>VZSF01008736.1:284356-394160 GCA_013398295.1 Chionis minor
GGCGGTGCGGTGCGGTGTTGGGGTGGCGGTGCAGGGCGGTGCGGGGGTGGCGGTGCGGTGCGGGGCCGGTCCGTCCCGCAGCTCCGCACGGCGCTGCTGCCGCCCGCAGGAGGGACGGCGCCGGCTCCGCTGGGCCCGGGCGCTGCGGCCTCGGGACAGGGTGGGTTTTACCTGGAAAAAACCCGCTCTCGCCATGGAAATCCGTCCCCAGCACCCACAGGAACCGAAAATATATGTGGCTACGTTTCCTCCCAAGATCTGTTTTCCTCTTAAAAAAGCCTTTTTTTTTTTCCTGCCCTGCTGCCCCCCCAACGCCAGGCACTGGAACACCACGGCCAGGCCTCTCATACTTGCTATTTTAGCTGAATAAACTCTGCCTTTGGCATTAAAAGTAGCCTAGGAAAATAAATACAAGGTCATACTCTGCAGTTGCTGCGTACAGTCATTTTCATGCACAGATGCTAAAGAACATTAAAAAAAATGCCACCCGTCGTACTTGGTTGCAAACCCCGGTGAAGAATCCAAGTGAGTTAGCGACTCCAGGCTGCAACTCGTCCAGCTTGAAAACACCCAAACCAAAATCAACACAAACCCTTCTGCTTTGGGATATTTCAATGAGACAGACGCAAAGCAGAGAAATAGTCCAGGTGAGAGCGTGCAGTTCAGCAGTGAAGTCGGTGGCAAACCAGCAGATTTAGATCTGCGCAGGACTCGCTGTGCTGCGTGTTAGTGATAAACTGAGGGACGGGACGGTGCGTAACTCACGCTGCTGTGTCTGAGGAAAGATTGTCCAGATTTCATGTACAAAGGAGGTAAAGCTGGGGTTTTTTGGCTTGCACTGCATTTTCTATTTTGTTCATGAAAAAGAAGCCAATTATATAAGACGCTGAGCAGTCTGAGGTCAAATTAGCAGAACTCTTACATGTGGGCTTCATTTCAAGAATATGACTAGTCTCAACGAAGTCTAAACACTACAGGTTTCATTACTTCTGCCTGTAACAGCACACAGTTCTAGGTACGCTCAAAATCTTTCACCCAAATCAGTTCCTGGCCATAATGAAGGTTTTACAGCACCGCCTGGTACCTTTCGCAGCTTTCCCAACCTGCTTTTTGCCACGGCATGCCACAAAGCCTCTGTGGACTTAATAATCGCTAATCCAGTAACTGTATTGCTTTACTGCATACAACTGACTCCAACGTGCCAGCAACAAACAATGGCAGAGTCCCAGGCAGAACGGAATACCTGCGATGTGCCTCTGCGCTCACAAATACATCGGCTGCGACTTACGAGCCAACGTGAAAGGCAGCCCGTGCCCCAGGCAGAGCTTTGGCAGTCGCGTGTGACTCCAGGGCGAGGGCACAGGACCAGAGACCGGAGTTACGGTGCCCCAGCCTCGTCTGGGTCACAGCAGCACTTGGACCAGGCTTTTGGGTACCCGTTTTCCCTACTAAAAAGGGATCAGAGAAGTATTCAAGCTCACCAGAAGTTAGGCAGCTCGTCATGCGATGCGCTCTGCGAGCCTTGGTTTGAGCAAGACAGGTCTCAAGGACTTGCTCAGTGTTTTGCAACCATTACACAAAGCGGCTTCCGCTCTGCGAGTTATCTCCCAAACCCACTGTGACCTCGTGCCCATTCCCAGATAGTTTTCCTCTTCTCCAGAGGAACTGGCACCAAGCTGAACCATACAGAATGTGGGTTTTGGCCCAGCCTGCCTCACCTCAAGCAATGTGGCCACTCACTCCCCTGGTGAAGTGCAGTGACCCGCGGGCCCAGCTGTACCCTCTGAGTGCTCAGAGCACGTCCAAAACGGGGCAGAGATGACTAAGAAAATCTCACCGAGTTAACAGGAGGCGAGAAGGTGGTGGAAGCTGCTGGCTATCTGCCAAGCCTCTCCACTCCGGTTTTTCATTTTTAGTTTCTGCTCTTTGCTGGAAAGTTTCTACTTATGCTCTGGTTTCCATGGCAACTGCATTTCTTGCCTTTCTTGTCTAGCATTAAATTTTTTATTTGATTTCCCTTCTTCCCAAGACATGACTTTCTTTTCTTTTTGAAAAAAAGAATTAAGTGTTGCCTGCTCTTTGGTTGGCGATATTTTTAAAGGAGGTAAGAGAGAGTGTAGTCTCAATCTGATGGAGAATCTGTGTATAATAGCAGCAGAGAGGTAATCTTCCAAGTAAGGATGTCAGGGGATTCCCTTGCAGTAAACCCATTTACCATAACTATCTGCTATGTAACAAGGTTACAGTATGTAAGAGTTCCAGATACTGTGGAACCCAACACTTTTGAAAAACAGGCTGGTTGTTTTTATGAGACCAGACGCGGCAATTTTTTTTACAACTAAACGTTCTATTTTTTTTTGAAGCATTACTTGTGATTTCTGAGCAGTCGCAGGAGAATACATAATAGTTTAATAATTGTAAGTGCACTAGGAATGTGGTCGTCAGTTCCAAACTGTAAAAGCATTCAAATATTGTCACTGACAATCTTCTGGCTTGGCTGGGGGTGGTCCGAGGGCGGGTGTCAAGCCAGAGGGACCCTTCCCCTCCTAGCGGCTCATCGTCTGAAGGCCGTGCCCTGCGTGTCCTCACACGAGTACGCAGAGACAGAACCCTCCAAACTCATGGAGATTAAGCTAATTAATTTCTCTTGCCCTTGCCATGCTGGGTCTGAATTAATCTGACAATGTGAATTAATTTGAGAACGAAAAAAGTCATCAAAATAGGAAATCTGGATTAGATCTAGTCATTTGGTTTTTCCAAGCTTTAGGTTCATCATAAACAGAAATACTTTACATGCTGCAAAGCACTAAAATGATACAGGTTTTCATCCCATTTCACTATGAAAGATTCTCTCCACATCTAAATTCTCCGGCACATTCAGGCTATAAACTGACCCTCCTGTACAGTTGTAGATTACAAGGTTTTTAGTCTTATCGCTGCCTGGTGGGATTTCACAGTAAATTCTTTCAGGACTGAATAATTAAAAGAAGCAAAAACATCGCATTTGGCTCACATGGCAACACAAACAAATCTGTCCATGGGTGCTATCTTGTTTGCAGCACATGTGCACAGATTTACATGTAGGATTTAGGCTTAGTGCTCTGTTTGTTTAGATTTTTCATTATTCAGTACCCCAAGCATAAGGTAAATTATAGAAAGACTGAAATTGGAACAACTGTAAGAGTAAGCTGACCCTATGATCATCCTAAATTATTTTATTAAGTCCATCGTGCATGTTTTAGGTTCTTACTACTCAGAAGAAAAAAGGGAAATGGGTAACAAGTGAGGAGTCCAGTCTTCTACACTTGGTTCATGCTTCCCTCCTCTTCCTGAATTCCCTCCTCTAATGAATATCTAGGTTATGAATTCACAGGATCTTATTAAAATCTGCTAACATTCAGTGTGTTTGGCAGCCGAGCTATTTTAATTGTCAGATATTAAATATATCTGCCAAAATCCGTGCCGTAAAATCCCATTACAACATACACTATGCACAAACTCCCCATCCATTGGCTTAACTGCAGGACAGATCCCCCCGTTCAAGGAAAAGTCAGGAGAAAAGTTTTACAGAGCGAAGTATGGCCTCCCCGTTTTCTTCCCTTGGAGCTGACAGGATTAGGGATTCAAAGAACCGCTTTAGGCGTAGCCCCCTAAATTGCAGCCATAATGTGTCTTTTATGTGGGTATGGACAGGCTTCATGTCTCCGCTGCTTCAATTCCCAGAGCGGGGATTGATTTAGACAGGCAGCAGCTTACTCAGCGGCTGTGCCCAGGCGAGAATATCCAGGCAGCCCCTTGCTCATCTTTGCTTGATTTACTGATTTGCTGGCCAGACTACAGAGAGCGTCTCCGTAATTCATGCACCAGTGTGGCATGATTTGTCGGTTGCTGCTCCTCATCTGTAATTGCAATGAGAAATTCTCATCAATCATTACAGCTTTCTAATACAATGTTTTGAGATGCAGCAATGAAGAGGCTTCAACCTGGCATATCTTTTTGAAAACATTCTAATCTTGCAAATAAAGATGTGAAAGCTCTCCGAATGACAAACCTTAGCCAGGCTGGGAGCCATGCCCTGCGTGCACTCTCTGCCCTAAGGCACGTAACTGCTCCCTGCAGGAAAAGAACGACTATTCCTCCACTTAGCACCGGGGCAAGAAGAGGCTAAAAGCAAATTTGCTGATCCCCGTTGCTGTAGTCATTAACACCAAACTCTCAAGTCACGGAATCAAAATATTTTTGTTGACGTTGCTGGTCTGATTACTTTGTTGGTATCAGAGGAGGTTCCATTCATCCTACTGCATTTCCCCATTGAATACAATCTTCCTCTGCAAACTCTTCTGTATCAACTTTGGTCTTTTCGGTATTTATGTACACAGACATACAGACAGAGATACCAATGTGTATATAGGTAATTGCATACACAAGCTATGATGGCATCTCAATGGTAGAAAGTAACATTATAAACCAGAATATCATTCGCACAGCATACAACCATACTCTTTTATTACTTTTCTTACTGTATTAAAGTATACACCATGTGCAGCAAAGAAGCTTTCTAAGGATGAAAGTGCTAATAACTTCAGTGGCTGTAATTCCTGGTTTTGTCTTAAATGACCCAGAACTATAGTTTGACAAGTAAATGACCTTTCCACAGTCTCTGTATCTGAGCTATTTGATCAGCATCACGAATGTTGCCTCACCTCTGTGAAGCGCGCCTGACGGTGGCCATCAGTTAGTCCCCAGTGGGACAACAGAATCCCTGGAGGTGAAAAACCAGCCTGAAAGGGGACTCTTGGGTAGCCGCACAATGTAGCTCCACAATCCATATTTCCCTCATTATTGCCTCAGCCAAAGTTTACAACTTTTCTCTAACTGTGCTGTTAGCATCATACCTTCCCAATAATGTCCATATTTGAATTGCTCTCATTAATTTCCTAGAGTCTAATAGAACACAATCTTAACACAATTTATTGAGATGATTAAAATTCAGAAAACAAGCTTCTCTGTGCTCCATAAAGCACAGCAAATTTATTTGCTGCAGTCAGTGAAACTCTGCTGCCTAAAGCTGTGCGGTAACTCAGCAGAGCTCGAGCAGAAACTGCAGGACCCCTAAAGCTGCGCATTTCAGATAATCAATTAGAGCTGTGTTTGCACCCTTGGGGCCAGCTGCAGACACACCACTGGTTCAAGTGGCTTCTACACCTGTAGAGGCAGAAAAAAGGACTCAGAAAAGAAAAGCTTAGCACTAGTTTGCAGTTTATGGGTAGTCTCTTGCCTTCAGCTGGTAGACACCACCTTGCTCTACCAAAGCCTGGTTACCAGGAGTGGCTTGTGTTAGCCCTTGAGGTTCTTCTAAGGGTCACCACGGAACAACCAGCTGACACAAAATACACAATAGAGAGGCTTTGGGTTTTCAAACAAGACAATGGGATAAAGTGACAGGAGCACTATTCTGTCCCTCCCAGTGATCTGCTACGTGACGGAAGTGATCGAGGTGCCCGTGAGAGCTCCTGGGAAGCCGCGTTGGCAAGCTCGGCATAGCTCTTGGATTCACTTAGCCTGGAATTCAGTGTTACTGGGATTCCAAGACGGAAAATACAAAAATGCAGTGCATGCTAGCAAACATTTCCGTTTGAGCAATGTCTTTTGCTACAATTTTTTGAATGCAGCTTCAGGAAGGTACATTAAGGAGTCTGCAGGTTGCACAGCCAGCATTTCTACCAATTGTACCAATTATTCTACCAATAATAGTGACCAATTTTAAAGCTGTACATTTATATAATCTAGTATTTTACATTTCCTTAACCAAAGACAAAATAGAGTGTATTTTTCATCCACCAAACCAAAAAAAACCCCAGCTGGAATCATTACAAATCTGAAAAAAGGCTGCAAGCATTTGGATACACCACACTCAAGCCTTAATGCATATATTTATTCAATAAAGTCATTTTATTCAAAACAGATCACCAAAAAAACAGCTTGCATTTAGACTGCCTCAAAGATGAGATGTCACACTAGAGATTTTTCCAGTTGCTTATAAAACAATCAGTTGTTTAAAGTTATCTGTCTTTGAGAGGCAATTATTAAGTGAATTCAGAATATAATTGGTCTGAATACCAATAAACTCGTATTATACACTGAGTAAGCACAACAGGCAGGTGATAAATTGCAAAAGCAATGCTCCATCAGAGTTTAACTTTCTGCTGAGTCACCCTTTGCTGCTCCAGCATTGTACAAAATAGCCCCTGCTTTCATTACTAATAAAAGACAGAATTAATTACTCAAAATAAAAGAGGCCTTGAAAATCCGCCCAGACAGTGCACCATGCTGGCTTTGGGGATTTTTTTTTCCCTTTTTTTCACCTATAAGGGAACCTCAAGTCCATTGCTAGTTATTTCTCTGAAGTCAGTTGCACCACATGTAGTTTTCTTCCAGGTCTCTTCTGTTCCAAAGTGGGTGTTCATCACCTGCAGACCACAGCAAACACTCTGGTCACGATACTCCTATCAAAATACTTAAACTGATGGCAAACAGCACTAGAGATTTCATTTCTCGGACTGGATTATGCTAAAAAATAGTTCAGTTTTGGAGATTTCAGTCAAGCCACGGAAATATTTTAGACTGCGATCCAGATCTTTCAAACGTGTGGTGCTGGACTGGGACTTCCCTCCAGGGACTTCCAAGCAATTCTGCTCCAGCTCAAACAAGAAGAATCCTAGACTTGTTATTATTAACAGCTGGAAATCTTTATTTCCCCAGTCTACAGTAAGAAGGATTCCAGCTTCTCCCTGAATCTCATCTTTATAGAACATGCGAGTTTTTGCACAGAGGATAGCTGTGCACGTTTTCATCTTGGCAGTTCTCCAGAAATTTGCTTCAAGACATAAAGAAATCACATCAAGTTTCTAGGAAATTTTAGATGGCGTCATATTTTTGTTACTGCTCTGACAGGCCGAGGCAGGGCTCTGACAGTGGGCTACCTGCGTTCTCCTCCGCTGTCAAAATAACCCTGCCGTGAGCGGGACTAGGAACAAGCCACAAACCTTGTTCAGAGAAGTACAAACACAACTGACAAGGTTTCCACCAATTCCTGACTGGAGTATTTAAAACCTACTGGGCAAACGTCCAGCCCCTTTTGGCAACGCTGCAGCCACAAAGAAAGAAAACATGGGAGAAAGAGGCAGACCCAAGGAGCGCAGGAGCCGTTCAGCAGTCAAACAGGCGCATGCCGAGACAGGGACTTTCTCAGCAGAAGGAATTCTTCAGCCTGGCCACCGGCAGCGCTAGCACTGCGCAGCCCTGGACTTCACGACAGGACCCAGAGCCTGTCTTTGACAAATAAGCCGTACGGCCACGGGCGACTCCATTCGTCTTGCTGACCTTTAGTTACTGCTTTGCCTGCTAAGAGAATAACTCTTTTTCTCATTCTGGAGTGCCTTGCCAGCTGTGGATGAAAACAATTATGCAAAGAGGAGGGTTTGGGTGTTTTTTCTAATTGTCAGAGACAGTCTGAAAGGTGCTTTATCTACCTACCAGTATTTTCCTGCAATACCTCGCTATGTAAGAATATATTTGGTCTGCCGAGCTGCTGGAACGTCAGTTTCCCAGTTCTCTGAGGCAAAGTATGACAGATAATGAAGGCAGGATTTAGAGCGTGGGTTGAACAATCTCATGTGAGAAGATTGCGCTTGCAGAGGTAAAGTATTAGCTAAATTTTATAATCACCGAGTTAATTTTTTTGCTAGGAAAGGCAAAACCAAGATGAGGATTGGCTCCAAAGATGACACAGTGTGTGGTCTTCGCATTTGAAGAGCTCTGCACAGCACTCACTCATGTTACATAAATTACTTTAACAAAGTTAGATTTAGAATAATATTTATAAAGCTAAGATCTGCAGACCTTTTTGCAATCACCTGGGTACAATCACCTCATTCACAAGAGCTAGCTATAAACTATACTAATCAGTGAAACATTCAGAAGATGAAGAGGGGTTTATTGTGTAATTTTAGATGGATTCCCTATGAAGAAAAAAACTGGGGAGATATGCAATTACAGAGTTTCAGTGAACATTTCTTTTAAAACCTAATTTATCTGTTGTCGCGTGTCAGTAATATAAAGGTTAAAGCACTATGATCAGGACATTTAAAACATGTCATTTTTATTGTGGGACTCCTTTCACCTCTCCAGGATGATTAAATACAATGCTGAAAGCCTTTGCTGTACACAGATGTCATCTTAAGCACCGACCCTGACCACTCAGATGAAGCCTAAATGAAGTGGCCATAATTTTACTCTGGAGATGACAGCCCTGTGTCTGAACCAGTCCCTCTGTCTGCTACATTTTACCATTACTCTATTTTAAAAATAAACCTTTTGCTTTGAGGTTTTTATACAATAAGTAGTTAACCAACACAACAAGATGCAGGTTTCTCTTTATGTCCTTTGGGGGGTAATTTAAAAAAATACTTAGCTTTAGCCTCCCTCTAATGTGTATTTCAATTAGTGACAAATTCCTGTGCATTATTCATGTCAGACAGTACTTGCTAAGCACTCGGTCCTCCTAGGAAGCAATAGGTAGTAGAAGTATAAAATACCATTATTTGGTAAGCTTGTGGTTCTTCCTCTGACACCTGGTATGTAAAAGCAGAACATCTGACTAACTCTCCTGAAGGGCAGCATACCCTGTTTTGTAGAGAGGTGACAGATGTTTAACGTTAGAAGCTGTATCTCCACCTGTCCAACAACATGGGACCTTCTTTGACCGCTGCTGGCACTCCCCAGAGGCTCTCCTAGGTAGCCAAGGGAGCAAGGAGAGCACAGCAAGGGAGGTTGCTGGCTGGGAGATGATTCCCCATTTTTCAACTCAGGTGCCGTACTAAAGTAAAAGGGAAGCACAAGAAAGGTAATATTCCACATGTTTTTAAACAAATCACAGAATTTGAAGGTGAAGTACGGGAAATCCTGCACTAGGTGCAACATCTGGCAGCTTTTATTTACGGATGGATGATAAGTAAGGAGGAGAAAATGACTTCTCTAAAGCCACAGAACAAACCACCGTATAGACAGGATTAGGCTGTAGGACACAGACTACCCTCTTAGCTCTGCGATTGCTTTCCTCCATCTGATTTTGCATAGTCTTGCCTTTTCTAGAATCCAAGCAAAGCTATCACAGGTTTATATAAATGCCCACCAACTATTTTACATAGTAGTGCTTCTCCACCTTTTTTGCCCAGGTTTCTCTTTGATCACGTAAGATTTTTCCACTCTTCCCTGCAGTTCAGAGGGTGCTCTGCACTTTCTTTACTGCTTATAGCACTTCGCCAGATGTATACAGCAGGTTTATAACCAAGAACTACTCTTCACCAGGCTCTTCACCTGACTTCTTTGTTCAGATAATGTCAAATTCAGATTCCATGAAATGAAAAATCTTCCCGTCAGAGGTTACAACACTAAATGTCCAGGCTTTTGTATGATTCCAGCATTTTCCAGCCCTCCCCTGATACCCGTAACACAGCCCTAAGGGCTTTAAACCATTAAGGAATCTACTTGTGTGTCAATTCTTTCTGGTTTCCATGAGATTATTTGCACAGACATTACACAGTGATGATACTTGGCACACAAAACTCCATTAACAGGAGTGATGTGCTGTCTAAAATTAACTATGTATTTGTTTTCTCTTCAGTTTCTATAGAACATGAGGAGTGATGCAGATGGTTGACAGCAGTGAGATTATAGTGATAGCTGTAAAATTTGATGACTTATCAAAAGCATCGTATGGCTTACGATAGCAAGTAGCAATTAAAAAAAAAAAAAAAGAAAAAGGATTTCCAAGCTTACCCTGGACAGGACAGTTTGCAAAACAATTTTTGTCATCACACTTCACCATTACGAAAAGTAAGTTTCAAGCCAAGTTTGATTTTAACATGAAGCACTGATGCCCACATAAGAAATAAATATCTTAAAGGAATATATCTTCGGGCACTCCCAGTGCACTAGGGAGTAGTAATAGCAAGGGGGTTTAAAGTCAGTTTCATACTAAAGGATTTAATAAAATAAGAAGATCACTACTTCAAACCTTAACAGATACTGGTTTTCTGAAGCAATTATAGGAATAAATCTGTGAATGAAATAAAAGTGCTGTTACTAGCCTGAATCAATGACAAAGGGAGATTTAAATCATAGGTTGGGAATTTTACTGCTCAGGAAAGCGAGGCAGCAATCAACTGCATTTAGCTGAGACAAATGCTAAGCGACTTGCTCCCGTATCTCTGGACTAACCAGGTATATCACTGTTTCTCTATGGCTAGGAAAATCTTAGACTGAATATTGTTATATTGAGGGAGATGCTTGACAAAGTAAGTTGAATCCACCGACTTTCTATCACTTTCAACCGTAATAAGACTTTGTTCCACCTCTACAGATGAAATATTAATCCAGCCTGTAAGAGAATGATATCCGCAGTCTTTTATCACAGACCTCCTTGTTCAAACTCTTCTCTTCTTTTGAGAATTACCTTTGCTCTTCACCAAGCTGGCAAAGCTCTCAGATTCCGATTTCCTCCTCCCTCTTCTGCATTGGCATGACTGGAACTCCAGACTTTTCAAAGTTACAACGATTTATTGAAACCAGTTCTACTTAGCAAGAACTCTGGCAAGCAGAAGCTACACTAAATCCACCAAACAATTCACAGAACAAGATAAAATCTCACAAGAAAAATTTCAAGCAGTAAAAGAAACAACTAGTGAAAGGTTGACAGTTTTCAATGCTCCCTGAAACAGAGGAAGATCAGAAGCAGAAAAAATAGTGTCTTTTATCTTAAGGTGCACATCTATCTGTTCACTAGCTGAAAATTAGGGATTAATTCATTAGGAATCAGGACAGAGGAAAGCACTTGGCTAGGCCTCCAACGGATATGTCCAAAGCATCTGTAAGAGCTGGACACTTAACCCTTAAACATTATAGAGTTTTCAAAACATCCGTATGTTACACCTACTGGGATACAAGTTTTTTACAGTAGGAGGAAGTTAATTATAATCCAGTGGGGACTATGTTTCTCTGTGTTGGTTTTTCATTTATTTTTAATCTCTCTCCTACACCAAAATACGTACATATATAATCAGCTTAAAATATTTAAGAACATTTCTTGATGTGGGATCCATTTCCAAGGAACATGACACTGAGCACTAAGACTGAACTGAAATTATTTACTGACAAAGCATCAATATTTTCAAAAACATTTATACTGTGGAGAGTATGGAATTTGATAATTTACAAATTTCTGTAACATTGGCAAGTTTATAACACAGAAGGTCTTCACCCTGAAGTATGTGAAGTAAAATCCTGTGCTGCACTTCCTCAAACATGACAAGACTTTGTACATAAACTCTTTCCCTTTGAAGAAATCAGAGTACATTATTAGCTGAGATAATTTCTTAATTTAGTTAAACAGCACGGTAATATAAAACCAACTAGAGAACATGCAAGCATAAATTGCTGGCTCACTAGGGAACTTAATTTCTACAAATATTTACTTCATAGAGGACGGAACAATTCTGCTTCCTCGCGTTAGTGACCCCTCTCCCGGTCATCCTGCAGAGTAAATTAAAGAGATTGAGACTCCTTTCTCGTAATTCTACATGAAATGGTGACACATTTCCAGAGAGTTGATGGGACACTGGTTGCCTTCATCAGAGAAAGAATGTCCCAGGTTTGAAGGTAATACAGGTTAGCCCTGCGTATAAAGCCCTGGACTAACAATGGACTTGACAGACATTGGCATCAGTATCACCAATTTGGTTTTTCTTGACAGTGTTGTGTTTAGCAGTTTAATCAGTGTCAAGGGTCAGTCAACACAGTAATTAATTCCTGTCAAGATCATGATTCCTGTTATGAAAGAGGAGGTTAATGAAATGCACGCCAACCAAAGATTTCAGAACCTGTTATGACGGATGTTTCAGTGCCGACAATGTACACACACGAGGGAAGGGTGTAGGACAGGACCAAATGGCCATAGAAAAGCTCAACAGTTTTCAATCATTTGTGCTGTTGTGGCTAAGGAGGGGCAAGTGTTAATGATGACAAAGTGGAGAAGGATGAGGTACCGGAAAAGTCTGGAAAGAGGAAGATGGCCAAGACAAAGGTGGCAGGCACCTAGATATCAAAACTTCTAGGTCCTGGTGTCAGACAAAAGCCTTTTTGACCTTCTTGACCACAAATACTAAAATATAATACTGGAGAACAGAACTTCCCTCTAATGTCAGTTGTTCTCCCATTCCCAACATATATAAATGGAAAACACAAAACGACACAATCCAGCCGATTCTTTCTTGGACTGTTATGGTATCGACAGAAAGCTGGATGAAGCTCAAAACAAGTTTATTTTTCCTGCCCTAAATTTAATTTAGACTTGAAATATCAGGGTAGGAGGTCTTTCCTGTTGATTTGTAAATGTTTTTAAAAAAATTAATGACCTATTTGGTCTGGTGACTTTTTAGAAAGTAAGGAAAAACGTGTTGTCACAAAGCTTGAGATTTTGGGTTAAGATATTCCCTTAAGGAAACTGCTTCGGTCCTGAACACTGGCAGCTCTTTCAAAGCCAGGTAGTTGGTTACTCTTGCAGCTTGAAAACCTGGAGGCGTTTGCTCTTAACACTGCAGGCGATCGTCACCTTTTTAGCATGACAGCGTGACAAACAGGCCAACAAGCTGTTAACCTGTTCTTTCTTCTTGAATCCTTTCATTCCACCCATAAAAAACTATTTTTCACTGCCCTGAAAGTCTGGCAGTTGGAACATCCTCCTCTTCCACATTTTCGCCAGCTACAGTGTTATTTAGCACTCTGGAGAGGACAGTAAGTGTCATCTTCTGATACCGGCAGTTCTTCACCTGACCAGGCGTAGGAGGTGGCAGTGGGGGGGGTGCTTTGCTTTTGGAGATAAAGCCATGTGGATAAAATTAGAAGAAAACTGAGGAAACCAGACGTACTAAGATATGAATCTTTCTATAAGAATTTCTTTTTCAAGGATAGACTTGTTCTCTCTTACTCCCCCCCTGAATTCACCCACACAAATTGTATTAAAAGCACAGGCTTGCATATATTATCAGTGTTCTCCATTTCTTTTTAATCCTATTAATAATTATCACCATTTCTCCAATTAATACTATCAGGAGATTCCTCTGTGAAAATCTATAAACGACAGACATACCCAGCAGCCATTTCATATACTGCAGTTTGAAAAACATACTGTCCTCATCTAAACCACGTCCTCTTGTTTCAGTGAAAGGTATTATGAACATTTAAAACATTACCCTCTTCAAACACTTCTCTTTCTCAAGACGCCTATTTTCAAACATTGACTTTATTCCAGAGATCCAATTCTTTTACACTGTCCATAAACTATTTAATCTCAGTTCTCTGAGACATGTGACTGCAGAATGAAGTTAAGTACAAAACTCATTTCAATGGACAATATTCTTTGCCTTCAATTCTGTGTTAGTCAAAAATTACAAACTCAAAACAAGGGAGGTTCTTGTCCTGCCTTGAAGCTGCTGAGGTCAGGGTCAGCAGCTAAGGATGCTGTATGGGACTTCAGCAAGAAAGACGGGAAATAAACATTTTGGAATAGTATGGTAGGCCGTCCCTTTTAGATTTCCTTATAATTTGGTATATATGTCTGATACAGTGTATATGATACACATCATATCTACAAATATTTCTTATTTGAAGTATTAAGGAATCTCATCCTATAATAAGACTTTTTAAATGTAGCAGCTTTATATTCCACAGTGCACTTTAGGTTTAACCTATGGCCTCTGTGGAAGTACCCCTGGCTCTTCCAGCCTCACGCTCAGCCTGCCGAAGGCACGTGACGCCACCTTGTCACAGCAGTTTGCCAAGCGACAGTCCCCAGTAATGAGAACCCCAGAAAGAAGAGCGCTGAAGCCTAAACTAATCCTTCTAAAGGAGGTGTAAATCTTCAGTTCATGGTTTTGTGGTTTGTAGTTAGTAATGTAGTTTTTGTGGTTATTCTTCTCCAGTTCCTCTTGGCACAACGCCCCCGCGGCACTCAGAGTTTAGATAGCAGCCTCCCACTCCTCCCAACGCCAACCACGGAAAGGGCAGCCAGGCAAGCACCGAAGGCCAGCAGGTAGCACAGTATGGGGTTTGGAATTAATTTTCAGCCTACAGTACAATGCAATGTATACTTTCGCAAATTACCAAGAAAAACAGAGAAAACCACTCAAGTTTTGACCTAGTGTCATTTAAATGCAGCAGTTAACTATTGTAAAGTCAAAGAGTAAGACGTTGTAGTTTTGTAAAGAAATACTATCTAGAAAGATAAGTTTGGAAGAAAAAGACACAAAAAGATGAAATTAATTGAATTTTCTTTGGGAAATAATTTATTCTTTAGAAAATCTGATTTTGATCATTCAAAAGCCCTTCACATAATTGGCATACAGCTCTGGCTACATTTTTCCAAGACTAAATTCCCAAGACTGAAGGAAAGAGAAGCTGCTCATTTTCAGTCTCTGTTCCAGCCACCACATATTGTTCCCAGCAGAGGAGGTTAGGGATCCTGGGTCGGGAAGCTAAGGACAATCCACCCCAGAGCAAGGCAGTTAGCACAGTCTCCTGCAAGAAAAGAGCAGATGTGGGCTCAAATACCTTGAGAGGAAGAAGGACTTTCAAAATTTCCAGGAGGAAATTCAAAATCAAACCTACTTTTGCTGATTTTCATTTCCACAGCTGCTCTGCAAAATGGTTTCACAGACTGAAACAGAAACCAGGAATTCTCTGTTCTACTGTGCTTGCCACTAGACTGTCCCAGTTTCTCTGAAGTCCTTTCTCCATTAATGCTTCTCTTCTGTTTAAAACACTGTCTTCTATGCTTCATCTGACCTAAATGGAGGCAAGATAGCCATTTTTTATCTTGATTTTGTTGTTTTATCTTGATATTATCTTGATTTTTTAAATTTTGCTAGTCTACTGGCAAGCACCAGAAGCGATGACATCATAGCAGGAGGCGGCATCTATTCAGAGGAGCTCAGAGCCAGCAAACATACTCCCAAGAACACAAAAATAGTTCCTATTACATCTTACTCCTTGGCAAAGGAATATTAGATTATATAAAAGGCAATAGAAATAGCTAATGCAGATACATGCAAAGTAGTTAATGGTAGTGCCTCATCACTCTGGTTCATGTCTGCAAACTGGAAACCTATATTCTAGGTAGGTCAGATTTGTCTTAAGCTGAAGTTCACTAAAAATGTACTGATTTAGACTCAGGCACCAAGAGCCACATTCTCCGACAATAAAGTGCGATCGAACTGCCAGCGAAAGTCCGGCAACTAAGTCAGGCAGGAGAGGTGGTGGAAGAGAAAAGAAATCTATGTGGATTCTTGAAATTAAGCTGTAAATGCACAATAATGTTGTTGCATTGTCAGAGCTGCCACTTCAGCAAGAAAATTCTCTTTCCTACAGTGAAAATGACAATTCTTCATCTTCAAAGAAACAAATACCCTGGTTTGCTGATGAAAACCGGCGCTGAGATATTCCAAATTCATATAGACACGTCAGGTGGATAATGCTCTCTGCAGCAAAATCACAAGTGTCCTCCAGAAATTTTGTTTGTTTGTTTGTTTTTTTGAGGGGGCAAGGATTGAAGATGAGAAGAGTGAAGAAAGGGAAATGCGCAAGGAGGAAGACCGTGGAGCAAGAGGAATGGCTGAAGAGCTAACTAGGAACACAGAAGATCCACAATACAATGCTAAAAGCTTCCTACGCGTGACCCTGGGCCAGCCACTTTGAATTCAGCTCCCCTTTATAACAGGATAATAGGAACACATTTAAGCTGGCATGAAGGTATCTGGATTACGGAATGAAATACACTGTAGTATTGATGATCATACCAGCATATTAGCAACAGGCAGGCAAACAAAAAGTGCTTGCAGCTACACAGGCTCATATTAAAAGGAAATATTACCCCCTACCAAGTTGTGGAGAGCTTTGTTGAGGGATGTAGCAGTAACTCTCTACAGAAGGGCTGTGTGTTATGTCCCTAAACAAGAAAATCAGCCCATGCAAAACCGTAAGTCACAGCGAGACCACTGAAACAACTACCCTGTTTGATGAAGGGGAAGTATAAAAAGCCTGTCCACTCTAAGCGAAAAATAAACACACTTTTATGATCAGCTGATGTTTGATTTGAGTGCGCATATGTACACACCACTAAATTAAAAAGCTCTGATTCCACTGTCCCGTATTCTATTGGTTACTGCTGATCCTCAGTCACTACTGCCAACAGCTAAAAAACCTTCTGCTGCGTCTGGAATGGAAGTGATCACCTCTGGAGTTTGAAGGTCAGAATTTTATTCCTCATGCCACTTCATTATAATCATGATGTCTGGCCCAATGACAGATTAAAAAGGGGCACCTGGGAAATCTACAATTGACAATATAATTCCACCAAAAAAGACCTAAGTGGGCATTTATTATTCTTATCAGCAGCAAGGAATGAGAAATAGTTTTTCTATCCCCAGAAATGCAATGATTACTGGAAAACCCCATTTGTACTGCTACATGCATGACCTTTCGAGGTTTTTTTAGCGTATGTAAAATGAGAGACACACGCTTGGCTTGCACCAGGCACAGGGAGACCTCAATCCATATATCCTGTATTCCACGCAAGTACAGTGACCGCCAGCCAATGGACTGTCCTGGAGTTGCACCTCTCCATGATTCAGGCATTCCTTCCTTCTTTGGCTTGCAACAATTTTCCTCATTCAGGCTTCAGCAGAGTAAGTTTTGTTCTCATTATAAGAGTCGCTTTTGATGATCTGGCATTGTGCCATAAAGATAACTAAGTGAAAAGATGTCTAATTGTTAATTATTTTTTTTTAGTGAAACTGCAGACAGCAACAGCTCTTTTCTGTATTACAAGAACATTAGCTCAAAAGGCCTGACTGTCAGAAAGCACACTAGCATTCTTGTTTATTTAAAACTGATTCACTATGAAGAGTTTAGGTTAGATCAAGCTTCAGTTACATAAATCCACTGTTCCCTTATTTACAGGTACTAAACATTTCTCGTAGAATACACAGAAGTACATGCAACTTACACACTTACTGTACAGTTACAATTAACATACCAACACAAAACCAGGTACTTATCAAAAATAAATGACAGTGAAGCCTTCAGCAAACAAAGTCTTAGAAATAGACAACAGTAAATTGAATAATCTGACTCACTGGAAGGAAGGCTAAGGTTTTGTAAAACAGCAATATTGTCTGTCCTGTGTTAGCTAACTTTGCCTTGTGTAGATAGAAGCGTCTAATTGAAATGTTACCTTCAGGAAAAAAATTATGTTTTAAAACAGTTACATCGAAAAGTTAAGTATGTGCTAAAAGTAATGGGAGAGAGTGGTGGCTATCAATCTTGTCGGTGTCACGCCTGTTGTTTTGAGGTTAAAGGATTGGCTACAGTTTTCTCTCTAGTGACTGCGTCTACACCAGCAGGTCATTAGTGAGCAGGATTTAATGGGCTCACAAACTACATCTTGTCTTCTTGAAGTGGAATGCACCATTTGACTGCAAAGCCGGACTGCTGAAAAATAGCTGTGTTTCGTCTGAGATAACAGTCTGAAAAAGAGATTCCATAATCAGGGAAACAAGAGTTGAGAGAGTTCTCTTCATAAAGATGCAAACTGAAAAATACATGCTGTCTTGAATTACGATTACACTGCAGAAAGTTTGTATTAAGACAATTTCTATACAAAAGAGCCAAAGACAATCAGTGTTCCAACTCTGCTCATTTCTTCAGGCTCATTAAAGAAATTCTGAGACAAAACAGTCTTTGATCTCAGGCATTGCTACAAGGCAACTGTACATTTCAAATGAGACATATTCATTCCTAACGAAACAAAACCACTAGGCAAGTAAAAAGTCAGTCCCTGAAATTCAGAAGTCCTTAACTGCTTACCTTTTTACGAGCAGGTCAAATTTTTGGAAGTAGTTTCTCAAAGCCACTCAGACACTCCATGTTAACTGTTGTGCTGCAATAAACAGCTGCAAAACTTGCTGATTTATTTCCCCATTTGGTGTGCATGCTGAACCCCGGAAGAAATCCCATGCAGGGGAAAAAAAAAAAAAAAATGAAAAACAACCCCAAAACCCACAGGAGAAGCACCTCAGCTCTTGAGCAAAGCACAAAAAAGTTCAACAGGGAAACAGAAAGGAAATCCAGCAACAACTAAAAGTTTGGATAAGAAACAGGAAAAGCAAGCTTGCTCCCCTTGCCTGTAGTCCTGGCTAAAGGTGCCTCTCCAAGCAAAATTCACTGAGACTCCCAGCTCCTCGGAGCAGATGGTATTCACGCATTATTCCCGAACAGCAGCATTCCCTAGTCCAATCAGGAGGCAGCACTCAAAAGCCAAGCGCTTCCCAGACTCTGTTACAGTTTTCAATAGCTATAGCACAAGATGAATGACTCAGAAAATGAATAAGCAGGGAAAATAAAACACGCCTCTCTGCTAGTCAGAGGCACAGGCAGTCGGTTCAGCAGCCCTGAGTGTACTAAGCATTGGCTTCCATTTGAATGCACCTGCTTTTTTTCCCCTAAATCCCAACTGCTGATTACATTTTCCCTATCTTTAATTCGTGTGATCAACTCCATCTTTGTCTGGAGGTCACAATAAGAATTAAATCTTTGCTTTTTTTTCTTCAGCCTTAAAACCAACAAATATTTGTAAGAGTCACAAAAAGGATGAACTGAATGTGTGCTCTTCCAGACAAAAAATTTCCATGTAACTCAGTGAAACTCCTCATGCCGTCTCTTGCTGAATACAGACAGAAATATTTCTAAGACCAAGGCCTAACTTTACAGATCCTGTTGCAAATGATACAAAAAGAAGAAAGGTTCATTTCAAAACTGTCTCTCCTAAACTGATTAATATGTCCTCCAGTTTTGCCTAAAGTTTACTGGGAAACTTTACATTACAATAAAAAAAAATACATGTAAGAAGCAAATGAATTAACGACGACTACCAACTTTGAGGCGAAGTACAACCATGACCCAAAAGCAGGGAAACAGAACCAGGAAACTACTTCCAACCGCTTTGCTTTGCTTATAGACCATTGCGAGCGTCTCATCCAGGGAGCGCTTTTAAATACAGCTCGTCAACTCCATGCCTGGCGCTTCCTGACAGCTGCAAGGGAGTAGGAAAGGAGGATCTGCTAAACAAAGCAAGTTACTCATGGAAACAGAGGTGCACAGCACCAGCAGGTTTCTCCCTGGAATACAGGGGTGCACTCGTGAGCTTTCCAAAACATACTGAAATTCTCTTCAGTTTTATAAGCGAAAAGACTGCAAGGATCTCCTATACCAGCTCTCACTGCAGTCTCCATACAGTATTTTTAATGCTGCCACTCAGAAATTAACTCCGGGTTAGCTGAAAACACGCTGCAGTCAGACAAGTGGAATCAGTTAAATCAGTAAAACTATTTGGGGTGAGAAGCATTCTCCCAGGTCCCCCTGGACATTTTCAGATCTTTGTCTGTGGCTGTAAATTGATCCTTTGCATTCCTGTCTGACACATGAACTGTGAAAAACTCTTCAGGGCTATTCTCCCTGCCATGAGTAATGCTCTAATAGCATTTCTGCAAAATAGAAGACCGGTTACAGAGACAATAAAACATCGTGAACTCTGGGCCAACTTTTACTATTATTATTTTAAGTCAATTTTTTTCTTTATTCTGGAACAAATAAGGGAACTCCGCTAGCATCTTACTTTCCTGCTTTCAAAACCACAAGCATCAGGGTTTCTCCAACTTGGATTAATGGCAGGACTTGCATTCAGAGGCATCAATTTGCTACATAAGCCATGTCGTGCCCACCCAATGGTTAAGCAAACAAACCCACACATACAGCTCCAGGACAAAGAACAAGGGCTTCTGTTATTACATCTGCCACAGCTGCCTACCAACTTCCCAACTACATCCAGAGAAGTAGTTAAAGGTGTAAAACAAAACTAGGCGCATATCTAGACCCGGTAAGAAAAACAAACATTTCTTGAAACTTCATTTGGGCAGACATTTTCTGCTCCCTGCATTAAGCTCTACAGCAGCCAAAATCACTGACTACTGACTCACTTAGCCAGGCATCTGGTAGGCCTCCGAGCCCGTATCAGCAGTAGCAACGCTTTGCAATTAAATCTTTTACATGTGCTAGTTCCTTGGAGATGCTCAGAGGGGAAGCACATCTATTTATTACCATAATGCTCTGACATGGTAACCACATGTATGCACTGAGAAACCTCCTGGGCAAACATCCTAATCAGACATAATAAAGAATATTACAGTGAAGTGGCTAAAGGTAAGCAGCTCTTTATTCTTTATATCCCTGGCGTATGGTACTTCTGTCAGACAGGGATGCAAAGCATCAATGCCAATCATTCAATCTGCCTGGGCCCCACCAGAAGAGGAGGCTGCTGCCAAACATCCCAGTAGTTACGTGTACATGATCACAACAACCCATGATTAAAGGGCTCAGAAAAATCCACTCGATCGACCCTTTGTCAAAACGTGTGTCTCAGCTTTCAATAAGGACTGACAATTCCTTCTCTGGCTTCTCCAATTTCTGTTATCCACTACCAGAACTTTATGAATTTGAAAGCTTCTGACCTATAAATACCTTGATACATCAGATGTATGCTTTTAATTCCTCATCACCTCTACTCCCATGAAATCCCCTGCCCCCTATCTTCCAAATCAGACACATGAACAAAACATTAAAATGCTCTTGTTATCACCATCCCTGCAACATCATTCTGAGGAATTTCCTATGTGGCACCCTCACACAGCTGATACACCTCACTAATATTAACAACTACTGTCAGATACGAGGTTCTGACTGGGCAGATTTTAGTAATCACAGAAGAAAGAACAGATGAACAGAGCACGCTCTTCCATTCCATGTAATGAAACTGATTTCACCTCTCCACTGTTGCTGGAGGAAGTTCTGAGAGAGATGTGTAGCAGCGCTGTGTTTTAGAGACAGAACGGGGAGGTTCCCCACAACCCTGTGCTTTGAAGTTGCTCTCGTTTAGAAGCAAAATAAAAGAAGCCTTGAACAGGCTTGACTATGAAAGGACCCTCTTCTTACCAAAGAACGAAGACACTACTTTGACTGTTTCCAGTACCTCCAAGCATGGACGGTTACAGTCTACTCATCTAATGTTCCTTCATGATTTCACATAGATGGTTCTCCCTTATTGCGTGTCATAATCTGGTGGGATGCTGCTTTCTTGATTGGCTCTACCCTCTAAAACAGATTTTAGTAGGGAGAGAAAGGAAGAGACCGCATGCAACGGCTGTTCATAATCCAGTTACAAACCTGGAAATTGTAGAATGCGCTCCACAAACCATTACACAGTAATCTTCTTAACCCTTGGTCTTCTATTACCCTGGAGTTTTCTGCCTTTTTGATACTGTTGGACAATTTATTAAAGCTATATTGGATCTTTCTGTTTCAGCACTTAGTGTAAATTGTACTGAAGTTACCAGATAGTGTTTATATCTATTTTTAAATCTTTCTGTTTGTTGCCAAAAAGTTTTGGTGACACTAGAGAAACCCACTTAGAAAAACCCAATTACACCTGCCCACCTACTTTAAACTCTGTGATGCTTGCTGTACTTGCCGCACGGTCAATGACAGTTCAGACACATCATTTATGATCCTTTTCAGACAATGATCATTACACATACCTGGATCATTTCTTTGCAGTAAGTCCAGTACTGATCATATAACTTGTAGGAACCTCAGAAAATAATGTGGAACAGTGGCCTGATGCTACTTGCAGGGCAAATCTGTCACTATTTCAGATGTTCACCAATAAACAAGGCCCTTGGGTAGGAAATTTCATTTGATTTTGCCACCAGTATTTCTTATGTGCAGATACCTCACTTTGTTTTTGCCCACCGAGATTTAGAACTTCTTTCCCAGAAAAATTTATTAGCTGCTTCAGACTTACCTTTCAGTACAACGCATCTTTCCTATGAATTATAGTTAGTACCCGAATACAGTGTACGTAAAATGAAGAAAACTACAGCAATATAAAGAAAAGGGCTGCCACCCAAAACATGCCTACCACGTTTGTGCACAATTCATCAGGAATTCAGCCTGCATTTATCTTCTCTAGTTATTACACTGCCATTTGTCTTTTTCTTTTTGATTTTTCCAATCATCAAGCACGTTTCTTTACCTCTCTTTTGTCAGCAGCCATAAGATAGACATGCTGTAGGAACTATTACAAAGAAGAAAAGAATGAAGCATAACTGTCTCAGCACTCCATAGTCCTCTGCTAGCTCAGCCTTGAAAGCTGACATTCACTAAGAAAAACTATGATTTTTAAAAACTGCTCAAAGGAACGACCTCACTTTTCAAATGGAATATCAGGAAAAAACACACTTTGTTAAGTAACCTGGTTACTCACAGATGTCTAGGATAAAAACTTCTAGTAATAATATGCAGTTTGTTTCTTTAATGTATTTAACCCAAAGAGTTCTTTGCAAACAATATAAATGTTGGCTGAGGTAAGCAGAGAAGTAACAAATAATTTTTGAAGGATCTATGCCACAGGCCGCAGTACAGCACTGTTTAATCACCTAATGATACTTTAATATGTTTAATTGCCAACCCAGTCATTACTATTTTTCTACAGTCCTGGAGCCAATAATGGGAAATTAACTTTTAAAAACTACTTCCGCCAAAACTCATTACTTTCCAACATTCACTCTCCATATAAACCAAGTTTTCAGACTTTACAGGGCAGGACAGTACCACGGATCAGAAATGGCAAAGTCCACCTACGTTTTTGTACAGTTTTTGCAAGGTGGCTGCTCCCGGACAAAACTCCTTTGCTCTCGCATAAGGAAAAAGATCAGTGCTCTGCCTTTCAAGGATCCGAGGAAGCTGTTTGCAAGTTGTGCAAGCCTACCAAAAAAACCCCAATATACAGTGACCCATGCCCATTAGAAAGACAGCAAAAATGAATAATTTTATGTTGCACACAAACGTATCGCGTGCCACATTAAGATTGCATTCTAATTCTTTTCTACTGGTTCTCTGCATTACTCCATATCTTCTTCAGACCTTATGTTTCCTCTACATTTAATGTGTTTATGACTGTCAATTCTAGCAACCAAATTTGACTATTTAAGAGATAATAAAAAATAAAAAAAATTTTACCATTAAATTATCCTATATAAACTTCAAGCAAGCTAGTCTTTTCTTCTATACTCTCTTCCTCCTTCCATGTCTCATATACTTTTTCAGTACAGCACATCTAAACCAAACCTGGCTTACCAGTCTAATCACACTTCATCTTTGTTTTCTCTCTTTCCTTTCTCAGATACAAATGCTTAGTAATATTAACTTCGCTTCCTCAGATAGAATGCCAGAATGGTAATACCTTTAAGAAACACTTAACATTTAATTTCCAGGCAATGTACAATATTAAACCACAAAACATACCTCTAGTAAAATACATTTCTGACCAAATTTCCACGCACCAGGGGAATTCAGATCAGGGGAAGATTTGTTCCAGAGCAATTTAACTTAATTAGAATGGTAAAATGTAAATAACTTACTCTTTTACTTTAAAATACTCGGTTGTTGGTGGATGAAGGGGAGTTTAATTTTCAAAACATAACTGCATGGCATCTTCAGTACAACTTCTACTTAGAAGGAAGGGGCTTGAGAGTACTGCACTGAAAATCAGTGTTGTCATCGTATTTTCTTTCTTTTTCTCATTACTAGATGCCTAATATGTAGTTCTGAAGAAGAAATGCCAAACCATCTCCCCTATTATCTGCCTCTGCCTCACTTTTCAGCAGGAGAATTCCCTCTTGCATGGGGAATTCCTGCTTCACAGCCATTTCTGTGAAAGTTTCAAAAAGACACTTCAAAAGATTTCGCTATTTTTTATCTTATTTTTAACCTAATGTTTGTTCTCTTCGAGATCGTCATATTATCTTTAAAAGAAGATCATATAAGGTTGTCCTGTAAGACTACATATATATTCACGTAAATTTCATATAAATTTCAAGTCCAGGAAACAAAAGAGCCTGGAATGCTGATGAGTCTTTGGCTCTGTCTGCTGAGGTACTGGATGAGGTGCTTCAAGCTACACCATCTGCCAAATCAAGCTCAGTAGAAACGCTCATGGTCTTTTCCTGTTCAAAGGCAGATCTACCCTATCTCTCTGAATAAAGCACCTTGGTCTTCACCTGCAGCAGCCATCATTTGTTGGTCTTGGATTCCCACACAACTCTGCAAACAAACGTCGTATCTAATCAACAAAAAACTCTGTTTCCCAGTCCTTGCCTCCATTTTCCTCTGTAAGTGCAATTTTTAATGCACTTCAAGGTGTCACTGAGGCTAGGATTTCATTGCTGCCCTAGAACACTGCTTGGAGAATTGAAATTACCAACAGCAGACAAAGTTCAAGCCTGGCTGGCATCCATGTAATTTGCCTGGTTGAATGTGTATGTCAGAAACTGAAAAAAAAATGCCATAATTATTGTGTTATTAAAGCACAATGGTTTAATTTCATTTCTTTGTGGTACAAAATCTACATCTGTGATTCACACTTATTGTGTAGGGAATATGATTCCACTAAAACCAGTAGCTGGGATTTGGTCTCCAAGGTTGTTCGAAAGGTTCACTAAAATACCATGCCCTTAAAAGATTAACAACTAATTCACAAAGAAATATTGTCAGGATACACAAGAGAATAAACTCAGAGGTGGTACCAGCATTCACTATAGCTATATGAACTGTGATCTAAGCAATTAGAAGACACAATTAATGCAAAATTCATAGAGAGTTTGTATGCAAGAGTTTGTACACAAACACAACGTCTTATAAATCTTCACTGGCTCATAAAAAGGTGCTGAGTTGTCTTTTATTCCTGTAGCTGCAAGTGGATATAGTACAAAAGAGAAATCTGTAGCTCTGACATGTCATCCCTCTGAAATGGGTAATTTAGGGTTATGGTTTTAGAATCAGCACATTCTTCAGCACTTTTCTTCCAAGAAAATTTTTTTTTGTGAAAAGAATTCGAGTAAAACCATGCCAGCGTATTAAAAAGAACCCATCAAAAAGTCAGCACTGTGAGCCATCATAAAATGACAAAAAACCTTTCTTTATATTCCTGCATTTCAGAGAACGGAAAGAAAGAAAATATTGGGGCCAGAGGGGTGGGGTAAGAGGGTCCTTTAATTATTTTTAAAATCCTTACGAGAACCCGTAGCTTTCTGTGAGCCTTTATCCTTGGCACACATGCAGAAGTTACAGAACTTTGTCTCCTTTCACAAACATCAAAATGGAGAGCAACCTATCAAGCTTGTGTTCAAAGCGGTGCAAGCACTACAGCTCAATGAAGAACCATAGAGAAAAAATCCAATAACCATTTCACCCACGAGTTACGATTTTATTCCAGGGTCTATTACGTCAAGACAAAGAACACAGTTTAAATCTCATTTCAGGCCCCCATGAGTTGTCCTTCTCTGTTCCAGTTACAAGCAATAATAAACCTATGAGGTATCTCCATGAAAATCTGGCAACCTTATTTGGCTAGGAAAAAAACCCTGTGCTAAGAAATGAGACACACAGCTTTTCAGTCTTGAATATTCCACTAACGTCCCTCTAGCTGATTTCATACATCTCTAAGCAAGTGAAAGGGCTGCAGGAGGCAAAAAGAGCAACTTTAAACTATATTATTGCCACATATTTTTCAGAACAGATTTTACTGTCATTAGTGATCTATTTATTGAGCTGGCAACAAACTACTGAGAATGAACTGACACGGAATTTGAAGGTAGATGGTTAACCAATATGGACTATGAGGTAGATCAAAAATTAAATAACAGTTTTCATTCTACTAGCAGAAAAAGGAATTTGATTTGACATTCTTGAATGTAAAAAGTCACTTCTACAGTAAGCATAGTTACAGTCACTTCCCGAGGCATTCATATTTGTCACATGAGCCATACAGTAAGATAAACACAATAGTTATCAGTGTGTTCATAGCAGCTCACTAGCTGTTTGATAATAAAAGGGACAAAGGGGCTGCTTCAAGAATGACAGCTACAAGAAAATATTCTCAAAGGAGAAAATCTTTCTGAGCAGAACTCTGCTGGCATATTTTTGAGAACTTTCTATTTACCGAATTCATGCAAAATAAGGCATGGTATATCACACTAATAGATTAATCCCTCAGTCCTGCATATTGCTCCTTCAGCTCCAGCACTTCAGCAGCTGACCTTCTGGTCAAGAAATGGTTCAACCCATTTGTTTTACAATGGCATAGCTTAAATCAAAGTTAATTTTAAGAACTCTAAAAGGAGGATGGGGATTTACATAGTTATGAAGGGGAACCAGAGAAGGTTTCTTCTGGGAGACTTGGTACCATGAGTGCTTATTTATCTCTCATTTCTCAGGTTATGAACATTTCCAGTTCACAATATTCAAGTATTTTGTAGGAAAACAAGTTTCTATACAATATGACAGAAGAATATACTTCACGTCTGTGAACCTGTATATCTTAAAATGTGCATTCTAAATTTAGTGAGCCATTTCAACATATTTGAGGAACCAAAAGTAAAGTTACATCTCCCACAGAATCAAGCCACTCTTTCTGTGACTCCTAAAGTCCAGATTCTAATGTTGGGACTTGCTTATATGTTTGTTAACATCAGCCCCAAATCCGCATGCACTCCTCTGGTAATCCTAAAACTTCCTGCTGTAAAGAAGAAAACAAGATTTAATTCTATGTCCCAGTGGTCTAAGAGGAGGTAGAAGACATGAGAGGTAGATGCTGTTCTTCTACAGAGAAATCAGTGTAACTACCTATGAAAGAGAATAGAAAGCTGAAATAAAAAGTGTGATCCTCCCCTGTTGATCTTTTCACGTAAATATTACCACTGGAAAAAACACCGAAATCTGTCCTTGATTATTTTATACAATTCAACTTCATCATGGCACAGAGCCGAAAGTAAAGCAGTGCTGCCCACTTATATCTGCGCAGTCAACTGTTCACATAGTTTAAATGTTAGTTCATTCCCTTAACCACATTCCTTCCACACAGCTTTAGGTCGGCTGTGATATGAACACTGCAGTTCTGTGGTACTTGAAGCTCTAGGTTATCAGCAGAGAATATGCTGTGGAAATACATAAGTAGCTCTTGAACAATATATATGAAGGATATGGGATACTTTGTGGATTTCAAACAGTATCTGGAATAGTACCAAATACAAATTAAAGAGCCGAGAATCAATTTATTCTAAAAATCACCATCTTAAATTGTTTTCAAAAATATAAACAATTTGTTGTCCTCAATGCAGCCAATCCACTCTACTAATAGAGAAATAAGACTTGCAATTGCAAACAACTTTTTACTCCAATTTATGCTTTTCGTATGCCTTCCAATAGACTAGATACCAGAACATCAGCACGTGGAATGCTATAAATCCAGGGAATAGCTGCAGTTTTAACTGTGGACTTTAATTCCAGGGTGAATTTATGTGGTCCCTAGCTAAATATATCCTTCTAAGTAAATTACTCATGCAACTGCCTGTAGGAAAGCTTTCTGCAGATAAAGAAACTGCTTCCAAATGCTACATTTGACAGCCCATACGGCATAAAGTTACATTCTTTACTCACTGGCAAAAAAGACCCCCAAACTGAATAATGTAGAATGCACAGGTTTCTCTCCTCTCTGCAGACTGTCCAGGAGATATAGGTTAATTCTGCCTGATTACTGATTACTGCTCCTTGCAATACACCGTATGTATCCGTCGACTATACGTTTATCTCCAAACACTGTAAACAGAGGGATTTCTAAGATAATGTGAAGCACATTACCACATTCATTTCTACTTATCCATGCAGAAGACAGCAAAAACACACGCCTAACCCTGCGCCCCTAGTAGTATGTGTAACTCAGACACTCTTTCACAATCCTTTTTTTCCTCTCTTTTCTATGTTTTCTACTTCTTACCATTGGAGTTGTCCTGGTCCAAAGGATTATCTGGTTCCATTACTTCAAATAAAAGCATCCAACATGCAGTTCTCCATGCAGCAGAGGCACAAAAACACAGCAGTTGCCTAAGCTGATTCACCTGATTTATGAATTAGTGCTGCATCCATAAGAGGCTGTGTTTCTTCTTTTGTATTACATCTGGCTCCTTTTCCAACTAGATGGCTGGGTATTACAGCATGCAGGCCTTTTTCCAGCATCCTCTTAATGCATTATATTTAAAGTAGCAGCAACCTTTTTCTCCCATCCCCCAGACTAAGTTACAGCAGTAACTAGGCTGAGCTGGCAGAGAGCGGAGCTCATTCAGAACAGGACCTGCAAGCGTTCTCCGATCCGTGTTGCTGCATAAAGAGAATGATTGATACAATAAAAAGTAAGTGGGGTTTGACACAGCGCGGTATGCGCTGCAGAAAATCGAACCAAAACCAGCAAAGGTCTTGAGGGTTTGGGGAATGCCTCGCTGAAGCCACCAGCGCGCACCCCCTCGCACACAAACACGAATTATGTCTTTTTCCCTCCTCCTCCTCCCCCCTCTCCCCACAATCTTTTATAACCCTGGATCTCCTCCAGCAATAGTCTGTTCCTTTACTCAGTTTATAATAAACTCTGCCATTCCCTCGTGTCCCTAGGGCTGTCTTGGAAAGGAAAGAGGCTGTTTGCAGAATGAATAGACCAGCCGCTGCCTGACAGGCAGGCAACTCAATGACTCCGCACTGGGCAGTTGTAACTTGCTGCAGCAACAGCCTTCTGCTGGAGACCTTGTCCTACATTTACCTCCGCCGCCGAGCCAGGAGCTGCTGCTACGTTGGCCTTTTAAAAAGCCCTCTGCAAATGAGCTGGGGGAAGAAGCACCAGCTTAGCTAGAATGGTATGGTAAATTATATCAGCCTGCAACAGCAGACTCGCGCAACAGAGGCAGTATTAGCTGACGGTTGGATCATAGTATTACAACTCGGGTCACCTTCATTCTGGTGAATGCCAGGCCGAGACCTCGCACAATTTGTAACTCTTCTTTGTGCCTCAGTTTTCTGGGATACTGACATTGAAATATGTCTTATCTGTCTCACAGGAATACAGCTGAAACTTCCCAGCTTTACACGCTTTGAACTTCTTGGATAAATGATATGGTACAAGGACTGAGGAAGAAGATCCTGTCACCTAGCTGAGTAAAACAAAATTCTATTTTCTCTGAAGACATCTCCACAAAATAATAGAAAAAGATATCAGTGCGCAACTATAAATCAAGATGCGTGTCTGAAAGGTAGATTCATATTGCTGTTATGACAATCCTGAAACAATTCTCCAAATCCAGACTTTCAGGATCAATTTTACTTTGAACCTATGACTCAAACTCTTTAATGCTAAAGCATTAAAACGCACCTTGTTTAAACAGAAAGCTTTTGTCTAAATCTAAGGCAAGGATCTCTCTAAACATCTACAACAGATGTAGTGCATTTTGGGTTTGTCATGTCTGATGACACAGGATTCTGAGGCAGGCAGGGGTTTCTATTTTGGTGCTCCTGGGTAATGCTTCTGCCTTACCAGCTCCCTCTTTAGAGAGTCATGTAACTAGTGCTTTCGCGCTGACTGTTCACGCCTGGCGCTACAAGCTGTGGGCGGACAAATGAATGGCTGGCTGAAGGGAGAAAAACACGCAGTTCTGCACGGAGAAATTAACCTAGCAGGTTGATATGACTCTACTGTAATTGTACCTTTCAAAAACACTTTAGTACTGTTCCTGAGGATTATGCCATATTAATAGAAGAAAAACTCGTTTCCATCTATTTGTTTTAAGTATTGCACAGTATACAGCCCCTATTAAATAATGTTCTGAGATCTCTGCCTCGGTCTAAATTACTGTGCTGCAAACCCTATATTCTCTCCCCTCGCACCCTACGCTCCCTATGTTCTTTACAACTTTGCTACTTCTCCCACTCACTGATAAAACAAAAAAACTCCCTCTTTCCACCTTCCCCACAAAACCACCTACTCTGTGACTACAGGAACATGGCACTCTGCCTGTTAGCAGTCCTCCACCTGTTTCGGGTCATGTATACAGTCTAGGAGTTAGTATATGATAGAAAAAAGTGTGTTAACTCTTGACTGACACATATTACATCCCTGCAGTCTGAACGAACGAAAGCTGGCAATAACAGGTAGAGAAGGGATTTAGAGAAGTTTTGGGGGTGGGGAGCCCTGAACAGATATCATATGTCTATTCTGTATCGCAGGATGTGGAGATACACGAACACACACACACACACAGACCCACAGAATGACTTGTTAACACACCCCATCTCGACCACAGGGGACTAGAAATGCCTGAAGAAACATGATTGTCAATGTAAAGGAACACATAGTGCTGTAACGAACTTCTGAATCAGGGCAAACTATATAAAGAGAAACAATTTCTATTCTTCCATGAAACAGATGCAGCATATACGTAATATACTTTCCACAGACAATTTAGTGCCAGAAAAGAATAAACACCTGTGAAATCCCTCCTTGTGGAGAGTCGGGAATAATCCAGGAATGCTACAGAATTGCTAAGATCAAGAAATCAAGATAGGGAAGTGAAAAATGATAGCTATTTAGACCTCAATGACTTTATATGACAACTGATTTGATTTTAATGTCATCCAAATGATTTGTTTATTTGTAGTTACAGCCCTAGTAAAAATTAATCTTTAACGTGGAAGTCAGAATGATGTCAATATTTTGGCTAAGACACTAATCACAATTTCTAACAATTGAGCAATTGTCATCAGTTCTTTGTTTGAGCACAGCTCATGCAGTTAGGAAAAGTAGCTCATGCAATCATTTTGAAAAGAAAGGGACAGTTGGAAGAACAGGGCTTTGATCACTAGGGATTTTAATTGCTCAGGCATTGAATGGAAAATTGCAGAAGTGAAGAGGGAAACGATTTTCAGACAAATGGCCTGAATGGTCAGAGGCTATGCTAGACCAAATCCTAGGAAATGAGCCAAACACACTGAACTAATGAGTGTGGAAAGAGAAGTCTAGCTAGCATATTCTCTGGAATACCTATGAGGTTAAGTAGAACACAAAATTTAGAGTTTTGGAAAGTTGACTCTTCAAGGAAGGAATTTTGAAATGGTTGGAAGGAAGTGGAAATTAAATGTACTCTGTTTCTGTCTAATCAGAGCATCTCCACATTCCCCTAGATGGCTAGTTTTGAGACAAAAAAGGAAGTTATATCTAATTGCCTAATGTCTGCATGATGTTTGTGTGACTCCAGTTATGCTCACTAAGAGTAAGACTTTACTTTGGAAGAATTGGTAGCTACAACCTCTTAACTCCTATTTTTTTTCATAAAAGATGGGAATTGTAGCTCACATTGGCCTTTAATTCACACCATAACATGAAACTCTAAGCAAGAAAGATGGCATTTGCTATTAGTTTGCTGTAAAACTTTGGGCAAATCAGCTCATCTCTTTTTTATCAGCTACACGGGTCTGCATTGAACCTGGTTGCTATTCTTTGTGAAGTAATTTAATATGTCCAGATTAAATGATATAGTCTAAGTCTGAAGTAGTAGAAATGTGGTGATAGAACTGGCCTTGGATTTATTTCCAGGGAAAGGATTTGGATCATAGATCTGTTTGAACTAAGTTTTGCTACTTTATATATATATATGGATTATAGTCAATGGAGACTATGAAAAGTCCGCTTTCTTTTCTACCAGGTGTTGTAAAGATCTATAGTAAAAGGCAAGTCAAAATACTTGTACGTATAAACAAGCGCAGTCAACAGACGTTTTGAAAACAACATTCCTTTCTTCAAAGCAATATTCCATTCATCCAGAAGAAAGTGTTGGTACAATTTTTATATTGTTCCTCATAAGACATCACTTTGCTATCGTAAGGCCTGTCTCTAACAGCCTAAGAACTACGCCAAAGTACATCACAAGCATTAATTAGGCCTTGCTCACACCAAGTAAACACTACCAGTTCCATAGTGTAACAAGAGGCACAGAAACACAGAGCTGCAGGACCCTCTTTGCAATCATGAATGTGACGTAGTTTGAAAGTTACAAAAACTTGAAGACCTTTAACTATTTAAAGTTCTAGTAGCCCTAAAATGAGTCTTTTCCAGTATACACAGGTAAAAATGTTCAGTATTCACACTTTATTTTGCTGTGCAAAAATGATTCCTGAGGATCCCTTCTCAGCATGCCACTTCAGTAGCATCACACCATGTGAGAAGACCAAGTTGGAGATGGAAAGATCTCCATTATTTAAAAAAAGGAGAAAACATTTTAGGCTACGTATCTATAGAAATGAGTGAGAAGAGGTTCAGCTGCTTTTCCCCCTGAGAAACGGAAGAGTGGTGCATTATTTTGCCTGCTGTTTGATACAGCCGTTGTTCGCCAGTGTAAAAGATCAGCATGATGCCACAGCTGCCCGCCACCACAAAGTCCTTCTTTGAAACATAAATTCATATGTAGGAGGGAGCGATGAATGCCTGCAAGTTGAAAAGCCAGTGCAGCACAGACCTGCTTAACAAAACAGTTTGCCAAGGTTACTGGGGGTGTTGTCAAAGCCTCCTCTTTTGTGAGGGCTGAATAACAATTCATACCAAGTAACCAGCTTCACAGTTTCTTTGGTTTTACCTGGCAAGTTTTCAAAGTCACTGCTCATGGCTGGGTCTGCCCATTGAGATGCAGCTTATCTTGCCCTGGACAGCAAGCGCAGAGATCATCCCACTCCAAAAGTTCATGCCAAAGCCCTATTGTGCTGTTTTTCTGCTTGAACTGAACTACGTCTATCATAAATGTGCTTGAATATGACACGAGCACAAACTGAGAAATGATGCGTCCTTGGTTACTTCATATTGGTGGGAAGAATCCCCCCTGCCTCGACAGAAACTGAGAGCAATTCAACCATTTAATTTAATAAATTCAAATATAACTGGGGTCTTCAGGAAGCCCCAGTTGCAGAGCAGCCCCAGTTACTAAGATTCTATCTGTGCAAATGCTCCTGCTAGCAGCAGAAGTCTGGTTAAGAGAGGAATATAACTATATAAGCTTATTACTCAAGAACTTTCAAAAGGGTGATCTCTCTGCTAAACTACCCAGTGCCACATGGAAGCCTCTGTTCTCAGCTGGGTCCCCTTTCAGAATATGCCTCGTATAACCTGCAGCAATAGGCCAGATATCCTCTAAAGATCCTTTCTTTGGAGAGGTGGAAATTCATATGATTAAATCAGCAGACTTTTATCATAATTTTCTGAAGATGGTGATGCTGTAATCACACATCTGAGGTGGCAGTTCTTCATCCAGAACTCAGCAAAGCTGCACCATAGAGAAAAAGTATATACAAAAAAAAAGTGTAACAATTAAATGGAGCGTGAAAAGCCGGAAGACCTGTGTTGGAGAAAGAGTCTACGTGAGAGACGTTCCCTAGGATATCAATGCAAGAATTGGTGTGTCACATCTTTCCCTTCAGCACTCTCTGGTTTTGTGAACCATTAGTAGCTTTGGTTTATAAAAACATTCTCTGGTGCAAGAGCATTTCAGCATCTGATATGTGCCCAAAGCATGCAACTTACTGACCCATCTTTGACTTCAGAAACTTTAAAACAGACCAGTTCTTCAGTTTCTGAAAAGAGTGAGTCTTATATCTCTATTCAAATCTCTGCCACAAACTACTAAATCTTGTAATCATTAACAAACAAAATTCTAACAAATAAACCAAACAAAATGCTTCAGAGTTACAGATTGTTTAGTAACCATTATTAGAAAATACAACTCTGACTATGAGAGGAGTACACATTAAATATTCTACCATGAAAAATGCCAACAATCAATTTAAAGTAGTAAATATTTTTAAGACCACAAAAATTAATAATACTGTCAGGACATTCGTTCACAGTAAGTAGAATATAACATTACCTCTTGCTACTGTAAACTTCAGACTGAGGAAAGTGTCTTTGAACTTCTTTAGTAAAATCCTACTGGCAGTTTAATGGAGGAAAATAAAACTAAACTGACTCCTGGGCAAAAATAACAAAAGGTCTGCAACACGCAGGGTTCTGTGCACAATTTACCGAGCTGTCTGTTGAGATTCCACCCTAGCTGACTTTACAGATTCCTAACTATGTTTCTGCAGTTGTCTCCTAGAAACAGGAACAAGAAGCATTTGCTGTTTTCTCAGCTCTTTTGAAAACCTCTGCAACAGCTTTCTTCAAATTCAGGATGGCCTAGTAATCAATGTATATTTTCTTAATCAATAGACAGCCTTAAAGAATGGGTTGTTCTTTGATAGCATGTTATGTAAATGTAATAAAATAGCAACTGGCGTAATGATGTATCATTAATAAAAACTTGGACCAAAAGTAGCAGTGGAAAGTTCAATTCAAAGAAATAACCACCAAACATTTGGATACTTAACCAGATTCCTGAGGTTATCCAAACATTGGATTAATAATCTTACAAGACTAGACTAGACGCTGAAAAGTTACAAATACTTCCTTCTTGCATCAAGCTAAATTCATAATGAATATAGCTTCTGAAGAATATCTTACTGAGCAGCAAAATGGGGAAAAATAAGTGTAGTTTCTTGACACATGGACCCTTGAAACCTTCCATCAGAGGTTTCTGTGAAGGTTCAGGCTAAAATAAGGTACTATCCCAATCAACTAATATATCCTTAAAAATATCTGCTGGGAAAAAAACAGCTCTGGTGGAGTATTTGTAATGTATAAATCTCTTTTTGTATATTGAAAATCACCTTTTCTTCCCTCTTCCAGATATGGGCTATTCTGCTACTATTTCTGCACGTTGCTGAGGGGACGTGATGGACAAAGACTAACTGTATTTGTTTCTCTCTGGATCAGGGCACCTATGGCTTGTGGTAAATTCTTCTACATTTGTAAAATTTTAGAAAAATCAGAATGGTTACAAAAAGCAAACACAAGGCTCAGATGTGTCCGAGAAGATGTAATTTACATGATTCCAAAGCAGATGGAAGCAAGGTAAGCGATATGAATAAGGCCTTGCACTTTGTACAGAAACGGACCTGTCCAGATGAAAGTTAACGTCACACTGAGTATAAACGGGAGAGAAAACCGACCTTCAGATTTCCTTCTCTGAAATCTTGGTAATCACAAATCCGTAGATTATTCCCATATATCCGCAGTTACAGCACAGAAATACTATATCAAAGTATGTATTTCTTTCTGTTTGCAAGTTCTCTACAGAAATACATGCAACTTGGAAGGAAGAAAAAATTCCAGACAATGTTTAGGCAGACGAACAAAGCTATTGCACTGAGAAGACACATTCTGAATCCTCAAAGGCTGCCAGTCTGCTTGCTCTGAGTCTCCTCGTTCTTCCTTTCTTTCATTTATTGTTGTCTTTTTTCCTCCCTCTCTCCTTTTTCGTTTGGAAATTCAGACAATTACTGTCCGTCCAGATCAAGCAGTCTCTTCATTTTTATAGCTTTTTTAGGCTAAATTACTCCATATGGTCTCTTGCTTTATGTGAAATTCACACAACAAATAGCAAAGATTTTGAACTAACTTTTGTTTGTTGCTGTCACCTGAAAAGTGAAACACAAGATAAATGATGTCTTATTCTTTCCTTGTGTTTCTAATCTGCTTCTGATAAAAAAAGAGCTTATAATGTCTCTTCTTCGGAATATTACTGTCATTCTTCCTTTTTGTTGTCCAGTAACTTCTGATTTCACATTCACTTTTTCAATACCCTTTCTTGCTTTGGGCAGAATAAAAGAATGAGAATACAGTCTGTGTTCCTACTCAATTAGTTTTGCTTGAGCTAAGACTTCAGAAATAGATCTAACTATCTGACATAGATAAACCATTTTTTAACCCAATGTTTCCATGGAATTGTTGAGAGATTGGTGTGGCTGTGAAGTACATATAGCAAATCTAATTTCAGTCTTGGATAGAAAATGAAAAACTTCACTGACACCAACAGGAAGAAGAAGGGTAAGGTGAAAAGACAGAAAATAAACACTCATCTTGGCATGTGACAAGAGATGTCAAGGTTCAAACTTGCTACTCATTACCCTGATGAATAAAAAATCATTAATAATCAATCATCTGTCACGTTCTTCCTTTCCTGACCCTTACAGTTTTTCTCTGATTAGTCCATGCTGCTCCTGTAATGGTTATCCTTTGTTTTCTCCTACAGAATATGTTGGGAATCTATAACAGTCATTTAGGAATCACACCATCTCGGTTTATAGATACACCGCAGATTTGCCCTCCGGTGAGGGATGTTTCTTCCATTTACCCTGAAATATTTCTTAACTCAGCACAGATTAAAGTAAAATAGAATTAACATTTATTTACAGCATTTTAGGCAACGCAGCTGCAAAGACAAGAAATGAAAGAAAAACATTTTAATCTACTTAAACCAAAATTAAATATAAAAGTATGTAGATGATTGACACACTTGTTTTTCTCACACCCAGGCATTCTGTCTTTCTGCATACTTTACAAGTTCCACTCATTAAAGACACCCTTTCCTGGTGGAGCATGCTGGGCTTTATAACTAATCTTCTTTTATAGCTTATCTCTTCTAGAAGCTCCAGTAAGGTGTATACTACTTCTCCATCTTTTCCCACACCTACTCATTTTCTTTTTTACTTTTCCCTAATTCTTTTTGCCTTTCCCTCTTCTCCAAAAAATCTATATGTTTAGGTTATAATCTTGATGCTCCTCTAAATAAGCTAAGTACTATCTCTTTTTCTTGGGGATTTAAATACCATTTTGCTAGCCCAAGTGTCACTGCTTAACCCACAAATTAACAGCTCCCTGCCTAAGCCAGGAATAAAACTTCAATCTCCTCTTTAGGGAATCAGTGTATAATTTTCATTGCGAAATTTTTATTTTATATTTGCCTAACGATTAACAGATACACTTGATACAAATATTTAAATGGGATAAATGCATTCAGTTCTTGACTAGCCTTTGACTTAAATCAGACGTGAAGCCCTTCTGAGGTGATAATTTATCCTCTAATTTAGGGATACCATGAAATGAAGTTCCCATAATAACCAAACCTAACAATAAAAAGCACGTTGAATTGTTAATAATGAACAACACTTTTGCCATTCATTATCAAGATACTGTGAAGAACTTTTAAGTTAGCTGTGCATTACACTCTTTCATTTCTCCTTTGCCCAAGGTTTCATAAACCTGTCCACAGCCAAATCCAATGAGCCAGTCTCTCCTCTGCACTTCAGTCTTCATCCCTCCATTTATCTCTCCATTCTTACTTCCCATGAGCTGAGCAACTGCCTCTTCCCAAACCTTCCCCTCTGTTCTCCCTAACTTACTGTTCTCGGTTCTCGTAACTACCCTCCTGGATGCTCTGTCTTTGTTTGCTTCTAGTGCGTCTCAGTTTCTAGGATTCTTTTCTATATTAGACCAGCTCCCTTTATATTTAACGATTTCACTCTTCATCAAGTCTAATTCCTCACCTACCTCTCTCCCCCGTTCCCCAGCAGCCTCAATTTAACAAACCTCCCAGTACGGGCAGGGTATGCCAGAGCTGCCAATGCTCGTGTAGAGAGTTGAGATCTGCCACTTCCTTCAACGGTATAAAAATAGGATAATGAGAAATACCATCACCTTTTGAGGAGCTCTGCCTATTTCTTGCCCCAATTCCTCATTTTTAACTTTCTCTTCCCTTGGGATGTTTTCCTTTGCAAAGATAGTTTGTTTTCCTCAAGATTATCAGGTCTCTGAAACTAAAGCCTCTCTCTTGTGAGCCATAATCTTTTGTAGCCCTTTATATTCTTGCCAGCTCTCTCTCTGCTACTTTCTGTCCCTCAACTTCCTGGCTATTTTGCTCTGTAAAACTGCTACCTTCTTCATAAACACAACTATCACTGAAACTGATGGATTGTAACATGCTGTAGTAAAATCAGAAATTTCTTAAGGAAGCTATATAGAATTTAGGCCTTCCACCCTCATTTACAGAGATGCAACATTCCTGCAATTCTTGAAGAATCTGAACAATCCTTTCAAATGTAACACTCATCTAGTAACTCTTGCTTTGTGTATTGCTCACTTTAAATGTATTTTTTTCTCATTAGCTTGAAGTTGTATTCACCTTTATTTAGTAATTTGCTTATCTGTGGTTTCCCTTTGTTTTCTTTCCATATGGTTCCTGATGAACTGCAGAAGCTTCATTTGCTGCTTTGACAATTCCATTTTGTTTCAGTGATAATAGAGTGTATCATCCCCATCTGGGTTTTTATTTTCAAAATTGCCTCATTTTCTTTAAAAAAAAATAAATCCATTCAATTGATTCTAGTTAATTTTTGCCATTCATTTTTCTATAACTTTATGTCAAATCTCCCTCTCTAAAGGACCTCCTATGAAGATGCAAACAAGTAACTTGGAGGCCAGTAGGTGGGCTCTAAGGCCACAGGTGCCGTAAAGCAGACGGGGAGGAGAGGCACGTCCTCTTACACCCAGAGAGCCCGAGATGTGTGGGGTGAAGCTCAAACAGAGCTACAGCTTTTCTGCGCCACAGCCTGGTTCACCTGTGCCCGCGTTGCTGCTCTGCTGGAAACCAGCTCAGCCCACCTGGCGGGGAGAACTGGCCACACAGAATGGCCATATACTTATACCTATTTATACAGAAATACATACCTATCTTATGAGTTACCAAAAACACTGAAAACACAGACCGCTAGCATTCCAGCCAAAAATAGAATTTCGATGTTTAGTTACAGAAGCAAACCTCAGGTCACTGTTTCACAATCCGTTTGAAATTTAAGGAACATGTAATCTTTCTGGAACAAACTATGGACTATATTATGTAGTCTAACCAACACGGTTTTCTTTTACAAAAAAGGAAAAACTCTATCTAGACTTTCAATGTATATTTATTGGTTTATTTTCCCTCTCATTTGTCTGTTTCCAAACTTGCACCGGGAGAAGGTGCACGTTGCTTTTGCTGTAACTTTGTCCTCTGTTACCATTTCACACAGCACCTTCTGCGAGTCTGCAGACCCTGCCCAGCCCACAGGCCACACAGGTTAGGAAACACTGCTCTTGGTGCATGTGCGTGTTTTTAAGCTCATTCACAAACAAACCCCTTCCAATCAGCTTTTCTGATGTGTTTGCCATGAACACATGACCTCGGGAATACTGAGGATGTGCTGGAACTGGGGGTATCTAACTGGAATTATCGAGCTGACTTACTGCAGTATTTCACTGCATTAAGATTCAGTTGCCGATCCTATTGACGGCTAGGCATCACCTGCAGACGTATGCATATGCAATATTATCATCTTCAGACTCTCCAGTCTTCTCTTCTGGCTTTGTTAAAGTAACTGAAATTATTAGAATGGTTGGAAGAATTTAAAGTACTTTTTTTTCTGCCTTTTTGGCAGCCTACTTTTATCTGATTTAGCAGTGTCCTGGTTTGCCTTCTTATTCTGACTAGGAGATACAACAGATTTCTATAATCAGTTCCCATCACTTGATAGAATAATTTTAGTGTCAGATGAAACTAGCTTTGCCTGATTCTAGGAAATGCCATACAGTCTGCACGGGCTATGATATCCTCTGCTGGGCTTCTCTTCCGCTGCGGGTCTCTACCAGCATCAAACAAAATCCTCCCTGTGTCTCATTCTCTAGCCACAATGGGCACATCAGTAAAACAAGACTCTCACAGGATTATATAAAGTGCACCTTAGACACTGGAGCCAGGGGTTCAAAGCTCTTTGAGCTCCCGTATGAAGCAACAATTTAATTTCCCTTTCTTCATCAATTCTTCATTCTCTCATGATGTCTTGGCAACATTTTGTTCCCGTTCAACATTCATCATTAGCTTCTTTTTTTCTCTCACTTCCTTTTATATTCCTTTCCCTCCCCATCTGCTAATTTAAAAGGAAATTGCATGGTATTCAGCATTATCAGCCAATCTGTTTACTCTGCTCTTGTTCCAATGAAGACCATTTCTCACACACTGAGCTGCTCTGTCTCATTCCCATACACTCTATTATTATCCTCAAGGCCCGTATTTTCTTCCCTCTGCCACCTAGGGAGCTAACCGCTCTTCCAGAGGTACGGGTCTTCCAAAAATTTTGTCTCTCTTTTTAAAATTAAGACCTGGAAATAGAGATCTATGGGGAAGAAGAGAGATGTCCAGCTTTCCGCTTTCTCTCGCTCCCAAGCAGTCATGAAACAGCAGGTATGCTGGCACACAGGAAAAAGAAAGAGGAGGCCCTGACACCATTCTGGCTACCAGAGGAGCAGCACGCAAACCCACGGGTTCCACACCCAGCCAGGGAAGACCACTGCTGTGGGAAACAAGCTTTATCTTGAGAAACAGCTTCTCCGTGGGCCAGAATCCCTCACCCCCAGCAGATCAGCCTGGCCATTCTCAGCAGTAACTCCTTGCGGCACCCTGAGTAATTCCTGTTCCGCATTGCTGGGTTTGCCAATACGGCCTTGCTCCGTATTAGGCAGTTCGTGATTTCATTACTGAAAAGAACACTGATTTTGACCTCATGCTCCAACTCTTTAAGATACAAGATTAATAATACAAAGTCTCCTTTGATCCCTATCAGAGTGGCTCATGCTAGCAGTAAAATGCTGAAACAGTTCTTGCTAGCAACAATGAGAAAGTTTTGCATACTCAGGCACAATAAGGGTAACTGCTATTAATGTTATTTCAAAGCCAGTGAGAAAAAACTAATAGGAAAGGCTTTATTAAATCTGCACGTGCCAGAATTCTCCTCTCATGATCTACTGAAATATTTTAGAGAGATGTTGTCCTTTAGAAACGGGTCTAACATTTTGAGTGATGATCCTATTGCAGTACCTAAAAAATATATATAAACAAAAATTGAACTGAAATATGCATCTGTTTCTATGGTGATGAGATCAGCTGGCAAAAGTGATCTCATCACTATGAAATGTCATATGTGAATTTACAAATTGGATTACAGATCAGATTTTTTCAAATTCATAATTAACTTGGCTCTAAATGGAGGAGTTTGGAATAAATGAGATGATAGCTCAGATTTCACCTCATCAAATATTGTAGTTTGCATTCCAGGCAGATGTTATGAAAATACACAGGTTTGCTTCTGAACATAGAATTGACACGCTGTCTCTGCTCTCAAGCTGACCCATGTTTAGCAAGGTATTCAAGCACATGTGTAATTTTAAGCAGGTAAGCAAATAAACTTGCTTCAAAGTTGGAGCATTTTACTCAACTGATGCTTTGATAAAAGCAAGTCTTGTTGAAGACAGTGAAAGCTATACAACTGGCAAAACGGCAAAGACCAGCTTCTCCGGAGTTCATTAGGAAAAAAATATCAATGTGTATGTATTTAGCACTTGGGAATTTTAAATAAAGAAATGTCCAACTTTTGTATGAGTTTGTTACTAGTAATACAGATCTTTATGTACTGAAACAAGTGGATTCTTGTGTGACGGAAAAGTAGATCAGAATAATTTTACTGAATATTGGAGCTTGAGTTCTTACCAACTGCAGGAGGATATCATGCTGTTATATTGTATGTTGCTTAGCAATGTAATGTGGGAAGCAGCACCACAGTCCTTGACAGCACCATTGTCCATTGAAATGCTTGTGAAATATTACCTGGGTTATATAAAGATAGCATACAGTTATAGAAAAATAGCATAAAGTTTCAAAACAGGACAAAGGGGAAGGAGGCTGTAAAGAAAAGGCATTGCTATTTGAATGGCAAAAAGGTCTCCCTGGATGATCTTTCGCTATCTGAATACACACAGCATAAATTAAACATGGAGAAATCATATCTGTAAAATCTCATTACAGCTATGCTCACAAATGGTATCAAGTATTGTAGAGAACTCTCTAACAGTTGAATAGCTCTGAGTTCATATATGTGCCAATGCCTCTACATTACTACCATATAAAGAAAACCTATTGTTTATTGTTCCGATGTTTTGCTTTAGAGGAAAAGTTTTGTGCTGTGATGTACTGATTACTCAGGCTGAGCAGAATACGGACAAAAGGGGGAACACTAAGCAAAGATAGATTTGTTCTACAAAGAAGATACATGGTCAGGTCTCTTCTCAGTTAGACAAATGTGAATATTCACCTTTTGTGGCTTCACAGTCCACCAGGGGTTACAGGTGTCCCAGATGCACCCTCCTGTATTCACCACACTTGCTTTTTCTCTGCTGCCTTTTGCACAGAGAAGCGTCAATCTGATCTTGCTTGATCGGTTTTGACAGCCTCACTAAAACAGCCTCTGCCAAGATTTGCCTTCATGCATGCCCTGTAATGTTTCTTTGGCCCATCTTCCTGCCATTCACCATATTTTAACTAGCTAGAGAAAACAGCTTGGGTAATCTGTTTTCTGACCTTGATAGCAGATGCCAAGACCTGTGTATTGAAGCACACGAGAGCGCTGCTTCACTGCCTAGTGTTGCAGCACTCGGAAACTTCAGCATTTCCAATGATACACTCTTTTCTCCTGCCTCGTTCCTCATATGTTCACCTTTCACTGGTAAGGGCATTGCAGAATTTTGAAATTACATGCGAATGAGCTAGTCTGATAGTGTCATTAATAACTCAAATGGTAATGAATTCCTCTGAACTGCTGCAATAGGAGGTTTCTCCAAAAGATGTCAGCCCATGTTATGCTACTCTTGCCAGAGACTACGGCTGAAGGAGGGCAAGCATTTTCATGTAGCACGCCTAGGAAGAAATGAGTCCAATTGTGTTGTGGGTCATCCCCCAGTATCATTCCATAAAAGTTTCCTTCATCAATAACACTCCCTTTTTGGCAAAGTAGCCGCTACCAGGAACCTGAAGGAGATGCTAGAAATGCAAAGAGAAAATACTCCAACACTAAATCTGTACACAGGAAAGGTATCACCATCAGACTGAATCTAAACTCCAGTATTTTGCAGTTTATAAGTACTGCCATCGCACTATAACTAAGTTTTGCAATTTGAAGAAGCATCAGGCTCATACTCTTACTTTGTCACATGGAACAAACCTCAGATTGTGATGGTTTGTAAAGACACAGGAGTTTATCTGCATCTTAGTAAGAAAAATACTGAGTAGACATGACAGATCCTAGGGGCCGTTCCAAGGAACAATTCAATATTCCCTTTTATAGTGTTTGGCAGGAAAACACCACAGAGTTTATTCAGCTTGAATTAACTAATGGATTTGAGCATTCTCTTTAACAAAGAGAAAAGATGTTGAGTTACACTGACTGCAGGGTTACAGAATGCTTTGGACAAATCTCATGAACTGATTTACCACAGAATCTGTGCTGGCTTTTCTCTAAACTCACAGGCAGTGATAGTATGTATTTTAAAATTACAAATCCAAAAATTTGCTTAGAACATTTATTTTTGTTGGTATATGTCTCACCAATAAACATGGGAAGTTACTTACTTGCTTTTATTAAAAAAGTGAAGATAGACAAAATAAAAAATACTATGCTGTTGAAAGAAACCATGTAACAGAAGCAAAAGTTTCGAGCAGGCCATACCCTTCCAACATACCAACAAACCCCACTGCATAAACACATGGCATATGGGTTTCTTTAGAGGGACCCAATTCCTTCCCACAGAGCAGAACCACATATAAATACAGGAGCACCAATGGTGAGATTTCCCCTGTACTAAGCCTCATTCATCTTCATTCCGGAGGAATATTGTTTTGATCTCAATGAATACGCATTTGATATAGAATAACCATTCCCCTAAATCAACATTGAGCGAGCTGTTTAAGCAGGAAGGGCACTTAGCTGAAAGTAATTGTGTTTATCTGCATATGAAAACAGCAGAGTTGGTTGTGGAGACCTTCCTGAGCATACAGCTACTGGTTGTATCAAACTGTGCAGACTGTACCCAGTGTTAAGGACATAAATTCCCCTTCATGATGCAGGAGTTCCAGAGAGACTGCATCGGAGAAAGGCCCATTGAACGAGTTTTCCCCATGTGTTAATGTGCCCAGTATTTTCTCTCTAGAAAAGAAAGCAGGAAAGTTTACACAGGTCAAAACTAATCACTGGGCGGTGTCTCCAAAATCATACTTGTTACCTGAAAAGAATACACTTGATAATTTAAAATAGTGAATGCAGAACAGCGTATGGGTCATCTCTCTTCATTGGCATCAGAAATACAATGTTTTCATGACAGTCTTCCTTTGGTCTTTGAATCATTTCATATTTCTTTGAATTTCTTTGAATTCCTTAATTTGATCCCCTTAACTTAGATTTTTAAGCTTCTGCCACATATTCTTGGTGTTTCAGCCTTGGCTTTCTTGTATCTGAGCTGAAATTAAGATCTGTTATGTGGCCTCTGTGCCTCTAATGGATTTTCTGGTTAAACATAAGTGAATGTATAATTCAGCCAGAAGGTTTTTCGTAACAGTGCAGTCTTACAATAGATTAAAAGCAGTTAGCTTTTACTAATGCAAGCCCTTTTTTGGATCTAGTGCTTCAGAGAAGTTCAGTAGAGACAGACTTCTTCCTTTATTCCTTACTTTCATCCTGAGGAGAGGTTGTTCAAATTCAGTAACATTCAAGGCTCTTTATTTTTTTTATTTTAACAATTTGCAGCTCAGAACTGGAGAAGCTGGCTGGCATAATACAACTGCACTCTGTCTTGTTCCCTTTATAAATAATTTTAGCAAGGAGAGTAGCATCCCTATTATCATAATCAATTGCTCAGAATAACTTTCAAAGTCTGCCCTTATGTTTTTCACCTTCCTGAGCACACAGAGTTCTGGAAGCACCCACAAGTGGGGAACAGTTGCAGTTATAGGGTGAAGAGCAAGATCATTCCTGGCTTCCTCACAGCTGAGCCTTTCAGTATCAATCAGCATCATTTACTCGGCTTGTCAGTTCAAGGCCACAAACCCATCTGATATTCATCCTTGTATTTCCCTCTGACTAAGCTAAGCCTTTGGACTAATTCCCTCAAGTCAGAGGATGAAAAACACACCTGAATAACAGATGGTGGATGCATCTGCCTCCAGTGTAAAAGTTCAGAAGTGACCCATGTTAGGTGAGGCTTCTTAGCACTTGCAGACCAACGCTCACACCGCAAGACCTTTCTTCTCATACTGCATTTCCTAAGAGAATGACTATTGAGCTACACGCAGTGAGATTTATCAAGACTGATTTAACTGAGAGCATTTTGCATTTGTGTATCAAAAATGTCAAAATGCAGGAAAAGGTGGGGAGTCTACAGAATGGCTGCAGGCACTTTAAAACTCTTCATTTCATTTCTAGTTAAAATATTAGCGAAAAAAGATTTTGTCAGAAAAACAGTTTTTCACAGCTTTTCAGTGTAACCAAGTTCAGTTTCACCCAGTGAAACAGTACTCTGAAGCTACTACGCAAATTCCAGACACCACCTCTGCTGGGGTCTCTCTGATGAATTTGCTGAGGCATATTAGTGATTATCGTGATGATTTACCTTGTGAAATGGACACCTTTTTCGAAAGACTGGCATGCAGTTTATATTAATTTCAGGATTTTCTGAGCAGGTACCTTATGAAAAAATCTCAATTACTACTAATTTGGATTGAACCCTTACAAATAAAAAGACTTCCAGCCTACTCCTTTTCTGTGGAGACACACAACTCCTCAAAGGAACCATTTTAGATAACTTATGATGGGATTAATTTGCATCTTTGCAAGAGCAAGTAGAACTAAGGTGGCCTCAGTGGAACAGGAGGAGCAGAGCAGTTGCAGTGGTAGATGAGCAGTGAAGGAGTTAATACGGTTTCTCTTCAGAGAAGAGGATGAGGATGTCAACTCCCCTTTCACCAGCCACATGACAAAGTAAGTGCTGAGTTGATGCAGCAGATGCCTGGCATGTAGTTACCTACCTACCACACGAAGCAAAGGGCACAGCAAACCTAGAGCGAAGAGGTGAAAGAATGGCCCCCACTCGTGTTCCAAAGGCGCCCTGCCTGCACGGCACCAAGACTCACCGTCTCCACCGCACAGCTAACCAAGGACCAGTGCAATTAACTGACAGCACAGCACCTAAGTATATGCCATGGAGACATAACAAAGAAAACAGCTTATCCTAAAAGACTCCATGGTTAAAGTGCAGCAATGATGTGAAGACCTATGACTCCCTCACCCTGGGATTTGGGGAAATGGATATCAAAGCATTAAGCCTTTTAACTGGGATTATCTGAAGAAACCAGTTTGGGCACCAATGCTTGATGGCGCATTTTAGTATTACCTTTTGTTTCCCTGTAGAAAAGCCTTAAACTCCCTCTTGTGGGTAATTTGAGAAAATCCATTTTGTAACAGAAAGACCACAGCACAGTTTGCAAGAAATCAATCTCTCTCTTTCAAATCTTCTATTTTTCCCTTGACTGTTCTAAAACAGGTTGTGCAGTCTCCTTCCTTGGAGGTTTTTGATACCAGACAAGACAGAACCCTGAGCAACTTAATTTCACCTTACAGCTGACCCTGCTTTGAGCAGGACTAGAGACCTCTTGAGGTCCCCTCCAACCTGTATTATATCCTACATTCTTATGATCCTATATGCATGAAAAGGAGAAAGCATACTCTAAAGAGAACCCAACAATCACTACAGAAGAAGAAAAAGAAGTATGGAAGCATATTAGGAACTTCATACTACTCTTTATCTCATTAGTTCTAAATGTAGTTGACGTCACCAGCTGTTGTTGAAGATTTTAGGCTAATTACTATAGGAAACATGGAAATGTACTTCACTGTTCTAATCCCCATGACAGATGAAGAGAGGCCAAGAATGAAACAGAAGCACAAACAAATATACAGGATAGGGTTGAAACACACTGACAGCAGCATCTCAGTGTTATCTCAAGAGCCTCTTCTTCTATCTGGACCCCAAAGTACCCACAAACTGTAAACTCAGGCATATGTACTGCTAAAGTACAATTTTGATTCACCACAGCCTAATTCTTAAAATACTAGCATAGTTCTGAGCATCAATATTTACTTTTAAAAAATAAATAAAACACTACATCTACATAGTGGTTTACATCTGCAAGTCTCAAAGCACTTGAGAAAGGCAGAGGAGCCCTACAGGTCCACAGAGGTTACAACCGTTTGCTTGAAGTTATGAGATCAGGCAAGTGCGCTGAATCTCATGCTTTGTTGTCGAGCTCAAATCATCTAATGGAAGTTCAGCCCAGTTGCTTTGGGTGCAACATAATGAACATCTTATGAGATGGCGGAGATGGGTGCAGAAGATGCAAAGGCAAAACAGAATTTACCACTCAGGAAATGTTCACATTCAAAGCCTATATACAAGAATAAAGTCAAGAAATAAAAAGAGCATTTGAGTCATTTCTTACAATAAAGCTTTACAGCACCATAAACAAGATATCAAGGACATGGTAGTTGAAATGTTATCCCAGTACAGCTATACCCCTTTGCTGCATACATTTTTAACTGGAGTCAACTGCTTGTCCTTGAATTTATTTTTTTAACAACCCAGCAGTCATTTCAACTGTGGGCAAAGGGGACTATAAGCGCATGCTTACAAATTCTGCAATGCGAATGAATGAAAGAATAGAAGACATCCAAATCCTTCTAGATTGTATCCCATTCATAAATTAAATGTAGACCTCATCCTCTAAAGTTATTTAATATAATGTGGAATGGTAATCGTGTTGAATATCTCCTCTTGGCAGACTACATTTCACAGCTTCCTTGCCTTGCTCTACAGTGCAGAGTTTCTAGCTTATGCCCTTACCTTCTGTTCAACTGCCTTGCCATTGTCAAACCTTCTATGGCAATTTAGTAACCTAATCCAGCTCTAATGCAAATAATGTGCATATAATTCCTTTCTTATAGGAAAGGATCTTATGTCCTACTTCTTCATATCATCTGTTTGACCTTTCAGTCATTTGAGGTGTTATATTATGGTTGTCTTAGGTTCCCTTCATTGATAAAACTTCTCGCTCCCTAAATGGACAGCGTATTTGTCCTCCCATCTAGGAGTTTCTAGGGTTTTCTCCCTTTTATTTCCAACATCTGTGAAAGGTGGGTTGATTTGGTAGGAATAACCGAGTCTGGTTTAGTTGAATCTTCAATGAAAAACCATGGTCACATGAAAGCATCACCCGTTTTTGTTCAGTCACACAGAAGCGAATAAATTTATTTAAGAGTTACTATTCTTTTTCCTCCACCAGAGACACTAGCTATTAAGAAAAAGTTCCAGGCTCACATTATAAAACATTAGGGCAAGGCAATGTTAGATCTTATTCCTGCTTCAGAACTGCTCAGACAACACAGTGCAAAACACGGTCTTCTAATGTCACCCTACCCCTGTTCAGCCTGCGTCACAGCAGTCAGTCTTTATTAAAAATGTTCGAATTACACCAAATACACCAGCCTTTTCACGTAAGAGTAAGAAACTCTTCCTGTGAAAATAACGATGTGACCTCCTGGGACATGCGATACACTTTGCTTTCAGCTCTGATGATTATGCAGCATTAAGGCCACTTTTGACATCTAATAATGCCCCCAAATACACTGTCAGACACAAGAGAGACTGCCAAGTTCTGCCTGGCAGAAACGTGCCATGAGCAGCCAGGGAACAACCTTCTTTTCACAAAACCTCTGGCGGTAGGTGCATTGGTCCCTCTGGAGGATAAGCACATCCAGAAGCACTTGCTCCAGCTCTTGTTCTTTGCAAGATTCACTTTGGTAATTAACACACCACAGTCCTCCACACAGTGGTTCAACGTAGCAGGAGGCAGAGAAATTTCAGCTTATGTTTGAAAATTTTTCCTTAATGAATCAAGTAATTCTCAGATGTTATTGTAAAACATGACCGACATACAGCCACCTCTGTTTCACCATTCCTGGCTCCCAAGATACAGTTAAAAGAGGTTAGGTTCAACAGAAGATCACTAGCTCTTCTTGGTTTTTACAAAAATTAGAATACTGATTTTCACATAGGTGAATTCATTAAATTTCTTCAGTGGAATTTCTCTCCACGCATTCCATAATGCAGAGACTGGGCAGTCTTCCCCTACAGAGTTCTGATAACCTAAACCACGTATGGCTACTTATACTAGCTGGAGACGCCCCTTCTTCTTAAAACTCAAATTCTTGTAAGCACATGCTTAAATTACACTTGAATTTTAATACAGCTTTAAATGACCTACTGACACAGATCTTATTTCTAGAAAATTTTTTTATTGCAAGCAAGAAAATAAATGATCATTTTAAAAAAGTTATAATGGCACCCAAGAGCAACAGAAACTGGAAGAAATCTCCAAAATGAAAAATTATATTTAAAATCACCAATGAAACCCAGAGATGGGGGGGGGGGGGAAGGAGAGGGGGCGGTATGCATAGGGCAAATTCTTTGCTCAGAAGAACCAAAATCTTTTTTACTGAAGAGGTTGTTATAATATAATACGGAACATTTGCCTTGAAACTGGCTGAAAAGGTGGGTTGACAATTTGGTATCAAAGGACAATCAGTGATTTGAGAATACAATGAGCAAGACAGTCCCTTATATGAAATGCTTCTTGCCAAACTTGACATTCTAGATCTATAGTTATATTGGTTTCAAGGAGGTGGCATTTGCTGACAGCAAATCCCAGCAATTAAAGCAGGATAGGACCTGCTGGAAAAGTTTGTCTGACTCAGTTTATTTGGGCTATATCTATCACTAGCGTTAGAGTCTTTAACTTCTAACCTATGGAAATTATTTTTCTCCTTCAAGTCTTTCCAACTTCTCTGTGTCGTAAAGTCTTATAAGGGTTTTTTGTTGTTGCTGTTGTTTTTCAGAGTTACTTACTGCTGGCCAGGTCTGGTGGTGCTCCAAGTTCATGACAAAATCTGAGACTGACCCATATCCCTGGTGTGTCAGCACAGGGGATCCTACACTTTCACGTCATGCAAGATGGACCCATGTCACCACTTAGGAAGCACCTGCTTACAGTATGTAGTGGCATAAAGAAATGCTGCTTTTTTGGCCATAGGAAATATACACACACTCATAGCGACAGACCCAATTTGTATAGTAGGAAGCAGCTGTCCTGTCTGTAGAGCAAACTTTAAGACTGCTGGGTGTTGGAAGCTGGCTATTGACATCTTTCTAGAAGGACAGAAGACTTATCGGGTGAAGACTTGGTTTTCTGGCTTCTATTTGTGAGGGGAAAATGAGTTGATGCATCATTTGCACTTGAGCTAAGTAACAGCTGGAGACATTTTGGCTACCTACAGATGCAGAGGTAATAAAAGGATGAAAAAACTGCAGCGAATGTGCCGACAACAGGGGGCCTCTCTGACCATACCTACATCCCGGTGGGTTAGAAGGTGCCTCGAGACAGGGTGATGAAAGGAATCCTTGTTTGAAAACTTTGTGCAAGAATTGTTCTGAGCACTGCGGGCACCTGAGCCTCCTCTGAATTTTCAGCACAGCCCCAAAGCAGCTGGCAGAGCAGTGCTGGCACAGAGGCAGCCGTTAAGGCAAGGAGAAATAAGACTGCAAAGACTGAAGGTCCATATAGACAGCAGCTTAGGTGAAAAACTGAGGACCTCTTCCCCTATCAACAGATCTTTTCCCTGGTAATTAAAGCCCCAGAGAAGTGTGTCCCTCAGGAGCACAAGAGGGACCGGTTCAGATTTTGGACTCTGCCAACCCTGAAAAAATTGACTGGAGTAGAGGGGAGGAAAGCAGCTAATGCTAGGATGCACTGCCTCATTAGCCATTTCCAGCTCTGAGAGAACTGACATTAGGCTTATTGCCAAACTTTGCCACATTAGAAGGAGAAAGCAAAACAGCACAAAATAAAATTGGGAGAAGGAAGTAATAAAATAATTTATACCAAAGGGCAAGACTCTTCCTCCTCATCCCCGCACTCTACTCCCTTACTCTTCCAGAGTGAATTATATGACATAATTTAGAGTTATATGTTCCCAAGTAAACTGCAGAACGTTTCCTTTATTTTTACGTTTTAATAACATAATTTTATCAACGACAACCAGAGAAACACGGGTCATATAATTGGTGAAAGGGACAACATTTTTCTGACAAATAGGTTTTTGTGGCAGCATATATTAGGTAGACCAAACTGGCCACAGAATGGGAACATGAGGGAAAAGAATTTAATTTCCAGATGAAACATTTTGGGTTTTCTACATGGTAATTAATATTTTTAGACTAAATTGAAGTCCATTTTAAAATATTTTAGAAGAAAATTACAGAAACAAAAGAAACATTCCATTTGGTATCAAACAACAGAAACAACCAATATGTATTTCTTTCAATCTACTTTTCTGTTTCTCCACAAAAAATAGAAGTTGGCTTTTGGGGGGCATTTTGAGTTTGAACATATATTCAATGGTTCATATAGTTCTATTTTGAAGTGCCTGCATTACACTTTTGTCTTCTTTTATGAAGTTGGTATTTACCTGTAAGGAAAGGAAAACTGAATAACAGTAAAATAGAGATGGTAGATCATGTCTCTTCCTGGTAGTATTGGCAATAGCCCAATGGAAAGAATATATCAAGAGAGGATTAATATAGTGTGCTGTACAGGAGGTAAAGGAAATAATTCCTGTATATCAGGATAAGTAATGTATTTTACTCTATAGTAATACCGAGACTTTCAGAAGTACCTACTGCAGGCCTGTGCCAGCTTTCAAAACACAGACAATGCATAACATACCAACTCTGAAGGTGCCATCTCCTCCTGTTCTTCATTCCTAGGTCTTTTTTCCACGCTCCATGCTACAGGTCACTATCTCCTCCACTGTGCCAGTACTTGGCTTATGTGTTGCTAGGATCTGCTACACCAAAATGACAGCTGAAGAGTAATTTTTTTTTTAACAGATATTTTCAACTGCATCCTTTCAGTGATTTACGTTATTCAAACAAAGACTTATTCTTCCATTTTGACTGGCACTAACTGATAGCCATTCCTGACTTTCTGCTTCTTAAATCCCTGGGTACAATAGAAATAGCACAAGTACAAAAAAGAGATCACAAACCTTCCAATGAGTAAACTATAGCATAACACACCAAAGCTATGTATGTTTGTGTGCAGTAGACTGAAATCTCTTCTCCCTCTTTTCTACCATCCACTGAAAGCTAGGTTAGCGTTCTCCTACGTGCTTTACTTGCCTTTTACCTCAATTTCCTTCTTGATCTACAGATCACTGAACATTCATCAGAGGAGAATCCACTTAACTGTTGCTGCAGCCAAAACCAACGTCAGTTTCTGAGGAGACAGTGTTGTTGGATAGAATATGGAAATTCAGGTGAAAGTGTGTCATACAGCCCTGGGGAGCAGCAGATCACCAGTGCTGCTGCTGAAAACCCTGTGTCACAACGTGTGAGCAATGCAAACCTGAAGACTGGAACTGCTGAGTGGCAGATGCAAACACAGAACTTGTACTTTATTTTTAGTGTAAATGACTGCTGAAAAGCTGAAATGTCCATGGGTAAATGGCACATGGACATGATTGAAAATTACATCATTTGTCTGAATTCTGATCAGTTGGTCCCACACCCCATAGCTAAGTCTAGATATAATTTTTAACCCGTGAATAACAGTAAAAGTTGAATGCATGAATGTGCAGAGGCAGGAACCAAACTCTTGGGCGACTCTTCAGCAAAGACAGAATAAGTACACAGTAATTTCTTGTTATAGGCAAGAGTACTTGAAAAACGATACAGGGAGACTACTAGTACAATTCTGAGCACAGATGGCGCAGCCAGTGCTGAACAGGAACTACTCTCACTCCTGCCCAAAGAGAAGCGGGCACAACAGCTCACTGCACAAGTTCCCCGGAGCCAGGACAGCTTCTCATGGCAGGATGAACATGTTGCTTGTAAGCACTTTACTGACTAGGAATATGGCACATTTAATCCTGGGTGAGGATTGTTAGACTTTCTGAAGACTGCTCAAAGGAAGTAGTTGAAAATTTGATTGCACATACGTGATACACCATCAGCAGAGGAAAAAATATCAGCTGCAAAATCTGAATTGGAAAACATGTATCAGACACTGATTTTGACCATATTGGGGGGAAAAAACTCATAAGGTACAGTAAGCTATGTCCTAGTATGCATACTGCCTGGAGGCACACAATGGCTGAAAGTGTATGTGAAATGTTTCTCATTTTTGTGTTTCTCTGCGATCACAGTAGAAACAAATATTAAGCTTAACATCCCCACTAGCAGTGAGGCTCATTAGGTACAAGTCGCACCATTTCACTACGAAAAATAATACATTTCTCTATGATTTATGAAAGCCAAAAGTCAGCTGACTGCTCAGGTCTTTCCCCAGATATGTTATAGCTCAAAAATTTGCAAATGGACATTTAAAATACATTTCAAAACAATTTGTGTCTGAGTGTACGTCTTGCTTTCAAGAAGAAACTACTGCAGCCGAGTAATAAAACTTGGAGAAACGCATTTTATAGTGGAAACACTGGCACAACTTTAATTACTTCAGTGTAACAGGCATCTCTGTGGACAGACTGTTCAGCCACTTCCAGTGTATTTTAAATCTACATGAAAAAGTCAAAAGAAATCCATACAGCAAGAAATAGAAACATAAATCCCTTCCAAATGCAAGATGACTTCAGCTGAGAAAGCTTGCAACCCATTAAGACAGTCCCTTAGATGAGAGGAGAGGCAAGGAGTGGTATTTCACCCATTGTCCGTGTTGATTCCATTCTAACCAAAGTCAGAGGGAGCTTTACTAACAACTTAATAAGGAACAAGACTTTGAGTCTTCTGCAAATTGAACAAAAATAGTCGTTTAGGAAATAAATTGCAGGCTTAGAAGGAAATGCATCTTCAGCTGCTGCATAAGAAGGGACATTCATACCAATGGCCACTCCCTAGATAAAAGAACAAAAATAGACGGAGTATCAGTAAGGGCCAAACAATTAGCAATTTAATGGACTTTTGCTAGGAGTATGCAGTTTTCTGTGTACAGCACAGATCCAGCATGGGATGCCATACTGCTAATTACAGCAGCCATTCCAGTAGGTGTTACATACTAAAGTAAAAATACGACAAGATAAAATAACACACTCTCATCCAGAGAACTCAACAGTATTTTGCAGATTTAATGCAATGTATGAGCTATAGTGGAATAATTTCATCCACCACTGGGGCGCATTGCAGCAACTGCTTAGCAAGTAGTTACAAGGCCTGTAGTAAAATCACTATATGCAAGGGACATGAGACACAGACAAACCGGGACAGATTAAAAGGGCTCTATTGCCCCTATTAGCCATATTCACTTAACACATCTCACTCTTAACTCAAGGTCCTGTGTTACGATCACAGCATGTGACTGACAGTCATATTCCTACCAAGAGCTCAGACAGATCAGTCCTTTGACACAGCAAGATAATTTAGCGAGGCACAGTGAAACGATTCATGACTAGAATTCAGACAAGACAAAGGCCAACGGCTTAGAAGGAGATGTCACAGGATCTCGAAGGGAGCGTAAGATGTCAGGGATTGTTTGGTGCTTCCCCTGTGAGTTTTTTAACTGCGGCTCTGCATCGACTACCAATAAACACTTGCAGTTACTGAAATCACAGCCCCATTCCCTCCTGGCCTGTGGTGTTCCCGAGGGATTTCTTCCTAAAAGCAAGCCCCTGCCCAGTATATGGAAACTGGTATGAGTTAAACGTAAGGAAAGAGACCACACGGAAAATCGGCCCCTTTTCAGGAACATCCGCAGTGCATATTAGACACAAAATAATTGCTCCTACTTCATCTAGTTCAACTAAAAAATAAAAATGAGATACTAAAATAGCATTGAAGTCCGATTATTCTGTTTTGTGCATGTCAACTTCTATCATTTTGTAAACGAAAAAAGCATCTTGTTACTTTAAGTAAAATAATTAACAGTACTAATCCTAAAAAAGGCTTCTTGCTAAACAAGTTTCAAAACATGGCAAAAATCAGGCCAGTGGGGACTCATAAAGTAATATATCTGTCACAAAACTTCAAACCAAAATCTAAATAGCTTCTTGGGGCTCTCTCATGTTACTTTAGCTTTGACTAATAATAACAGATGTACTCGATATGAAACTGTCCTGCTGAAGCAGTAGAAATAAAATTAAAATATTTCTTTCACATAGCATACCAGAAACTGTTGTATTACCAGATAATCAGCTGCTCAGCAAACATTGCATAGAGGCAAGCAATAAAAGTCATTGACTAAAGCTGCCTTGACAGCTCTAAAGAAAGCTTGAGTAAAAGCTTCTAGAAGCAGCACTTTATTAGAGAGATTTGCTAAATACATCAATATCCTCTTAAAAAAGTTTATCATCATATCTAGCAATTTAAACATAGTCACCAAATGTATCTAACCTTCTAACCAACTAGAACTTGTCAACCAGTTTAGACAATCAGAGGCCATAATGGTTTAATCATTTATATTTTCTTTCTAAATAATGTTATTGCTGGCCCTATGGGGCAAACATTTTGTTGTAACTCTCCTGTTCTACTATATAATACTGCACTTAATATACTTGGAATTACTGTCGCAGTTTCTGCTCAGTCAGGACTTGTAGTTAACCACACTGACAGTGTGGATACAACTCCTAAAATATACAGAGGTAAACACAGAAGACTTAGATGCTGAGGAACCATACCCTCCATCACAAGCCAGAGAGGTGGAGCTGCTAGGTGTAAATTAGCCTGGGTGATCATTAAAATGGGTGACCCTATGCTTAATATTGTTTTGTTAGTAATTTGTAGCACGTGGCTGAAATTAATGTAAATTCCTTCTTTAACCACCTGTAAAACAGGCGTAATAAAGCTGACCTCTCTGGGGATGTAGGAGATTTCACTCAGCAGCAGGAATCCTGGAACGTGTTGCATAATGAACAACGCAAAGAGTACTACTCTCTAACTGAAAAGGACTTTGTCTCTGGTGGCCTTGTCCATCACCAAGGACAAGGACAGACAGGCACATTCTCCTCCTTGCCCAGTCTCAGACCAAGCTGTAAAATGAACAGGTAGGTAGAAAACAGCTGGTATCTTCAGCCACCTTTGGACTGTCTCCCTTTCCACTGCCTAAGTGAGTGGATAATCTCACCAGCAGTGACTGACGCGGTTTCAGATGTCTTCATTCAGAATTCGCAAAAGTCACAACTCTGCGGTAGTTTAAGGGAGGCTTTTCATTTTGTATCCCATATTTTGCCTAGAAGCATCCACTCCCTCTTCTATCCTACCAAGTTATGAGGTCAAAGATAATTATCCAGAGAAGAATTTGCTCTTGCTTAAAGTAATTTAAATTTGCTGCAACGACTATTTAAATGCTGGAATGAGCCACAGCATTTTAATGACTTTTAGGAACCTCCCTTTCCCCCTTCCCAAGCAATCTGCACTGGCTCCTCTTTCACGGTAGGGCTCAAAAGCACATGGAACTGCAAGCAGAAAAAAACCTTATTGACCAGCTTCAAAATTCACATTTTAATAAAGGGTCTATTTCCTACAGCTTTCAAGCATCCTGCTAGTCTTCTATCAACAGATTTGCATCCTGTGATACAGGATGTATCCTCAGGTAGTCTAGATAAAACTGGATTAAGGTTTGTTTCTTTTTGGACATTAATGAAACATCTCACTATGCCTCAACCAGCCATTCTACTCTTCGCTGCTCCTTCACATTTGCCTTCATGCTTCCTCCAGTCCCCATGAAATAACTCAGAATCCCCATTTCTGGTGTAGTGAATTTTTAAACTGATTTGGCAGAAGTAATTGCACAAATTACTTTTGAAAAGCAACTGCCTCATGTGACAGACTTCTCCCTCTGTCTTAACATGTCAAGGATGGTAACAGCAGAGAAAGACTGAGCAGACAGACTCTGGAAAGATGAATGTTTATGAGCTTGTCCAGTTCTTTGTGAGATACAGGACACAGAAAGAAAAGGAGAGTGGAAGAATACAAAAATCTTTGGGATTGTCAGTGGTCTAACTAGGTCAGATTCCAATGCACATGTACGTTTTCTAGTTTAGCTGTTTGCTTTCTTCTTTCCCAAGAATTACTTGAGGTCCTCAGTACCGTCACAAATGTATAGGATGCTGTACTGATCAAGCTCTCCGTCTGTGCAATCATATCATAAATCAGGGAAGGAAAAAAAATCTCTTCTAATTCAGTATGGTCATAATTAATCTTTTTCAAGCCCTCTGACAACAATTTAGCTTTCTAGAATACTGCACTGGTATCCCCAGTTCTGGGGACAATGCATACAGAAGTGAAATGAGAGTGGAATTACAAAGGCCAGAAATGCGCGATATGTGTAGGTCCATTTTTTTCTTTTGAACTGTGAATAAGTCGTTGGGATAATTTCAGTCAGTTAGCTTAAACACTCGCACAGAGCTAAAGCGATGTCCTTATTTTACATTGTCTAGCTGTTAGTACCAGCCTATTTTGTACAATGGAGACAGTAATTTTTTCTCCTATTAAACCACTGTCACTATCTTTAAAAATATCTAAACTTATATTAATGACTCCTTTTATTTTATGCTAGAGCTCCAAGCACGTGGTATACTCTACTCAGTCCATTTAAAGTAACAAATCAGACTAGTCAAAGCAGGAATATTTAATATCCAATATCAAGAAGTTGTGTCAGAAAGAAAAATCCTGAACTTTAGGGTTGCTTGGTAGCTGCTGCTGGAAACAGTGCTCCCTACGTTATTTTCCACATTATACCTGTGAAACAGTATTTCATACATCCCCAAAGGAAGGTAGCAGCAAACACGTGAAATAGTTCAATGATGAAGAGCCAAAGCAAGAGGAAAGATACTGCAGGTACCTCTGAATTTTCCAGGGAGGTGGGGAAAAAGAAAATTCCTTAAACTGGAAACAAATTTCTACTGTTTTCCACATGCCTCTCAGATTTAAAGTACTCATGCAGAAGAGAATCTATACTTGGTGTAAAACAGTCTAAGTAGTTCCTGACCTGAAGTGAAGGTACAACAGTGGCTTTAATTATCTCGGTTAAAAACAAATGACAAATCACAGACACACAGGCTTTTAAACTGCCTTTTAAAACTACGGACATCATTCTAGATTTGTAACAATGGTCTGCAAATCTCAAGAAAAGTTATTCTAAAATTCCAAGTATTCCATTCATTTATAGACAAATATATTTTGTGTGTATGTAATATGTGATTATTTCTTCTTTTGAGACAAAAAAAAAGTGTTTTAAAAGGTTTCCCTTAGATTTTGGGTCAGGTTGCTTAATAATTTACTCACATCTATACAAGAGAACTACAGTAAACCAGGCTATTTTCTGCATACCTACACTGTATTCCAGAAGTATTTCTTCCACTACCATAATGTCTACAAACACCTTAGCTGTACTGAGATTTTACAATACATACAGAAGGTGCAGCACGTACAAAAGGTGAAAGTCAAGTCCCAGGGCTTTTATCCTTGGCTGCTAGAGCCATCTGTTGCTGGGTAAGAAACCACCACCACGCAGAAGGGTTTGACTCCTTTTGTGTGAGAGAAGAGACAGCATTTATTACTATTCAGATAGCCTTAATTCAGTATTTTTCCTCATTAGAGTGAAAGGAAAAATACGTATGTTATTTCAGTTGCTCTGACAGTCAACATCAGAAGACAGTCAAAGACAAAAATGTCTCCGTCTCAGCCAATTCTAAACATGACCATAGGCTATTTTCATAATGAAGCTATTTGTATGGCCCATGGAATTGTGAAGGAATTAATCACAGCTAGCACAAGGTGCCACTGACTTCTGAACAAAAACTTGATTAAGTGAGGATCAGTCTCTGTCGTGAACTACTGAAAGATCTGTTAGAAAGCGGGGATGAATGTACATAATGAATTCTAAGGCTGTGAACTGATCTATGTTGATTAAGAAAGTGAAATCAAAGCAAGTAAAAGCGTGGACAGAAACAGCACGATGGCTCGGTGAATCACAGCTTTCATCTCTGACCAGCGTGTTTCACTTACAATATGATGAATAAACGGGACCGTCTCAGCGTCGCCATCGTTGCACTACAGTCCACACCACAGTGCTGGTACAAAGGATGGCTCAGTCAGCCCTGCAGACCACCAGGAGGCCACTGGCAGAGCTGGGGGGGAGTCTGGGACTGGAGCAAAGGGGCTCAGGGGGTCAGGGGAGACACCTACCAGCAGGGGCGAGCGGGTAGAATGAGGAAAGCAGAAATCTGATGAGTCAGGACTGGAAGTCACCAGAGACGTGCAGAGGAAATTTTCACAACCTGCGACCAACTCTAAGCAAGATGTTAATGCTCTCATATTCAGATGAAGTACAAATAATTAAATATTTCAACAGCAGCAGCTGAATGGAAACAGACATTAATACGTTGGCTGCTGAGCTCCAGCTTCTTACCAGCAATCTGTCCTAAAAATCTCATCATTAAAGGCAATGTTTAAGACAGAAATGTCACCTTACATTTATACATCAGTTTTCATCCTGAAGCACTTCATTAACTATCTTTCCAAAGATCACTTTGCGATACTGATTTTGCTGTATTTATCCTCTGACTACCCAAATCAGAAGAAAGAGGCAGATTGTACTCTTTTTAGAATCTCATCAGATAAAACCTTAAACTGTAGTTTCCATAGAAACACATCACGGGTCTCTCAGTTTCTCCATCAAACCTGTTCATAAACTTTCAGCTTTACTTAATGCTACATTTTCAAAAACACCAATTAGCTCTTTCATTATTTACTGCTCTTCCAGTCTTTTGTGCTTACATTAAATAAAGGAAGCACTACTAGACACAGTTGAACCATGTGTGTCACATGGAGTGTCTCACTTTCAACTTTATTATTACAGTGCATCTCTGAGGGGGAAAAGTAGTAAAAGAAAGGGAATAAGGGGCAGTGACTTCATTCACCCCCTCCCCCCCCCAGCCTGTCATGCCAGAATTAATGCTCCTCAAAGTGGAAGGACAGTATCTGAACTATGTCGTCATGGTTCTAGTGAGACACAAGCTGTTATTTGTGGAAACCTGCATGACTGTTTCCAACTGCAATGAATCTGAGGCCCAGATCTGCCTCACTGAATGAAACACACCGAGAAAAGGAAAGAAAAAGGCAAAAGAAGAACAAAAGCTGCCAGGGACAGGGGAGCAACAGGGAAAATACTATTTTTTGGTAATCTGGTAAAGTCTCTGAGTCAAGTCCCATTTATACTTAAAATCTCCTGTCAAAGATACAGGTATTTGAGCCTCATATAAACCCTGATTATGGAAAAAAGCAATGCCATGCAAATGACGAACGCAAGTCTGGGACATTTTATGAACATTCTGACACAAGTATATTCTGTATAAAAATATATTTATAATATTTGTAAACGAAGAATGATGCTGTGTTTACAAAAAGTATAAAACCAATCTCTACTTTAGACCCAAGGATTACCTAACCTTTCAAACTCCATTTTGCACGCTGTTGCCATGGGTGTCTCCTTCCACAAAAGCACACAAGTATTATGGAATCCTTGGTTTGGCTCATAATGTTTCTCCCATTTTGCATATCCGTGGTTATTTGGACGATCCACAGATTTATAATGATCTCACAGACCACCTTCCGATAAACGACAGGCCTAGAAACAGCAGTGCCCATGACACTGTTTATGTTCTCCACAACTGACCTCGCGCTTTCCCTTTGTACAAGTGGTGAGGCTTGTGTGAGCATGGAAAATAAATACCATCACAGGCGTGTTTTGCAGTCTATTAATGATTAATACCACTCTACTGCCACTGACCTCCAGCTCAGAGTCAATTTTTGTTGTGAGTAACAAGTGAAGCAATACAAATGTTTGCCTTTATTTCCTTAAGGTTTCCTTTAGTTCTTTTATGAATCCAATACTGTTGAATCGCTGCTGCCAGAAATGTATTTGCAACAGAAAACGTCCTCAGAGGCTTTGTTACTTTTGTTATCAGATTTAGATTGTACTGTTTGTCCTGAAATGTTTTCAGTATCTTACACAGTTATTCTATTTTAAAACATTTAACTATTAAATACACAAATACAGTGAAATGTGCAGCACTTTAATACCTTTTTTTTTTTCCCCAGTAATACAATCCCTTATTCTGCAACTCTTTCAAGCATGCCAGTGTCTTGGAATGCAGTTCTGCTCCTAAATTCTAGGGATACAGTAGTTACAAGTGCTAAAACCTCCAGGCGATCTAAGTCTGAGACAAACTTGCAATTTCAGTGACATACTACAGGAAGATTTCTTCTGAGACTGGCTTTCTTGAATAGTAAATTGACATTCCATTGCTGCTTTAAGGCACCTTGATGACTTTGACTTGTTCTAGTAGGTCTACTTTTTTTTTTTTTTTTTTTTTTTGTACCACCTAAGGCTTTTTCTGTTTTGTTAAACACAAATTTTCTCTTTTGCCAAACCTACAGAAGCAAAGAAATCATTATATTGGAAAATCAAAAAGAGCACTGGCTGGCCACATGAATTCTGGGTAAGTCCAGAAATGACAAGTAAAACATCTACACACATGACTAGCATATGAAACGGCAGAGGGAATAGGGAAAAGGTTTCACGATAAACTTACCCAAAAGCACTGGGAAGTTTGCAACTGTTACATCCCTTTTTCTTGTTTTGTTTCCCTCTTCTGTTTTCTTTCTTTCTGACAGTTCTTTCTGACAGAGAAGTTCAACGCAATGCCAACAGAGCTGGCTCCTGCGTCCCTCTCCCCACAGCACCCAGCCCAAGGAGGGAGGAGTGTGGTGTGAGGAGTGATAGATCGCCCTAGGACAGGAGATCTTGGACTGCTGGCAAGTCATGAAAACTCAGTCCTCTGCCTCTCGGAACGATAAGAGGTACTTTAGAAAAAAAGAATTATTTCCAATACATTTGCTGTAGGCAAACATCATCAGCAAAGACAGTTTAATTTGACTTTGAGTTGTATTTGTGGACCCAAATACCCCTTAACAGGATGTATGGGAGAATTTAAAGGAGTTAGTTTTGCAGAATTTGCTGGATTTCTAAAATACATATAATTTAGATAGTTTGGAAGTAAAATAATTTGCTGAAAATTTGACCAGATTTTCTTTATATTTTTAAAAATGAAAGCATGCTAGGTCAGGGGGAAAAAAAATATTATCTTAGATACTACTTTGATTCAAGCTCAAGTGTCCCCAGCAGCCACAAACTATCGGAGAGACGGATGGCTGTAGACCCTATTCCTTCCTGTTCCGGCACATGTACGGCAACCACAAGGACTCGGTCTTCCCTCAGGACAAGCTTTGCCCCGACTTGTCTTCTATATGTATTCTCTACGTGTAAACAACATAAAAATCACGAACCTCCCAGACTCAAAGATATTTTAAACAATGTATCTTTTTATGTGGGAGAAATTATTCTGTTTAAAGAAACCCAATTTTAAAACATTCCTATTTGGGGATTATTCATTCCAACACATACATATTCTGTTTCCACTGAAAACATATAATACCATGATATAAAAATAGGCAACTAAATGAAATGCATACTTTTCTAACATGGGAAACGTTTGCTGTACTAGCATTCTGGGTTTGATTACTTTTAGATGTTTTCAGAGAAGCTGACTCAAAGCAGTGTTTTTCAGAATAAAACTAAAATATATGTAGACAGACCTACTGCAAATGCATAATGTTAAGTAAAACAAAGCAAGACCCAGGCCCAATTCAAAATTAAACAAAGTATTTAAACACATATGTAGTAAGAATACAGTAGAGTTCCTAACACACTTGAAGTTAAGTTCACCCTTAAAAACTGTGAATGATAAACAGCAATGAAAAACAGTGTTTGTAAGGGTCCCTTAAAAATTATTGTAAACTGGGAAAAGCACAATAAAATAAAGCACAATAACACACCTTGTTACCAAATTGTCACGTAGAATCCCTGTGGGAAGCTGGCAACCCAAAACACTTTAGGAACTTACAAGAGCACGTGTATAACCAAAGTTTCACGTAAAATTTAGTATGGTATGAGCAGCTCCAAACAGGATTCACTCCACATCCAGCAACTTTTTCAGATAAGAATCAAAGACAGTTTCAGGAATAGCCTTTGGTATTATGCCATAATCACGAGGGACTACAACTTACTTTCCCACAAGAAAGGGTTTTAAAACAAAGACTGAGGTGACAAAGATCAATATACTTAATATGTGCGTCAAACAAGACTGTTCTTGGTAGTAGTTGTGGTTAGTATCATGCTGACATCTAATGGTAGCTTTGTATACTGCGCTCAGTTTTTTTCTACTTAAAAAAATCACCTATTGATAAAAAACGGATGTTAACTAAACATACTGATTGTAGAATATTTCCCTTTTGAGAGATAACAGAAAGCTGTAGCTACTCTGCCCACAGAAGAACTGAACAGGCATTTCCAAGGCTGACACACCTCACACAAATGCTCCTTCTAATTAACTGCCTACCAGACACAGGAGAATTCAAGGAAAGATTAAATAAAAGCCCACTTCACTACAGAGTAATCTGGAGGACTTATTGTTGACAGTCACTTCCATATTTGAAATCAAACTCACTCATGTAAATGATAAAGGCGAAATCCAATGAAATTTTTCTCTTCATAAGGCCTAGTGATTAATTAATCAATTTTTCAGTCCACTGTTGGGGACGAGAATCAAATCCTTTAATTCATTTATTTATTGAACCAAAAATTAGAATGGGAAGACATTCAGATATTATAATTTAGTAAAGGTTACAGTTTTCATTTTAGCCTTTTCATATTTAGCCTTTTAGTATTTCAGGAGCCCTCACAGCCTGCAGAATGCATCTCCTTTCACTCTTTAGCGCAGGTCCCTTGAGGCATCTCACTGGTGGGTGGCAAAGGACTTACCGGTTGCTACAGCTACCTGGTATTAAACCGGATGCTTTTCTTAACTTCAATATTCGAGGAAAAACTAAAATGGTATTAAACAACAAGATAATATCGCTCGGTTCACACAGTTGAAAGGAAAGGAGCAGGGACGTACCGCTACGCTGGTTAACTTCCTAGAATTACCTGTGCGAAGCGCACGACAGAAAACAGTAGATGGCAGCAATAACCCACAGCAGAGAAGTATCGCTGCCCACCACGCCCGGGGATTTTTCCAAATTCACTGGCAAACGTCCAAAGGAAGTAAAATAAATGGAATGAGGGCCCACCTAAAATTAGCTAGCAAGCTTTCTCTTCTTTGACCAAAATGCCACTGTAAGTTTGTACAAAACTACACAACGTGTTGCTGAGGTATCGGAGCTTTAGCTGAAGTAAGGTTGCCAGTTTTGTAAAGGATAAAGCTCTCAGCTCCGTAGTTTTTATTTTAATGACAGAACAAATGAACAGGTGTTTCCTCTTCTTTGCTGAAATCAGGTAAACCAATGCGGTATATTTTTAATGCTCAATTCATATCAATTTTTAAAGCACATATTATTGGCACCAGCTTAGATTTTTCTAGTGCCAGATTTGCTATGGGTGCCAAGGGTTCATCATAGTTTATCTACTCTACTTTCGCAGAACCTGTTCCTCTCCTTTCAAGCACATCCTGCCTTCTTAATCAATGTTGAGGCACTCTAAGCAGTCTATTTGCCAGAAGACCCTAAAGTCAACAAAAAAGAACAATAAAACTGCAGACACTCTCAATTTCCTTATAATCCTATGAGCCTCCACACTATATATTCTACTATTTTGTTCCATTCTACTGCAAATATGTTCTGCTCAAAATTGCGCACTGTGCGCTCTGACCAGCCACCTGCCTGCAGCACAGCAACCCCTGCTTCAACATGATTATGCAGCCGATGATGTCGTAGATAGTTGTTTCTACAAGGTGCTCTCATGGACAGTTAAATGTGATCCTGCTTTCACATATAACCATCTCCATCCTTTGACCTCTTCCATTAAAGGACGGGAATACACACATCTCTCTCTTATGTTTATGGTAACCGGGTGATAGACTTTTTCCTCCTACTTCTTGGATGCTTATTAGAAATGCATTGCTTTTGTTTTAAAAAGGAAGACAAGAAAATATGGCTCAGCTCTGCTGTTAACATGCATGCCATCTTACATACTATTATTTGAGATTTTTTTAATGACAAATTTTAACTATTTTTAATGACAAATTTTACATGACCTCTAAAATATGAGGAACAGAATCCAAAAGTCCAGCTTGACAGTCATCAAAATTTTTGACCTGACGACTTTTCAACTGTTTATATAAAAAAATATTGGGAATGTTTCCTTAGATACTAACAATAAAACAACTACATCCCATGAGGTACTTAGTAATTCACTTTCTAAGTAACAAGCTAAGGACCTGGGTGGTTTTGTCCTTGGATCTGGTCTCTTTGGATGAGGACTGAACTGTTTTCACACACTGAGATACCAGCTCATGGAATCCCATTCTCATCTAATTGTAACACCATGATATTTACTACTCAATGTCAAATATCGTATCTCATTGCAAGCTGCTTCATGGTATTTGACAGCTGTATGGAGATAACAACTTGAGCCTATGTAAGAACAATTTTTTACCAGTTCTCATTTGGACAGCCGAAAGGTTCCTTTCCTTTTACGTATTTCAAAGAATAGCCCTACGTGTTAGACATACACAGCAGTTTTGGACATTTTAGCATTTTCTTCCATCTTTCCAATGGATGGTTTGCATGGTAGGGAAACAGAAGGAGACATGGTTAATTTCAGAGAAGAATCTCAGTCAAATCACCTTAAACATGAGCTTGCAATTGCACTGCCCAGGGTTAGACATTTTAGCAGGTCGGTAAAACCGCTGGTGGTGGAACCCCTTTCATCCATGGTAGTTTATCCACTGTACCTACTCAATGGATAAAGAAAGACATAGCCTACAAAGTTGTTTATGTTAATTTTGCAACAGTATAGGTAAACTCACACAAAATTGTAAACAATAGAACAAAACAGAAGATACTGAGGAATTACTAATATCAGAACAGCAGGTGTCAGCACTCATAAATGCATCGATAGCAACCGCCCACGAGCATGTAAGTAAACATAAAGGACCAAAGGGAATTTTAAAAGGTCATAAACACTCAAGGATCTTGACAGATTTAGTCATCAGTCTCACATACTGCCAATCTGGATCAGGCTGAAACCAAGTAGCAGAAGTGTGGCAGTAGGAGTTCATGCCAGCAACAAAAGGACCGTTCATTAGGTATTTTACCACCACTGGGAGGAAGCGCTGGTTTCCCACCGATGCTGTTCGTATCACTTGGAGACTTCAAGAAACAGGACTACATTTCAGCATTCAGTGCTCCACGCACGCACACATTCTTCTCAATCATACTGCCTACCCAGAAACTTCATTTCTCTGGTACATAACGGAAAGCAAAATCTAGGCTACTGCCAAGGAGGAGTCTAACCACAGAATTATAATATCAACGCTTAAAATAAATCTCTGTGTATTCTAGTAGTCTAATACCATTTTTCATTCACAGGCTGCAATGTGTTTTACAAAGAAGCTAGCAATTGCACACTAACAATACAGCAAAGCAATAAAATGAGTTTTCACATGCCCCTCCCTGCCCTTTACCTACCAGCAATCCATATGTGAATAAAGGTTAAAGAACATCTAAAGAACCTGTAGCCCTCCTAATCCAGCCTAACATAAAACTCAACCTTGGAACTTTTTTCCAATGTGAGAATCTTTACGACAGCGGGTACGTAATGACTGTGTGTGTAATGACGTCTTTCTACACAAACCTCATTTCTCTGGGATGAACCTTGTAGAAAGGCAGCAGAGATCCCAACTTTGGTGTCTTCAAGAAGGGATGAAAGCTTCAAACTCTCCATCAGTGTCCTGCGACAGGGCAGGAAGAAAAGCTGTAATACCTGAAACTTGGGGTTTTAAAAAGCAGGGGTTTTTTTCAGGATTGTTTTGATTCCCTTCCCATTTTGGACACATACTTCAGCATGATCATAGAAAGAAATGCCATAGAATCATAGAATGGTTTGGGTGGGAAGGGACCTTAAAGATCACCCAGTGACACCCCCCGGCCCTGGGCAGGGACACCTCCTGCCAGACCAGGTCGCTCCAAGCCCCGTCCAACCTGGCCTTGAACCTCCAGGGATGGGGCAGCCACAGCTGCTCTGGGCAACCCCGGCCAGGGGCTCACCACCCTCACAGCCAGGAATTTCTTCCTGAGATCTCATCTAAATCTCCCCTCTGCCAGTCTGAAGCCATCACCCCTCGTCCTGCCACTACATCCCCTTGTAAAAAGTCCTCCAGCTTTCTTGTAGCCCCCCTTTAGGGACTGGAAGGGGCTCTAAGGTCTCCCTGGAGCCTGCTCTTCTCCAGGCTGGCCACCCCAGCTCTCCCAGCCGGCCCACAGCAGCCAGCCCTGCCGTCCAGCCCTCGCACCATCTTTGCGGCCTCCTCCGGGCCGGCTCCAACAGGCCCGTGGCCGCCTTCGTGCCGAGGCCTCCAAAGCCGGACGCGGCGCCCACGGCGTGCTGCTCCGGGAGCGGAGCGGGAACTCCGCGCTTCGAGGGCCGCCGTTAGCGGTTCCTCCGCGGGCGGCCATGGCGCAGCTCCAGCCCCCCTCGCCGCTGCCCGCACGAGGGGCTGCGCGGGGGGGCGGCGGGGGGCAGCTCGCCTCAGGCGCGCGCTGCCCGCCTGGCCCGCGCTGCTCCCGGCNCACCGCCACGGCCGCCCCCTCCACACCCCCTCAGCCCGCCCAGGGCGGGGCGGCAGCGCGAGGCGCGGGGCAGCTCCTGTGAGGGGACGGCGGCGACAGACGGCGGCGGCTTCTCCGAGGGGACGGCGGCGACGGACGGCGGCAGCGCCATGGCAGACCACGAAGCGGGGATCGCGCCGAAGTCCCGGCGGGCGCAAGGTACCCGCGGCGGGGCGGGGGGAGCGGGGCGGTCGGGTCCCGGCCGGGCTCCGAGCGCGGGGCGCGCCTCCCTGTCCCGCTCCGGTTTCCCTTTCGGTTCGGCCCCGGCCGTGCGCGGTCGCCGAGGCCACTTGGCGCGTCCTTCCCCGTTAATCCCACGGAGGGAGCGCGGAGCGGCTCCGCCTGCGCCCCCGGGCAGCAGCATCCCGCTCTCCCCGGCCCCGCCGGCAGCCCCGAGCCCCCCCAGCGCCGCGGTTCGGCGCTTCCCAGCCCGTTGGAAGGGGAAGGTGCAAGGGCATCGCCGGGAGCTGGGCCCGCTTGCGTAACTTGGGGGGTTTTTTGTGTGTGTGTTTTGTTTTCCTCTACGGTAACTCGTGTCACCAAGGGGAAAGCTACACAAATAATTAAGAGCAGAGTCAACAGAAGCGATCCCCGGGGCCTGCACCGCGACCGAGAACAAAAAGAATTCGGGAGCTGGTTGTTTACACCGCCAGCGCTTTTGAGAAAAACATTAGACAGGTGTGACTGGAGGAAGTGATAAAAGTCACTTGTATTTCCTCAAGTTGGGCAATGAAACTGTGGTTAATTTCACTTCTGGGTATCGTTACTCTCGTGGGGTTTGGCCTCTGGGAGCGTAACCTGGGTCAGGAAGTTTTGGAGACGATGCACTGAAGTAACGCGACCGACACTTTCTGTCACGTGAAGCTGGAGCGTTTCCCTGTTACTCGTGTCGTTCAGAGACAGACTTGCAGAAAAGTCCTGATTTATTTTACGATTTTGTCATTTGCAGCTGGGGGAGGAAATGTATTTATAAGATGGCTTTATATATACAAAGGCTTGGCTAGGTAACCTGAGTTGTTGTATAAATAACTGTAGATGTGTTTGGGCCCCATGCCAGGTGGCACATGCTGGTCGTGTACTCTCAGAGAGGATCTACGTTGCGTTCTGTAACTATAGTACTTATTAATACCCAACAGCGGTCATTTTGTGTGCTCTGGACACCGTTTCTTCTGTGGTTACGGTGGGATGTGTTGTTCTGGAGGCTAAGCTGACTACCGCTTATTTTTGTCATAATAAAGTCTCTATGGAGTAAGTGGCATTAGGCATAATTTTGTTTATTAGATGTAATAATTTTGGCAGTTTCCCATGTGAAGTGTTTTGGGAAGCATCTGAAAAGACCTTCGGTTCTCATTGAAATTAGTATTCCTTATTATTCCTGATTGTTTCCTAATTAGCAAACGGTTGAATAACTGCTGTAGAATAACACCCTTCAGTCATTCTCAGACTGTCCTGGATTTGACGGAGCAGCATGAAGGTGGAGCTCTCTATCTAGAATCGCTTGCTTTGCGTTCAGTCCAGGTGCTCTCCCCTATCGATCTGGTTTTCAATCCGGTGGGTTGTTTGCATGGTTGGAGGGGAAGGTTCCTTCCTCTCAGGGTGCCTCGGAGTCTGGCACGGTTTTCCTGTTTGACAGGGATGTGCTTTTCCAGATTGGGTAGTCATTGCAGAAGAAAGTAAGTCGCAAGTGAAGTGTATGCCACCCCCCAAGCGGCAATGAGAACTTCCCCCTTCCATTTCAGCCTCCAGCACGCAGTGTTTATTATAAATTGTTAATACTGTTTGATGATCCAAGTGATAATTTCTTGCTAAAGTAATGGTAACTGTTCCAGTCAGCCTTAAAGGGATGGAAGGCTGATTCAATTGATTTTTTTTTTAATATTCTTTCTCCTTGTAGTTTTTTTTTTTTTCTTAAAGAGATACGCAATCTGTTGCAGACTGTCCACAAATTAAGGTTCCTCTGATTAAAATTCCAGGTGTCAGTTTTTAGTATTGTGATAATAGAAAAGCAGGAATATCGGAAGTGTTTGAAGTGAAGCTGTTGGTGTATATGACAGGATGTTTGGCACTTTGGAAAATCAAGCGAGAGACCACCGAAGTTGGGTAGCTAGAGTTACCGCAAGTTTAAAAAAATGGACTTTCTGCTGTTGGTCCCTCATCAGCATCTGCGGCATGGAGAACAGCTTCACAGCTAATTTATAATAAAGCCTTGCGATTCTTCTATGTCAACAGTTGCTTTTAAATCATAGCTATTCCTGATAGCTGAAGTTGCTAAGAAAGGTTATTAGACATTTTTATTTAATAAAACATTAGGATACTAATCCTACTTATTTTCAAGTAACTTTGATTTATTTTTAGGCTTTCTGGTTTTTATAGCTCATGGTCCTGTGTTGGTATAGCTAGTTCGAATGTACTTTTCCAGACTGAAATCGATAATTTCTTTGCAAATTTAAAATTTCTCACTGTAACAGAAAAAAAAAAAATTGTTCCATGTATGCTGCCTTTAGCATATTATTTCAACAGCTAGTTGCATATATCTATCTGCTCAAAAAATCCTAAGCTCAACGCTATTTCTAAGTGAAAAGATTATAGTTACAAATTGCTGGAGATTAGAACCAATTTTTGCTTTTAATGAGAGGCCTAGCTGATTCCTGGTATCTCTTTGTTTAATCCTTTGGAATTATATCATATTTTGCAATTCCTTAAACTCTATTTTAAATAAACTTGAAGCTTTAAAACCTCTTAAGGAAAGGGTAAAAAATATCTAAAAGATACCTAAAAGATATCTAAAAGATCTATCTAAAAAAAGGTGCATATCTAAAAGAAGGTACAGTTTCTGGAACATGGACTTCAAATGTTAATGGTGGCATTGGGTGAATCTGCAGCACCCATATTTTGTAAGTACTTTGACTTTTAATTAAATGAGTTCCAGGGTGTGTTTTCCCCATTCTTTTTAGTCTAGTTGTTAGAAAATCATGTGAACCCTGGATCTCCAGACCTGGAGGGATCCTTTTTTGTCTGTTAATGAGAAATGATCCAAAGTCATGATGTATCTGCCTATGGCAGTCAGGGCTGTAGAGGATGACTGAGTTGATGGAGGAACAACTTGGGTGGAGGTCCGTCTTGTAATGAAACAAACGAGGAAATAGAGTGGGATTTTTCGTCTTAAGTGCGTAGATGTATTTAAAAATAATAAAGGTCACATGAGAAGTTAAGCAGGAGTGGTAAAGAAGCAATTGTGCTCCAGTGCAGAAGCCTACAAGTTGCACAGGTTCTCAGGAATTTTGGCATTTTTGATCAGTTGCTTTGATTTGCACACCAACGGCTTGCTGTAAATTCAAGTTGTGGGCTTCTCTGTTTGTTAATTCACAAGAAAATTCCAGTGGAATGGTTAGAGATGGCAGAATTGGGCTTGTTCTGGCATAAGTGGGGCTTTGAGCATCTTTTGAGGCCAACAGAGAATAGTTGAACTGGAGTCGATGTTTTCATCATTAAAGAGTATTATGTCTTCATATAAATTATTCCTATGATTAGTAACAGTTCTATGAGTAATAGTAACAGCTGTAATAAAAATCATTGATTTGTCTTTTGCTTTCATACTTTTATTTTCTAGGCCTTGTCTCTGCAAGTCATAGCGCCATTGAAATGAGGGACAGGTCCCAGCAGCAATAGCTGTGGAGGAAATTCAATGTACTCACTATGGTTTTAACATCATCTGAGTTTTTGGTGGTGTCTGTTTTTTGAAGTCTCATTTCAGTGCTGTTGAACCAGCTGCTATTTAGAATCCAGTATCCATGAGCCCGACTGAGAAATCTGGCAAGATTGACCTGTTGATGAAGTTGTCCAAGTCTCATGAATAAGACATTAAAAAATTGCAATAAGAAAGCTCATTCCACGGATTCCAAGCATGTTTCCTGTATTTCATACAGTTTTTCATGAGACAGCATCTCTCTCTGGTTTTGTATTGTGAAGTATATACCACATGATGGGGCAATCACTGTTGCTAAAGAAAGTGTGTGCCTACTCAATCTTGAAATTTTGCATTATTTCAGTTGTGTCTTCTACCTTCATGTTCAACAGGGAAGCAAATGGATAATCTTTTTTCCATGCTGTAGTTCTGCTAAGAGCAGGTAGGTGGTTGGTGGTGAAGACTTGATGTTAAACTGTAGAGAAGAACTGAAGCAGGATCCTCCACTCCTTTAGGCTTGTAAAAGTTATTAAGTAAAAGCAAGAGGGAGACTTTTCCTCCTTATCAGTGCAGATTGTGAATAATTTTGATAGTTTTAGGCTGACTAATACCTTGTTGCTAAATGAAAGGTAATATTCCCTTCACTAATGAGTTTACAGATGCTACTTAATGCTGACAGCAGCTCAATACCAATCTGTGTAGGTAATACATTTCCTTGATTTTCACAGAAGGCCTGGAAATTACTCCTTTAATCGGATATTTCCACTAGGTAATAATAAACCTGGGGGGAAATATCTTTAGGTAACTTTCCATAGAGGACCGTTAAAATGATGAATAATATCACATGTCCTGAGGGTGTGTGACAGGGATACAATTCTAGAGAAGAGAGCCAGCTGGCTTCGGAAGCTTTCGTGAAGTTCAAGGTACTGTGTGAGACAAAACCGTACTATTCTCCACCACCTCCATATTCCATCTAACTTGAAAGATTAGGAGTAGCTCTAAGACCCACAATCAGTGAAAAAGAGGACTGGAAATTTCAGTGTTTGTTCCCAGTTATTTTGCTATTACTTCTGTGACTTCAGTCAAATATTGTGGATCTAAATTTGCAAAGTACGTGCTATTATTTGCTATTACTTTGAAGGTTAGTGGTAGCTAATGACTGATTTGTCTCACTTCCCTCTTTATCTAAGTCATATACTGCTAATGCTGAGTGCAATTATGGGCACAGTAAAGTGCTTACTCATGTGTCCAGAGTTGTTAAAATCAATAGGTATTTTTCAAAATGAAGATTTTGTGTTATAATAAAATGGTTTGTACTTGAAAGAACTTAGGATGGAGACTCGGAGACTTATTTCTTACAACTGGCCAGTTTTGTTGTACAGATTGAATTATAGTTGTGTTTGGTGAACACAGAAAACAATTCCAGGTAGAACTAAACTAAAACTTCCAGATTCTTTAATGCACTTTCTTTCTAAGCAAGCTGCTGAATGCAGTCTGTGAGATAACAAAACTCCAGTCCTTTAAGTATTTGTGGAGTTGATCAAGTTAGGATAACATTTGCGTATTTGCAGGACTGTAAGGGGGTGTTTGCAGTTCAGCAAAATTGGGAAGTGTGGTTCTGAAGCAACATTCTTTCATCTGAATGTGAGAATTATTTTTTTTTCTAAGCTTTTTGGGTGCTTCTTGGCATTTTGTACTTTTTGGTTTTTAAAGGATGGAGTGAGAAAGATGAATTTCGGTATCTCCACAGTAGGAACATGATGGTTGGGAGTGCTCGGTTTCACCCTGGGATATCCCCACTTGGCAGTGGGCTCCTGGCAGCCTGTTCGGAGTCTTGCTGGCAGGATAAGAAACTTCCTATAGCTTTCTGAGTGCTTCCCAGCGTGTCCGCATTTTGATGTGGTCCGTTGCTTTTTTTAGCTGTGTAGCATTTGAAACCACTAGCTCTTGTGATTTGCACCTTCAGTCGGTGTCATTTCGTGACAGAGAACTGTCATGTTTGTTTTCTGAGCATAATGAGTCTTTGGCCAAGAAATGCTTTATAGAGACTTATTTCACGTCCAGCTAATCTTGCACCACATCTTATGCTACTTCCTAGATAGAACAGTTCTGAGAATTGTGGTTTTCTTCGATCTGCACCTATGACAGCTGGATCATAAACCAAATTCTAATGTCCTGTCACTAGAGTTGATAGGCTATAGAGTGTTTGGATTTCACTCATTAAGCACACATCGCTCTGGCTTCCTTAGACAATGAAAGAACAGGATTTCTGCTGCTGCCTATTGGTCACTCTGCTAGAGAAAATTGGGGGAGAGGGAGGCATTTGAGAGTCTATACTTAAATGTTGGCATATTTAATTCTGCTGAAATGTTACTCGGACCACGTTCTGCCCTAAGCTATCTTGTGCAAATTCTACAGACTAGTAAAACTTAAAACAGAATTTGACTATTAATTTGACTTTTGAGCTAATTACTTTGGAGGAGTAATGCTAACAGTGGCTTATTTCAAGGAATATTCAACACAAATATAATTGTAAGTGCTTTCTTTAACGGGCGATCTTGGTTTTAAAAATCTGAAAATTTCTGCTTTTTTCTTGCAGATGACTCTGATACTGGCCTTGGTTTTTGTGGGTGGATCCTGGTGATCACTTCACTTTTTTTGACTGTTATTACATTTCCTATATCAATCTGGATGTGCATAAAGGTAAAATTATTCACTCCTAAATTGGATTAAAACTTTAAGCAATGCAGATGCACTGGTTATTATTGTTCTATCTTTTATTTATTTGTTTTAAACACAAAATAATCTAACTCTGTTCTTTCTTGAACTATAGCAGACCCCCCAAAAAAAGTGTTGTTACAATATTTAGTCAAAACTATTCTTGCATTGACCTCTTCATGACGTTTACCCAGTTGTCATTAGTATATACGCTAGTTTGGAAGATCAGACTAGTTGCAAGAATGCATGATTACTCTGGGAGGACTGATACTTATATTTATTTTCATGATCTCTCCTTATTGTATGTGTGTAAATATGAAGTATGTAAATACAACTATCTCAGCACGTACATATATGTGTCTGTATGTGACAGATTCATAGAGACTGTGTCATCTGTGACCACTTTGACCTTGACGTTTTCAGTTTCCAGACTGGAGGAAATAACTCCTGCTTTGCTATGGCATATTAATCCTACATAGGAATTGGAGCTGGAAGAATCTCTGCTGGGTCACATATACTGCGCTTGGGTTTGTTGCTGCCAGGATATTCCTGATGGCTGCTCCTAGTGCTTGGTCCTGCCCAGAGGATGTGCTGTTGCTTCTGCTGTTGATAGATGGTGCCACAGTCTGAAGAATATTTCTTGTGGAATATCATCCTACTTATTCCTTTTGCTGTTTCCTTTCTGACAATGAAGTTTAGACTAAAATTCTCAAAAGCAGCCAGTATAGAAATGTACATCACACTTGAGACTCAAGACTGTCTTAGACTAGTGTGTACATAGTTTGGAATCTGTTGTGTGGCTTGTGGAAACCCTCGCATGACATCCAACCCTTTATTGCAGATTATAAAGGAATACGAGCGAGCCATCATATTCAGACTTGGACGCATCTTAAAAGGGGGAGCAAAGGGACCAGGTATGTCCTGGACAGCATTCACAATATTTGTTCCAATTAAGTCGTCAGCAAAATAATAGCTCTCTAGAGACATTGCATTAGGCTGGAGAATGGATTTCTCAAGACTTTTGTAACTTCCAGTAAGAGGATGTGTTGCTTCATAGGGAGAAGATAGTAAACTAATTATCTGTGAGCCTTTCCCAGATCTCCGTAGTTAATGCAGGGTCTTCAGGTGGAATCAAAGCACAGAATGTAAAGGGAGGAATAACGGCATCAAATGTCCCATTTTAGAAAAGAAGTTTAGTATGTCACTTAGAACCCAAATGGTCTGAAAGCCTCAATGTTCTTCAAAAGAAATAGAAGCAATTAAATTATTTGATAGTTCTGAAAAATTTCCTGTGTATATTAGAAATTCTGATGAGATTTGAAAGAGTATTTTCAGCTGTTGTTCCTATTGCTTAAAGTGACAGCAAGAGGCAGTAGCTTCCTGCTTCATTTTCCTCCAGGTTTTGCAGTACTTCCACATTGCTGTGAAGCTGAAGAATTAGTGATCCACGAGAACAAAAGGAGATTTATATTTTATGCTCGCCAGAATTAGGCCCCGCAAGTAACTATGTGGGACAAATTTTCAAAAGTAGCTGTTAAGAGTCCTGGGTCTTTTTTCCTCCAAATGTTAAAGATCTCTAAACAAGTGTAGACCTGAATAAACTGAAGTTTCTCTGCGTACTTTTTTACTTTTTTCAAAATCTTATCCTGGTTTGAAAGCCACTAACAAACATGCTGCTCGTTACAGAGAGGGCTGTACAGCTCCAGTGGTTGGATTTAAGCTTATTTCAGTAGCAAGTTTCATCTGTTTTAATCACATACATTAATTCATATCTTCTTGAATGGATTTTTTTTTTTCCAGGTTTGTTTTTTGTCCTGCCCTGCACAGACAGCTTCATTAAGGTTGATATGAGAACCATCTCTTTTGATATTCCTCCCCAGGAGGTGAGTTTGCACTTGCCTTTGTATCTGCTATTTGATTTTTTCCTTCCCTCCCCTCAGTAGCATGTAGTTGTACTGTAGATTTCTTGCGCAGGTTGAATGCACTGTGAAGAATACGTACATCCTTTAGTAATATCATTAAATAAGAAAAGATGGCTGAAAGAAAACAAATTATGCTGTCCTCTAGGGACCAAATAAGTTAACTTAATTCTGCCTAAGAGCTACAATGGGAGGGGTTTGGAATGGAGACAGCTGGACTTCACGCAACATTTTCTAATCATTTCTGTGCAATCTGGAGGAGTACCAGAAGCAGCAGTGATCTTTCCTATGCCAATTCACTTAGATGTATAAGCACACTCAAACAATGGGATGCAATTATTATATATATACATGAAATGCTATTCATAGCAGCTCAGGGTGATGGTCTACTCTCTTACGTGGGTTTTATGTACGTGTTGCTGCCGTGTCCTGCTATGCACAGGAGCACTTTGAAAGTGTACCGCACCCAATGTCAGCTGCTGTCTTTCAGTTTGAAAGTCCTAAAGAAAAAAAAAATTACTTTTAATTTCTAGTCCGTTTTTCCTTGGACATCGTAATTTTTTAGCAGAATCTCTCCACAGTGTTAAGCTAGCTGAACTCAGTGATGCCAACTCAGTGGATAACAAAAGAATGAAAAACAACTAGCCCTCTAAAAATAAGTTAGTGAACAATTGTATGTTGATGATTATAACTGCCTCCTTCGTGTATCTGGTGTATTTTGCAAGACAAAGATGATTGATGCAACCTGTCTGGTGCATCTGTTTTCTGTCATATTTGCTAGTCGGTTAATTGCCCATCATTAGTTGTAGATTTAGACAAATGGCAACTGTCATGGTACGCTCCAAAGGTTAATTGGTAGAAACCTAATCACTGGCAGGCAAAATGTGCTTGCAGCTGCTGATGTGCCATTAGTGAAGCCATCAGTTCTACAGTTTTTCTTTTGGCTTGATTAAATTATGCTTATGGATTTAGGTTGGTTTGTTTTCAGTAGGTAAAAGCAGAAATCCATTTTTATTTGTACAACACCATTTCTGTGCACGCTACTCATTCTTTGTTCATCTTATGCTACTATGAAAAGCCTGCTAAAATAGGTGGTTTGGGGAAGGACAGAGCAGGGCAGTCTGGAAGGTTGACTCACGTGTCCCTCTCTCTTCTCAAGTAACAATAGTAATTCTCTAACATGGAATTAGGACACCTCTTCTCATGGTCGTGTGGCATATTTTAATCTCTTTAACTTAACATTAAAATACATTAATGCTTCTTTCTGGCGTATCCTTTTCTAAATCTTCAGGAATATTTGTCTTTATCTCTGCAAGTACATCTTTTGCTTAACGTACAAGTGTTAAATTCAGTAAATTATTTGAATCTAGTTCTGAGGACGTTCACAAATTGGATTTCCTCTGCAGCTTGTCTAGAAATCACCACATACTCACTTAGTATCACAAGGTGGCATTTCAATCAGAAGTACCTCCAAGAAGGACAATGAACTGCTAGATAATAACAGACATTTCTAATTAAATATTGAAGTAAGGCTGACACTCATGCAACTGAAATACATCCGGCTGTTGCGACAGGCAAAACAAATTTCTTCACTGAAACTTTCCAGTCTCCCAAAATATCTCATGGGCGTGGTGCTCTGTTTCGCTAAGCTTCGTTATACGCGGACATCCTTTCGAACAGTTTCTGCAGTTCTGTAAAGAAACTTACACAGCCACTGCTGTGCTGGAGTCACTACCCGTGGCCATTCCCATGTTATGGAATAAGCAGGAATTGAGAACTGCCTTAGCTACGGTCACACCTGCAGTAAGGGAAACATTTGTGGTGTTTCTTTGAAAGCGCAGCTGAAATGCACTTCCCTTCCCTCCCCTGCTATTTAAACAGGTTGCCTGTTTTATAAACTGACACACCTGCAGAGTTATGTCTTCCTAAATCAGTAGTCTTGTGAGTGAAGTTAAATGCAAGTGAAAATCTGATGTGTGCTGTATTTGCCAAGGTACTCCTTATTACCCTTTTCTCTCTGCACAGAAACATCGAGTGAGCCTCTCATAAATGTTTCCAGTGTGTGTAGAGCGCTTTAACCCAATTTGAATGTAGTGGTCCCACATTCCTATCTCTGCATTAAAACAAACCAGCTTTGAGTGCTGATGTTCTTGGAGCCTTTTGAGTGATGCTGGTCCTTGGTCAAGCGTAGCCCTTGCGTTCCTGCAGTCAGGCTGCTTCCGAGGCAGCCGTTGCGCTAAGCCTCACAGAAACGGGGCCGGCAGGACCTACTTGCTTACAACGCGTTGCTGGTTTCAGAGTAACGGGTTAAAGTTTCCCAGATAAAAGAGCATATGTGTTTTGGTGTAATTCGTTTTTTTCCCTGGTTTTCCAATTTGGTTTTTTTCCCTGTCACTTGTCTGTATTGCAGACCTTCTAAATTTGAAGGAGTACGTTACAAAGAACATTATGGCAAAGCTAATGGAATGTTTTTCAGTGAGAAGTGTTCTAATCCCAATTTAGTCTTGGCTTCGCAGAGCTATACTGGAAGGTTTGTGCATCTGTACATAGACAAGTTCATGTGCAGCATACCTCTATAAGACCTTCTGTTTTCAAGACAGTTGCTTTACCCTGGAAAAACTAGGAGTTTGTCTAGTAAAACAAGTATGTAATTATAATTATATTCAATAAATATATGCTTAATTATTATATGCTTTCCCCATTGCTTTTTAGATCTTGACGAAGGACTCTGTGACAGTTAATGTAGACGGAGTGGTTTATTACAGAGTCCAGAATGCCACCCTTGCTGTAGCAAATATCACAAATGCTGACTCAGCCACCCGTCTTCTAGCACAGACTACTTTGAGGAATGTTCTGGGGACCAAAAATCTCTCTCAGATTCTCTCGGACCGTGAAGAAATTGCACACAGCATGCAGGTATGAGCAGCTTTACCTAAGCAATCCATCAAACAATCAGTTAAGTGGCAATCCCATGGATAACTTCCAGGTCAGGATTGATTTTACCTTCCAATTGATAAGCCAAGTTGTAATTTGGAGCTTTAGGCAAAGCCCTATCAAGAGCTATTGGGATGGCATTCTGTGTAGGAAAAATGAAGCTACAGGGTTTTCTTGTTAGTTTACAACAGTTATGCTTTTATCATTACCAAATCATATTATAAATACAAAAACCCTTAACATCAAAGCATTGTAAGATAATTCATTTGGGTTTTTGGCCATTCTTCAAATTTGGACATTTGTTTGCAGCTAGGTAGATGGCTTAACTAATTGTCCTGCCTTATACAGACCACACTTGATGAGGCAACAGATGATTGGGGCATTAAAGTGGAACGTGTGGAGATCAAGGATGTGAAATTACCTATCCAGCTGCAGAGAGCAATGGCTGCAGAAGCAGAAGCTGCCCGAGAGGCAAGAGCTAAGGTAGTAACATTCGGTTTGGATTTGTTTTTTTTCTTCATGAATAATTTAATGTGGTGATAGAGAGTATGAAGATTCTCAGCCAGATTTAGTTGTAGCAAATGGGAATGCAGGGCACGATTTTTGTGTCTGGGTGTTTGCTCTATTTCGTCATGGTTTGCACGGGTGAGATTTCCTTCAAAACTGCAGAATCTCAGCTTTTTATCATAGTCCAAAAACAAATTATGAACAGAACGATTTTGAGGTTGTTAGCCAGAGCCTGCAGTGAATTAGAAGCCAAGCTTACTTCCAGCTTTTTCCTGACTAGCCCTGATTTTAGGCAAGTCCTTTTGTTTTCTGTTTGTAATTTCATATGAGAAATAAAAGAGCTGTAATACTTAGTTTTGGCACTCTTAAGGTGACTGGTGGTCAGTTTCGTCATGACATCTTACTCCCTTCTGAGGTGGGAGAAGGTGATACTAAATACTGAAGTTTGGACTAAAAAAGTCCTCAGGGGCAGTTAGAGCTGTCCTTTTCTAGAACTAGGCAAGTCAGCTTTCTCCCTTCGTGTTCTGTGCCCTGCACTTTGTCTCTTCTGGTGTCTGTTAATCCTGTCTTGAAAACTTATTTTCACCTCCGTAGATGCAACTGTAGAGTCTGTTTTTAAAATACAAGCAAAAACTCTAGCTGTCCAAAAAAAACCAGTTTTAGTAGACTCAGCTGATAGATGAGGGTTTCTGTTGAGCTGTCTGCCAGTAGAAAACTGGAACTTTCATTCTAAATGCTAAACATTTGTCTTGGCAAAGGGAAGTTTGCTAGAGTTCATCTAATGCTATGAAAATTACATCTAATCTTATGTTGTTCATCTCACACACTGATTTTTATGCACATATATATCACTGATTTTCATATCCGCCATTAATCGTGAGTTTTATTAACTATCATTAGGTTCTAATTGTAAGATTTCGGTTTTCTTTTCATGAGAAATAAATGCTAAACTGAATTTTGTTAGGCTTTGGAGCTAGCAATCATTGACTGTGAAGTTGGTGATGCACCTAGGAAAAGATGTTTACTCCTACATTAGTGCTCCAATATTAACTTCTATGTAGCTTTTTTTGAAGCTTGATTACTTTGTGATTTAGTTTTTTATTATTATTTATTCCGACATTTAAAAGAGTATTGTGTCCTTGCAATAGAACACTGTAGGGGAATATGTACTTGCCTGTGCTGACACACAAGTAAATTGCCTCACCAATAACTTAACTGTTGAAAGGTGCCATCCTCCAATCCAGTATCCTTTACAGATACTCAGAAAATATTTATATTGCCTCAATGTAGAAGAGGGCCCTGCTTGTAAAGAAATACATGACCACAAATCTGTCCCTAATTAGCTTATCATTAAAGAGACAATAAAAAGGTATTTTCCCAGTGAGAAACATGCCACTCACCTATCAAGCCTTTGTAGAGACAAAAAAATACAGCTTTAAGTAAAAAGTATTTTCAGATGTATGTATGGGGAGTGCCTTTTGGTTTTTGAGAGGCGGTGCTGAAAGAAGCACAAAAGAAGCTTATGAAAACACGCACCCATTGCACAAGCCACGGTGCCAGTGTCTGTGATTTGGCATCCTGACATTGAATGGGAGGAAAATGGGCGTGCAGGGCCTCGCGAGCAAACGGCAGCAGTTTATGTCTGAGCAAGAGAAAAGGCAGAACCAGAGGAAGAACACGGTAAGGGGAGGTCACGCGATGAAAGTGATGAGCAGCGTCTTTGGTTTATGACTTAAGGCTGAAGTCACCCTCGAGATTTCTAGTTTATTACTGTGCCAGAATTAATTCACTTCCATTCATTTTGCTTCCCCAGGTAATTGCAGCTGAGGGTGAAATGAATGCTTCCAGGGCCCTCAAAGAGGCGTCCATGGTTATTACGGAGTCCCCTGCCGCTCTTCAGCTTCGTTATTTGCAGACCTTGACCACCATTGCTGCGGAAAAGAACTCCACCATTGTCTTCCCATTGCCCATTGATATGCTGCAGGGCATCATAGGTGCACATCGCTAGGTAGAGTGGGGTGAGGGAGCTTGGGGTGAGGCTTTTTGCTACAGCAAATCTTTGCAATGCTGAATTCCCTGCGTATTATAGCTTATGGTGGCGTTAACAAAGTGGATTTGCTGAGGAACCTCTTTTGTTATACTAAGCGTGTTATAAAAAACCTGTATGTAATGTTTGTGAATATGGACAATTGAAATATTTGAAAACCTCTCAAAATGAGTACAAGTAGTTTGTGATCTCAAATAAGCGTGTATCCCTACTGTCCTGGATGGGAAACCTTTAATCTATAACCTCCCTTTTCCAATAGCATAGGAAACCATCTGTGGTGAAGATGAGATGATCCAACATCTGGAAAGAGAAGCATTCCTTTTATAAAATGGGGCTGTAGCCCTGCAAGGGAAGTGGAACTGCCCTACCTGTATTCTCTTGGAGCGTAGCTCTAGGCGATGAAGTCATTGGATTGTTGTCACAGGGATTAGTTCTCTAGCTTACACAAGGAAAAGTAACGGAAGTTGATACAGGAGTGAGAGTACTGTACTGGGTACGTCTGAAAATCAGGCTCATGCTCTCTAAAATCCCCCCATTCATGAGAAACGGTTGTTGGTGGAACTTTCCATCTCTGTTCTGCCACACAGAAATGGTATAAACACGCCGTAGTTATGGATACAATATGCTTGGAGTCACCAATGGGCTGCTCTGTTGTTACGGCGGTGTGCCTGGATACGTTTATGCTTCTTTAAAGCACTGAGTTGTTGTTGAGTGCCTTTATCTGTCTCTCTTAAAAAAGATTTTAAAAAGCCAAAGTACCGACTCCTGCATTTTATCCAGCTCTAAAAACTACTTCTCTAGGAAGCAAGAGCTCTGTTCTAACAAATTTGTGACTTATTTGTCGATGCTGCTTCCGAGCAAACCTGTAGTATTTGTTGTGACAGTAAGGGCTGTCACACCTTCAGTTCATGTAGTTTTGGGCTGTGATTCTGTTAAACTGTACTCATGTTTTGTACCTGTTTAGTAGATGTAATTACAGATTAAAATGAGAAGAATTAAGAGTCTATATGGCAGGGGAGGGTCTTTAGGCTACCACCATCATGGAGTTTGGCATCTGGTCTTTAATTATTGGGAGGTGGCAAGGAAAATGAAGAGCCAAGATAAAAGTGCCCTTCACACAATGGCCAGCATAAAGTTCCAAACTGTTTTAATCACCTTTGTGCTACCATCAGTTCTGTATTGACAGGTATTTCAGTAAGGGCAAGGTCTGTTTAACTGCGCCTCAATACGCTGTGCCTTTGTCGCTGTTGGGGCTTGAGCCCATTGGTGCCGGTTCTCTTCTGGCTGTTTGCTGGGAATGTTTTTCCCCTCTGCATCATGAAAGCAGTACGCCTCCGAGGGCTGCACACGTTCCTCAGTACTTCACTCAGTGTAAAAGGAGCTCAAGTTTTTGCGGAGGGAGGCGGGGAGAGAGAGGGTTAACAAAGCTGTAATAATTACTGTCACTGCGTTCGTTCGCACACACAGTGGGAAACAGAGTGACTGCGCAGCGTGAGGTGATCCCTTGGGGAAGATGAGCGAGTCTCTAACTGCCGCTGTGCTGCTGCAGATGGCCACCCCTGTGAATTCTTGTTGACACCAGGAGCACACTTTTTGCTTTCATACCAAATAAAAAAAACCTGCTGTTTACTAATGAGTGACGTTCTGAAAGAGTAAAATACTGTTTATTTGTCGCCGTCTTGAGTGCTAATAATTGTGGTGAGGGGAAAGCAAAACAATCCCAAAACCCCAAAAATCATTTCTGTAACCACTTAGTAAAAAGTGCATATGCAAAAAATTGCACAAAGAAGGTTTAGTTTTCTAAATGTGTATTTGTTTCAAGCAAGTTCAAATGTGGGATCTACGGGTTCTGTTTAATGTCTTCTCCTTCGTAACAAACCCCACCATTTCTATTCTTCACATATTCCACACAAGCTTTATTGTATTAAATATAATCAAAGCAGGGAGCAGGGTCGATGACTGGTCATGATTGTTTTTGGTAATTATTGCACAGCTAATTGGCTATTAACATCATTGCCTCGTTAACATGCATCCTGCAGGAGGAAGTAGCTCTTGAAGGCATTGAAGGCACTAAACTTGCTCCGTTTAAAAAAAGAAAAAAACCTGTTACTTAGACATCCACGTCCGCCATCGCTCTCTGTAGAGGATCGATGGCCCAGTAGTCGTCGTCCCAGCCCAGGAACCAGCCGGAGAAGGTTGGTGGCTCGAACCCTTGCTTAACGACTGTGACTGGCGTTCTCTTATCCCGGCTGGACGGGTCCGTTTCAATGTACCGTTTAGCTGAAAACACACAGGCAGAAAGAAATCTCAGAGAGAGCGAGTCTTACGGAGCAAAATCCGAGACAGCTCAATTGTAGTAAATGGATGTTAGAGATACAATTTCAGATTGTTCATTTTAAAAATAAAAAAACCCAAAACCCACACACACACACAAAAAACCCCCATACTAAAAGTTTTCACTCCAGTGTTTTATCTACACCTGTTAGAAGACTGGAACTTGTTTGTAGAAATTATAAAATGCTGTAATACGTTGGCAGCCTTCACCCATTCACCCCCCCAAGGGTGCTTTCTCACTGCTGGGGCTGAGCACAGTGTGGCTGGACACTACACCTCTCCTGATCTTAGGGGTCCTCCTTTCTTGAGAAATGTGACCTCTCTGATCACAACATTGGATTTTACATTGTGATTAAGGGATGTTTCTCAGTATATTAAATTGTCTGCCTTAGGGTCAGAGAGCAGGAAAATAAGAAACGGTTAGTTCAGAGAGGAAAATGTGACATTACCAGATTTCAAAGCCTCAGTCTTTTCTTCTTCTTGGGCATCTTTCCCAATCCATACAAAGACCTTAAGATAAAAAAGTATGAATTATTTCAGCAACAATTGATCTTTTTATGAAAGAAAGGATAATTTAGAGCAAGTATCAGTGAACAGAGCGTGACACAGAACAACATACTCATGTTGGTGTACCTGGCTTGTTGACCTGCCTGACTAAAGTTGTTGGTAAATAACGAGAAGCTTTTCAACTGCATTTTATCTCCATAAAATCTGGATACACGAACAAATTATACACTAGCTTAACATCGGGGAAAACTACCAGATGTTTGAACATTTTTACATAAAACATACAAAATGTACGTTGCTTACATACAAAATGTAAGTTGCTTTTTGGCTGATCTATGCACGGTGACTAACAAGTAACCCTCTGTTACTGAAAAATAACAGGAGATGTGTCAGTATCTTCAAGTGCCGAATCCCAAACAGCAGTTCACAGTCCTCTCCAGGCGGGACAGGGACGCTACCCTCGGGAGGTTTACTCTTGTCAAGTTCTGGGTGTAAGTTCTCTTTCTGGTCACTAGTGAGGTGATTTGTTCTTGGGCCTGAAGGTGAAAGGACTCTGTAATACAGCTCCTCCACCTATTGGAATTTGGGCCTCAATCTAGAGCCGATTTGTGCCTATTCTTTGCTCCCCTCTTCACCGGGTAGGTGTGATGTACCTGATCCCATGTGTCAAGGAGCATGACATCATCTGTGGCAAGGTCATCCTGAGTCAGGTCTCCAGGAACTTCCTCAATCTGGAAAACATAAGGGTAAGATGAGCACATACTTCAAACACCATTTTACCTTTGCAGGAGAAATCCAGTTCACACAGGTTCTGGTTTCGCCTTTTGTTGGTGAGATGTGTTAAGCTCGATACTGGCATTGTGTTTGACCGTGGCCCTCAGGCTACGTCACAGAAGCATTCTTACACTGCAGAACACCAAATCAGTCTCTACCTGGAGAAACCGTCTTTTACTCATGCCCAGGACTTGCAACGCTGCCTCTTTTTACTTGAAAGATCAGGAGTTAAAATCGGAGGAGTCTGAATGCTAGTTCTTAACCAGGGAAGGACCCCTCTGATGCTTCAGAAAGTTTCTGTGCTGACACAACAGCGCAATAGAACTCACTGCTGTCTCTGCAGAAATCGGTGCCGATGCTTCCTTCCGGAGGCAACGCCACAAAGGAAGATGGGATGTAACGGCCGGTCGGCTCGGAGCAGACTGGGACTGAGCTTCTCCCAGCCTTGCCAGATGGCCATTGAGCTAACTGACTGTCTTCTCAGGTACTCACAGTGAAGCGCCCGCTCTTGTTGGAGCATGCAAAAAGACGGGGGGGGTGAGCGTCCATCTTCTTGTCCTTCAGCCGGGGAGAGGTACGGTAAGGAGCTTTTCCACCCAAAGCTGCCCAGAAGTTATCTGAAAAAGAGAAGGAGATACTGATGCTCCAGCTGTTCCTGGAAACCACAGTAGCAGTATGGTTTGGGTAGGACTTCCACGCACTCTTCTATGTTAGAAAGTCCCACACTCAAACATGAGTGCTCTGTTAAAATTAAGAACAGTACTGTGGAGAAGCCCCTCTGTGCCTACGTCCAGATTTCTTTGTTCTGGGAGGCAAAAGAAAACATCTGTGAAATAATTACTGAGAACAGGGAGCTACACAGAAATGATCTGGGACTCCCTTGTGCCTCCCTCACCTGGCTCTCTGCCCTCAGAAACCTGTACTGGTCGAGCTCCCAGTGTCTTCAGCAGCTCCTGTGCTCCCGATTTCTCAGCATCGCTGGCTCCTTGGCCAACCCAAAGGTAAGCAGCAGAGGGAGTTTTCAGGACAAAGGCGTCATTGGAGTTCAGCTGACTGGCAGTAGGATCCAGCTGAAAGGGTAGAACATTGCATGTGTCAGATGTAATCCTCCTCTACACAGAGCCCGTTATTTCAAAATAAAAATCAGTACGTATTGTTGAATAACCTGCAAACAAGGTATTCCATACAAGCGCGTAAGGCTATAAGATATGTTGCATATTTGCCTGTATCTGAGTGACGAATTAGACTTGTATGAGACGAGTAAATAAACGTGTGTTTCTGTGTGTAATCTACAGATACATGTGACCTGTGGCAAGAATGCTTGGATCTGTCATTTTGCCAGCCTTTATGGTTTCATGACAGGAGATCTAAGAACTTGCTGGGGAGACTGTTGTAGAGCAGCATCCTTCCTGCCGAGGCTGATCAATCATTAACGCAATTTCCTCTGTGTCAACAAGGACATGCCATCTGGAAGCTAGAAACTTGGGAAGCTGCCGCAGACATAAACCAGTGCTCTGGCCTCACCTGTAGCTATCAACCAGGATTTAGCCCCTCTCTTTTAAAGGAGTAGGGCTCTTAACCCATGTCCTGGCACAAGTTGTATTTGCATACAGGGTATTTAGCACTTCCTGTCTTCAGCGCTGATGTCGCACAGGCTTAGAACAAGCCGCGGTGGCCAGATCCTAATGGCTGTCAGCCTCAACAAACACAGGGTGCAGCATCTAGTGGGGGCTTAGGAGAAAATGGCTTAAAGGTATTCAAGGTGGTATTTATAAACTAATTAGAAAATAACGATTATTGCTACATATCCATGGAAAAAGGGGAATCTTTTGACAGTTTGTGAAGTTTCCAAAGTGTGTTTCAGTTTAAATAAGAAAGCTCAATTTGGCCTTTGTTCTGTTCAAAGGGATGTGTTCCCATCCCGGCCTATGCAAACAACAGGGAAGTTGACTCCCTTTCCACATACCTCCACTGCTCTGGTAGCTCCCGAAGTGCTGGATCGGACCTGGAACAGCCGCGTTTCTGCAGGAGCTGTCTGGCCTCCTTCCCTAGAGGTTCCACCCTTGTAAACAATCAAGGGCTTTCCACCGAACATACTCATCAGGTGAGGCGGCTCTTTTCCTTGCACTACTCGTTTCTAGAGAAAAAGAAACTTGCTGTCAGTTTTAAGCTACTGCTAAAAAGTAGCACAAGATACGCTAGAAATGGCCTTTACAACCATCTTTCCAGCTGGAATCTCCATATAATACCGAGCTGGTGATGGGAGCTTAGCTATTACCCCCGCACAAAAACAGACAAGTGTTTAAACTGAGCTCTCACAATTGCCATTTCCTTTTAATTGATGAGTGATCCACTGGCACAGAGGTAACAAATAACAGCTGTAAATAAAACCCCTCCTGTCTCCTACAGGCCATTTGTAAAACTTCCTTGCATGATCCAGCTGGAGCGTAGCTCAGGCACGCAGCCTCTTCGTAGCACCTACGCCACAGCTTGGGGCTGCCACTACGTGACTAGGTTTCTCCACTGCCAATTGATTTATAGCTATATATTTATTTATTATATATCTATAAGTATATATTTATCTTATTTATTCCCTCGGTGTTGGGTTTCTTTGGTTTTGTGTGGTTTTTTACCTGCACAGGGCTGCCTCCCAGCTCCTCATCCAGCTGTACCGTGAGGAACGCGGAGGTTGCAATTTCGTCTTGAGTGGAATCAGCACCCTGCCTGAAAAACAAGGCAAAATCTGAGATTTACGTCAGCCCTTCCCACGCCCCACACCTTACAGAGATCAAGCAGAGGTAAAGGAGAACCTTTGTTGCCAAACCTCTGCAGCCCTTCAGTCAACATGACGGAGAAATTCATTATCCTATATTGTAACCCAGTGAGTACAGAGGGAGATAGGAACCTTTTCTAGATAATAAGCACAGATTCTTCAGCATCTTCGTGCCCATCTCCCACTATCTTTCTAGCAGCCAGTTTAAAACCTCACCTACTGGTAGCGTTATCAGGAACTACACGCGCAGCCCCTACGCAGGCTGCATCCCTCCCTGTTTCAGCCCGCCCGCGCCCTCTCTGCTTGCTGAGGAGCAGGAGGAAGGCTGCTGCCAGGCTGCCTGCTGGAAAACCCCTCCAGAAGGGCATGGTCTGGGAACTGCAGTGCTCACAGGCCACCAGCCGAGGTGGCAGAGTATCGAAAGTTGGTTACAGCGGCCGCGGAAGACGTAGAAACTCTGCAAAAAGAACTACAGCTTGATACAAAGAAGGGAGTAATTACTACTGGGAAAAAAAAATAATACTAGCACAGTAATTCCCCCCATTATCCCACTCGAAACAAAACATTCCAGACCTCTGGTAGTGTTTTGTTTGCAAGGGAAGGTTATCCAGGGCAACATTTTATACCCCGTGGATGCTCTGTAAGTGGGAATCAGCAGTGATCCATTTCTGAAGTGGACTCTCAGCCCCACACAGCCCCAGTGGTTCCTGACTTGGATCAGGAAAACTTTCTTACCAGGTGTAAATAATCTGTCCCTGTTTCCCAGCGTGCTGATAATTGTACAGGATAATATAGCTATCCCCTCCGTAGAACTGGCCGTACGTCGAAGGATTCACGGGCACTTTCTCTGAGCCCTCTATTCTCCAAATCTAGAAAAGGAGAGGAGCAGAAATGAGTTCACCGCCACAGCAGAGTAAGCAGACTTTCCCGACAGAGCTCCTGTTCCACCTTCTTCCCCAATACAGCTTCCCAGAACTTGCAGTCCTGCAGCCCCACCTGCTGGGAAAGGCTGCCAGTACCTGGCGATGCCCAGCCTGGAGCGGGGTTGGCAGCGGGACACCTCCAGCTCCTCTCGGGAGCTGCCAGACCTGCGGGGATTCATCAGCCCTACCAGAACCACCAGAGAAAACGCGAGTCAGACTCCGGGCACTGCCAGCGCTGCCGCCCATTTTGTACCTGACATGATCATTTCAATCCCTCTCGGTCAGACGGTCAGGAATAGAGCTTTTAGGGCTTTAACAGGAACTTTGGAAAAGCCTAATGTTGGCTAAGAGCCCTGTGGGCTTTTGGACAGTACTCAGCCCTTCCAAACCCACCGCCACCATGGCTTCTATGTGCAAATGAGGTTGTCTGGGACTGTCACCCAGCACAGGTGTGGTGGCAACAGCGAGGACAGCCAGGAGGACGAGCAATGAGGAAGAAGTCTGAGTCCGCACTGTTGGGTGAAGCATTGCCCCCACGGAAATTCGGGGGTCAAAATGAATAGCTCATCTATATCACCTAGCTGCAGGGCTCTCAAGACCCTGCTGCTGGTTCTGGTGTCAAAAATTGCCCCAGCTTTTACAAAACTGCCATTTTGATGACTCTCATTTGTCTCACTGCTCTTGCAGGAATGCCATCAAACAGCAAAGAACATTCTGGAAACCTTCCCAAGGAGATTCTGACACTGCTCACCTGTTTCCTGCCAGAGCCATCATCCTCCATTCCATGCTGGGCAGCCATGGCCTTGGAGGTGTGCAGAGTGGCAGCATCGAAAGGTACCTTCTCGATCTTGGCAACGTGACCGGAAATGTAAGCCTGGCCCAGTCCTTCTGTCTGGTCCTTGTCCCGCCAGTTCTTGAAGAATTGCTTGAACAAAGGTGTCTCACCACTCTCAGGGAGGACTTGGACCTGAAAGAAAAGCGCCAGCCCATCAGGAGCAGCCTTGCAGCCCATCCCACACAGCTCCAGCCCTGCCTGCTGCTTGCTTCACGGGAGCTCTGGCTTCAGGCTGGCAGGGAATTGCCTGGTAGAGCTCTTCGGAGATCTCCACAGTGAAGCGTGTGGTGCCAAGATGTGGGGTTAAGAGCAATGTGGGTCTCACTGACACCATCATTGGACACAGCAATCAGCGGCACCAGCAATCAACCTCCAGCTGTTACCAGATGGGACAGCTCTTTTCCAAGAGGAAGATACATCACAAGCCATCTGTTTTCTGCTGCTTGTGACCACTAGTTTGAAGGCATCAGTTTTTTTCAAGCCATCGTTACTCAATCTTTAAGCCTCTGTGTAACTACACCTCGAAGGTTCATTCTATCACAACCCACAATATGGGTCTCGATACGCTGTCCAGGATGCAGAGTCAGGCTCAGGTGAGTTCTAAGGAAGGCTGAAGGCCTTGAGAATCATCTCCCTAAGAACAAGAAGGGCAGGTTTATCTGTGCCTTCTCTTTTTCACTCTTTAGAGAAGGTCGTGGAAAAAGTAAAAAAGTATCTAAAAGGAAGAAATGTTCAATACTAGTTGTGTTGGGGTAAATGCTGTTTTAAAGACAGTGGTAGCCCAGGAGCAACACTGCAATATCTCCCTGCAGAAGAGCAGATCACCCACAACAGGAGCTATTTGAAAGACTGGTAGTGACAGTTCACATGAGCCACGCTCTGCAGCGTGTGGCAGAACAGAAGCCCCAGTGGTGTCTGGGGGCTGGCCAGAGGTGGGCTGCGTGTCCTTACCTGGGTATGTTTTGGATAACCCATCTTATCAATGAACTCAGAAGCTGTTTTCAGTGCTGCCTTCTTCTCTTCAGAGTTGGCACCCTTGCCTGTAATGAAAATAGAGAGAAAAGAGGGCAACTTTTTGAAAAAGTTCTGCATACTCAGGGAGGAAACTCTCCCAGGTACTTCTACCTTTTGCAACAGCAGGAGGGCCCTGCCTTCCACCTAGATGATGCCAAATAGCAAACGACAATTTTTCTATCTCTTTTACGCCTTTTGTGATGGCTCTGAAAGTGGAACTGCCTATATCTAGGTTAATATCTACTTACGATGTTAATTTTCTTCCTGGTTGCCAGGACCTCCCCTTTAATTCTCTACACTAAAGCCCTGTAGCTCAGCACCTGACACTTCGGCTGAGAGTGCCTTTCTGAGGTTGTTAGTGCCATCTGAACTTGTCCTGAAGAGCACCACCACCACCAAGTGTATGCTCCCCCTGCCCGGCTTGAAAGAAACGGGGGTTGGTAACTGGATGAAGATCCCTCACATGCACAATCAGCTTCACCTGCAGCTCTACGGTACCTTTCCAAACGAAGATCTTTCCATCTGTGCCGTGGTCCAGAATGAAGCAGTCATCTGTACTCAGGGCTGCCTGGGAGAAGGGGTTCTCATCTGCCACCAGCGAGACTGCCATGTTCCCAGCCCCATCGGAGACCTGCAGCAACACAGCACGGAGATTAGATAAGGCATCGTCTGTTCCCCTCCAGCTTTGTGGCGATAGTCCAAAACTCGGGGAGTGGAAGGGAAATAAATTTGAATGCATTGGCTGCTTCAGGCACTATTGTTTTTCAAACAGGATACCTTTGACACGGCAACAGTACGACAAAAAAGTAACACTCTGAAGTTTTCGAGTACTTTTAGAAAAGTAGATACTGCTGGGACCAAACAAAGACTGATCCAAAACGGTAAATATCCTTGGTGCACAAGCAGCCAAGAAATATCTTCTAAAGCAAACCAACTGCACGCAAGAACTGGAGGGGACAGTCTTGGCAACTGTGAATAGGCCTCCCTGCATCGCGTGGGCTTGATAGTCTGAGTTGATGTACTTACTGACGGACAAAGGTCCACGTTACAAACCGTCTTGGCAGATATTGACCCCACCATTACCAGAGACTGCTGTAGAGAAGATTCCTCCCCTAAAGTCTTGGACATTCTTCTACACTTGTACTACCTGATGGCAAATGTTGCCTTCCAAATCATTGCTACATCATGCTCACTGGATGTAGAACGGGGTAGATCCGGGTTCTTAGGCTCACTAGTCCTAATTCTTTCCTGTCATCTCCCTAACACAATGCCTGATAACACAAAGGAATACTCCTGTTTTTCCTCATCTGTTTCACACACTGCCCTTCCCTCAAAAATTCCTGGGAAATCCCAGCTGTCTTACTCCAGTCAGCAGTGGTGATAAAGACAATAGAAAGCACATGAGTATGCAGTGTAAGCAACTAAGGTTCATACATAAAACTTCATAAAAAGCTAACAGCAGAGCCAGGCAGAAGCAGGACTCAGCTCAGCTCCTCTCTGCTATTCCAGCTCCATCTAATTGTAAAGATCAAGCCATTCTCACACGGGTATTTGTCAGGGTTTCTTGTTACCTTATAGAGTTTAGCCAGCCTCCTGTTGGCTGTATCGGCTTTGACGTCATCAGAAGTTCCCGGTGGTAAGCTGGGCTTTGGTCCCAGGACCTGCAAGAGAGACAAAACATTACCAGCCAGTCCAGGCGGATCTCTGTTCCCCAGATGCTCCAGCCACAAGAACAAGTAGAAGACACTTCCAGATCAACAACAGTGAAAATACGCTCTGATGTCCCAGCAATGTAGGGGACCAAGTCTGCATTGAATTGAGTGTTTTTGTCACTAACACTTCATATGTCCAGACACGCCACTGAGTCTACCTACCACCCACCCGTTCTTCCACATACCGCCCCTCCCGCACAGAAAAACGGACAAAGCGAATAACCTGAAGCATTTCTTCCCGCTCGGATCCTTCCTCCGAAACGTAGACCCTGGCGCGACCATTCCGCTCATTGTCCCGAATCCCCTTGGCCAGCACAGTGGCCTTCAGCCGTTCCTGGCGGTTGCTGTTGGAGCCGCACCACTGAAAGATGTTCTGGGGGGAAAAAAAAGACCATGCAGCTGCCAGAACATAACAACCCCCTCTCTAGTCGAGACAGCTGGGACTGCAAGGTGTTAGACCGGCTAAACAGCATTTCAAAATGCTCAACACTTGAGATAGCTTCAACCCAGTGGGGAAAAATATCCTTACATGAACTAATCGGGTATCTCCTGCCCCTGAAAGTCTGCTAAACCTGTCTTGTACGTGGTACTTACACTGCCGAGGTCAAGGATGAAACAGTCCCCTGTGTTGAAGCTCTCCCAGGTCACAGGGACCTCCGTTGCCCGGACTGCTCGCCTGCCCTTGACCTGCAGAAGCCTCTGCACAGTTACTTCATTGGGAACCACGTGTCTGAAGCCAGAAGCCACACCACCAGCCTAAGAGAAAACGAAGGAACAACAATTCACACTTGAGCTGTTGCTTCAGAAAAAATGAAAATCCTACTGATTTGCTGTCAGTGAGCAGCTTTTGCCTCTCACAGGAAGGAAAGCCACCAGCAGAGTGAGCCAGTTTGCCCAGGCTGGGCTTTTGTGTAGCATATATCTACCGATACATCCCAGCTATCCATTCCCGTAGCAGCTAAGGGACACTGACACAATACAGTCGCAGATCTCCAAATCTGAAGCAGATCACAATAAACTGAGGTATTAAAAGGATTTAATAGGACTGGTGGGGTGAGGAGTGTATTTCCATGTGTATTATATGTCCTGCCTACCAGAAATTATCCCATCCTCAGGATTCACCTTTTCTGCTGATAAAAAGATACTTGGAATTACTTATCAATGTAGGCATTGAATCCTCAATGTAGGGATGAATCCTCAAAAAAGCATAACCAAATTCAAATGAGTGAAAATAGCAACAAATAAGTGGGAAATAAGCAAAACAGAAAGACTAGGAAAGTCTTAGACATGAATAAATGCGAGCACTTTGCAAGCATTCGACTCGATATCACTTCTCTTCTGCCGCTGGATTCCTAACAAACTTAACTGTTCTTGACCGTATGTTTTTACTTCTTCAGTTCCACTTTACTGCAAGGGCATGGAAGAGTAACTCCCACTACTATTCGTCTGCTTTACCAAAACATTACGCTTGCTAAGGAGGTGGGCTGAGCACAGAAAAAGAGACTGGGAAGGTCAAACTCTTATGTAAGTGGGGAGAAATTAAATCTACTAGGTAGGCGTTTCCCATTAACTCAGATTGCTGTTTCTTAAATTCATTCCAGACGTCTCGGGACTGTTCTTTCCTCTGCTCCTCGAAGAAAAACAAAACCTCAGTTCCTAAAGTTTCCTGGGGCTTTGCTTGTGTATTATTAATTCAGCCAAAGGTCTCCCACCGGGATCTGCTGTTCTCCACCCTGTCAGTTCCAACTCATTGAAAACATCTGGTTGAGAATGGTTTTCAAGCAACTGGAAAAAGGGCAAATCTCATTCCTCTGAGAATCGGGGGGTGGGCGGAATGCCATTTCGTGCAAACTTGATTCAGCCTGGCAGTATAAAGACCCAGTCGTCACCCACCTTGTACTTGATGCCAGATTTGAAGTACCCCAGGAACGTTGAGGACTCGTGGCCTTGCACTTCGCGATGCTGAACAGCCTTCCCTTGAAGGTAGTCGTCCATCTGGACAGTGAATATGGCAGCTGCCCCACGCTCATCTTGAGAGCTTTCATCTCCTAGGAAATGAAAAGACAACAGCTTGGAGGGAGTGCAGGGTTTCTGCACCTACATTCAACTGTGCATTAAGCACCAGGGAGGAAGCACATTACCGGGTAGTTTAGCCTCCCAGAAGGTCTGCAGAATAGCCTTTTCCAAATGTTTCTAATAACGACTGCAAACAGCAGTATAAACTGCATATTTTTCTGGGAGGCTTACAATACCATCGTAACGGCTGCACCCTCACTGCTTCGCAGTGTCTCTGTGATAGATACAATTCACTTTTCTTTTGCCATTTCACCCTGTCCTGGAAGGAAACCTGCTATGGAGCAAACACAGATGAATCTGCAGGAAGACCTCATCAGGCTTTACAAAGGCTGTAGATCCCAGTGGGGCACCAGTCCCACAGCAGTTTGCCTCTCTGGAGCTCTTTGGTGTGGAAAACCTATTGACAGGTGGCAGATACAACAACCACCGTGCAAATATCTTACACAGCTGTAACTATGGTACCGTCAGAGACTCTCGGGTTTGCAGGATGTGAGGAAAACCTTGCCATGTCCTCGGTGACATTTACTGCAGAAGGCCAGTTAGGAGTGCTGAACTTCAGGGGGAAAAATGCCACCCATTGTGTCAAGAGGATAACAACCACCCTCCATCCTTTCAAACAGAAAGAATTCCAGCCGCCCCCTTCACCTGAGGTCTTGTCTTTTCTGTGAGCCTCTGGAGAACAGGGATTTACTCTGTCATCTTCATTGGAAAAAGCTATTTCTAGGTACCGAGGTAGCTGTACTCACTATTGCAGAAACCATTGGCATTCTCGCTGTACTGCCAGTTCTGCTTTTTATTTCCTTGGGTAACACTTACTGGACAAGGCTGGTGCAGTGAGAGTTCGCTTTGGGCTCCCAGTTCAGCAGGGGCACTCCCATCACACTTACCCAGCCAGAAATGCAAGTCGTACTGGAGGTTCCCACTCCGCTGCTTGATGGTGTTCAGCACCAGATAGGAATCTCCTGTGAAGAAGTCTCCATACAGATTTTTTGGCACTGGCACCAAATCAAATTTCTCGATCCTCCAAATCTGAAGGCCAGGTTCCTTCCCGGCCTTCGAAAACTCGGCGTGTTCCACCATGCTGACAGGCTAGGGGCGAGACAGAGAGTGTTGTTCAATATGCATGGTACAAGGAAGCGCGTGTTTAAATTATATTGCTTCTGATCTCTTAACTATTGTTCCACGGAACAAGTGGAAAGTTTCCTTTTTTCCTCTTGCACTGAATTTTGAAGGGAAAAAAAAGGAAGGAGGAATCCCTCTCAACTGATCACTGTAAATTTCCACTTCCAATCAACTCTACTTTATGGCTTATTCCTGACTTACTCTTTCCTAGACTCTCTTTTCTGTTTTTTGTCTACGATGCTTGACTTTATTCTACATATTTTCTTTACTAATTTATAGGTTTTCGATATTGCACGTAATTGAAAGACTAATTCCCTTGCTGACTGCTCTTTTCTATAAATGCTGCATGACACTCAAGACTGTAGGAAATAAACCCCTTTTGACTATACATGTTGTACATCTTGCACAAACGTTATTTACAGTTTTCCTAAAACCTGTGTGATCTTCTCCAGCTCCTTCTGCAGAATGTTGTGAATATCATCAAAGAGTTAGATAATTAACAGGTTTCTTGCGTCTCTTCTCTTTTGCCACGTTACTTCAGTTCCTCTGTGTAACTGCTCCCTTACAGGAATTACACTAATATACACAACATCCTGTCCTAAGGACATTGCAAGTTTGGTTTAATATGTTTATTGTCATACTAATGCAATGTATTAACAACATTCAATCCATTCTTTCAACAAACATAATGAACACTTTTCTATAAATTATAAAAGAATTCACTTTGGTAATACCGAAAGGAAATAAAACATTTCTGTTGTATTGGCAAAGGAAGTTTGCCCGTATATTACAGCATGCCTTTGAGCAGTATCAGGTAACAGGGAAGAAAATATTAAAATGTTGTATTAGAAGCATCCAGTATTTTGACAAAGAAGATAGTTCACAGTAGCTGCTGGACAAAAGTACAATACGCTCAGCTTTCAAGAGAGAAATAAAGAATGTTGCAAACCAGAAAGCAAAACAGCAAGTTAGCTACCAAAGTGATTCCTAAGCTGAAATCAAAGATGGAAAGCAATGAACGTTATCGTCATGATTCCAGTCAGCCTGACTTTGTTTCTCCCAAATTCCCACTATTAAATTGGACAAACTCCTCACAAAGAGTTAAAAGAATATGATTCCCAAAAGTAATTGAAAAAAGTTTTTCAATGTTTAGTTGTGATGTTAATCACTTACCACAGCTGAAAGCACAACAGCTGCTGTAACAGCATATCCGAGCCCTGCAACAGACATGGAGCTAACACAGTTCAGCTTCAGAGCCATTGTGCAAAAGATCGTGAGAAAAATATAACTGAAGCCCTGTTTGCCCATTTCTAACAGCAAATGGGCTTCTCCCTTCTCCCGCAGAAGCTGTAGGGAGTCCCGGCTCCCTCCTCCTCTTGCGGCTCCTGAAGACGAAGCGCAGAAGCCGATCTTTTATCAGGGACAAACACACCCACCCCCTCCGCAATACAGGGGCGGAACGTGTTTGTGCAAACAGCCCTCTCTGGAAGTCCCAGAGACTCCTCCAGCCATTTACAGAGGCTTAATCCCATGTGCTATCCATTACAGCCGGCAGCGCAATTCGGGTCAAACAAGCCAAGTATCTAGTCCTAGGCCAATGAGAGGAAGAAATTAAGAGACATCAGCAACAGAGGCAACATTTTGTCAGCTGAAAACTGCAAATAAATGGAAAGTTGATGAGATGCAGAGGAACAGAAAGGCTGTTCCAGATGGCAAGGGCTGCGGAGAAAGAGGTTTTGGAGAAGAACAAAGCACTGAAAGGACACAACTGAGTAACCTGAGGATGCAGGGAAGGCACCCCCAACTCTCTGAACCTGTCAGAGGAGCGAGATGCAGAATTCAGCGCGTGCTTTGTGTGTCTTGCACCCGAAGGTGATCTCCACACAAGCTGCTCTCAGAGTAACGCACTCTGGAGGGGTTTGAGCTGGACCGATGTATTCCAGCTCACACGTTGGCGAAAGGGCATTAGCAGTTCGGCAGGCAGCAGAACAAGAGCTAATTCAATCATTTCACAACCATGTATTTCTGAGGGTGTAGCAAGACCCCGTGACCGGAATGTAACAGCCATCAAACCTGTTCAGTTCAGGGGAATTACAACACAGTATGGCTGATTGTAGCACAGCAATGATCTGCCACCAGTAAAGAGCTCGTTCTTCCAACCATCTCACGCTTCAGCAAGCCAACCTGTCGCATTTTCCAAGTGTCTGCACTTGGAAATTGTGCAGAAAGAGTGGCATCCCACTGTCCGCTGCGGCACCCCAGGAGCAGCGCGGCCCTGTGCTCTCAGCAGAGGGTGGAGGCTCCTGGGGGTGCAACAGCGGTGTCTGCGACACGGCACCTGCCAGCCCCTGCGCAGAGACGCCCCGCAGACGCGCTCTCTGCTACACGGCGGCGAATACCCTGGAAGGTCCACGGGAACGCTGGGAGGGACGTATGTGACGCTACGTGTGGCTGTGCCGCTCTCACCGCGCCCAGGGATGCATTACTGAGGTTCCCACTTGCAGAATCTCTCAAAAGATGCTAAAATAAATGGCAGAATCTTCCACCCACAAAATTCCACACCAAAACTTCCAGAAGGGAAAGATCAGACCCCACTTTGTCTGTGCTTTCTCCACTCTCCATGAGAATATTTTCTTTCTCTTGCTCACTATTGGAACACTGCTTCTCTGTTATGCAAGCTGATGCATTTTGTTTTCAAATGTCACCTTGGCAAACTCTGATCTAGTTAATGTACCTTTGAAAATTTCACTGGAAATTCTCAAACTGAAACAGATAAGAAAAACAATGTCTTAGTCTTGCTGGTATTTCTGAGCTCTTTGAAGGAAGTTCAGAGTGTCAGAGGTCTAAGACCCGGTGAAAAAAATGCTGGCACCCTGACACCGAGGAAGCCAGCTGTGAAAGGCTTCTGCAGCTGCAGCATACCCAAAGCAAGATGACTGGATTGCACAACATTAAAAAGAGATGGGTCCCTCCCAAATGGAAAAATACTTTGCACGTTTTATTAATAAAAACCTGTATAGTGCCACATTTCACCAAACTTCACAGACCGAAGGCACAAAGACCTAGAATAATCTTCTTTCTTGGCATCCCGTTTTACGGTCTATTCTAATCTGCAGATATACGCTCATAAGCATATTCAGTACTTTGGAAAAACAATTTATTTGGTCTTCTAATTAACTTGGCATTTTATATGTTTTGCCGTCAGTCCAAACTTGCATCACCAATTAGTAACAGAATGTAAATAGAGGCAAAAAGGGAAAGAGAGCTACGGTGAATAAATTGCATATTATACTATTCTTTAGTAAAAATTAATGTGAACTATGCCAAAAGGGAGTAAGTGTAATATACTCCAACATGTGGTATGGTTTATTACTGCTGTCAGCAAACGTCATTTTGTTAAATCAAGCCACAGAAATCTGTCCTCTGGATGTTTTATTGAGGGCATATGCCAGAGGAGATTGCCAGAACCTTACTGAAAAGGATGACCTGCTGGAGACATGGGAAAAAGGCAAATTTCAAGCTGATGCTAATAAAACTGTCCAGCTTAGTCACAGAAAGGGTGCTAGACAGAGCCAACATCTTATGCAAAGGAACGTTATTTAAGGAAAACAAGGAAAGGGCTTGGAATACAGGATTTCAGTGCAGATGGATCCTCTAAGCGACGCTTGGCTGCATAGTGATAAAAACAAGAAGTTAAGAAGTCCAACAACTTGAGCAAACAGTGGAAGACAAGTTATTATGGTGTCCAGATGTGCAGTTAACACAATCACGACAGGCCTAGCTGAGCCTGCCATATAATGGAGACTGGCCTGTAGAAATAATTACGGGGATGCACCCCCTGCTCACCTAACACAAAACGTGAGACTTGGTACGTGAGGGAAGCTGACACTCCAAAAGCCTGTCTGGCTCTCAGACCAACGGCAGAATTTAGAGATTGCTTCTTCAAGAAACCATTAAATGACTTTCCTGAGGCTGGAAGCTGCTTGTTTCAGAGGAGAGGCCAGAAAAGTCAGAGAGACCATGGAGTCTCTGCTGAGCAAACATGACCTTCTTGCCCTGCTGTGCATCTTCTCCGCTCTGGTGCTGTTGGAAGCCCTGGCAGCTGATGCTTCCACCACCCCTGATCCGGGACTCAGGAGTTTTCTCTCCTGGTATCCAATCCAAAACACCTTTCTTATGTCCACCCTGCAGCTTGTAATAAACAGTTCTCTTTGCCTCCCTCCCTAAAATGCTCCCTAAAAAGCATTCCATTTATGCTCCTTACATTAATCTCTGAGGCTGTGCCACCCGCTCGTCTCTTACAGTCACTCTATGCCCTCACAAACTGATGCCACCAGCACTTTCGCCATCTGTCTTTAGTCTCCGCTGAATTTATTTCTGCCAAGAAGGTGCCCAGTTCTGCACTGCTCAGATGTGGCCCAGCACAACTACACTGAAAGGATTATCTTGTTCCATTTGAGAAAAACCTGTGGACACAGAGCCCAGAATCTCTTTCTCTCATCGCACTGCAAAGTCCATTACAGGGAATAATGAATGCTTAGTTCCTCCACATCACCGTCACATCTTCACATCTACCACCACCTAGAGCATCTAGTGGTGCTATCTAAAGCATCTTTCTACAAGACAACATCATCCAGTACTGATGGGGGGGAGAGAGGGAGAAGAGGAGAGAAAAATCTTTATTCCATTCAGCTCCAGTTTGATCCTGACTCAACCTCAAACATTCTGAGCAGCTTTACCAAAGCTGAAGGAATGCACACACTCAACCAAAACACCCTCTGGCTTCTGGTATTGCCAGAGTATTTCAGAACACAAAGTGCACAAGACAGTAATGATAGTATTTTAGCAGTTTTTAAATTAAATAATCATTATAGCACGATTAAACACAATGGAATGGGTGTAAATATTTAATAGGCAGTTCCTCTGTATGACACAGCAAATATTAGCTTATGGGGCTTTCCTCACAACACTTTGTACTCTGATGCTTCTAAGACTATAAAGAGCACATATATTTTTAAGCCATTCAGTGATGCTTCTGGACGGTTTGTTTTCTGGCTACTTACTGAAGCTGGGCAATCAGAAAAGAAGAGGCTAATAGCGGGTAAGAAAATAAATAAGTGCATCGGTTCATTTAAATAGACTCAGCTGTAAAGGAGTTCACGTCTCGCAAAGGAAAGAAACATTTAAAGTCAGTATTTACATGAAACAGAGAAACCCAGAGGTCTGCTCACTACATTAACAGCATCCTGGTTTAAAAGAAATAGTGCTTCTGGGGGCGAGGGGGCTTATTCTCCTTTGTCTCACAGTGCACGAGAGACAGAACTCTGTCTCTCCCACATTGGAAACCCACTGCTCAGTAGTTTACTCTCCTTGCAGCTTTCAGTCAGTAACTGGCCACTTACCAGAGAAAAAGGAGCTTAACATCTTTTGGAGCTACAATGCATTTGTGGCAGTTCATACATATCTAAACCCACAAATATAGCGAGGACTTACCTGCAGAGGGCTGCTCAGGAAAGCTGGGCTGGATTAAGTAAGACTGAAAGAAGCGGTGGCAGGCCAGGTCAGCATGTGGTTGCTCTCACTCGCAGCTCCAGTGTCTAGCTCATGATCGGTGCAGTTAATTTGTCTAAACTTGCTGCGTAAACAAAGCCCACACAGGAAGGTCTGCAGCCAACATAACACTACACCGCAGAGTATCTAAAACACCTGCTGCTTGCTCCTGGAACAACTTCTGCATTTCTAAATGGCAAAGGCTGTATTTTTTATTTTAATGGATAATACTTCCAGAGCATCAAAATAACTTGCAAAGACAGACTGAATTTCTGAAATATGGGGAGAACAGTAAATCTTAGTAGAGTCTGTATCCACACAACATTCATGCTGCAAAAATGCTTCTTGTGCACCAATCCGTATTGCACCTTGGGGGCAAACAGTTGCATTTGCCCCAGCGAATTCTCCCTTTCTCTCTATTTATTTGCCAAAAATTGCCTGGAGAATATGGACTGCTCCAAAGAAATAATAATATATCTCCTCAGGAAAAAAAAGACTGCCTTGTCTCTCAGCATTCCAGACCTCCTATATCAAGCACCAGAAGCAAATCGCCACTGTATTCCTGCTGCAACCGTAAGTCACTGCATTTTCAAGCAGTAAAGCTGTACGACCCTAATAGCATGATTTATCCCAAGGAAATCAACAGGTTGTAACAGTCCCAGAGTAAGAGCTGCATTCTCCAGATCACTCTCTGAAATAATGACACTGAAGAGATCAAACGTACCGCAAATAAAGTTCTTTGCTCGCTTCAGGTTTAGTTAGCTATTTCTGCACTTTGAAGAGAATCTATACTTTCAGACTACCCACACACCCGTTTCTTTTTTCTCTCATCCCTTGCTGACCCATAAAAATTTTGATGAATTCACAAAAATTGTGAGAGTGAACACTACAGAATCATTCAAGTTCTGACAGTAAAACACTCAAGATGTGATGCTGCATAAAACAAGAGAAAGGAAGACAGTTCAGCACAGTATTAACAGCTGATGATAGTGCATACTGAAAATGAAAATACTTGTCTATTGCTTGTGGCCTCCTTGCCAAAACAGTATACATTATGACTAAGTCTTCAGTAAGCCACTGAAAATAAATCTGGTGGGACTTCAGCTTTGTTGCCAAGTTGATAGGCATTGAAAAATACCTAAAATGATAAATTAGATCACTTTTCAGTCTCCAGACAGCCCTAAATTCATATACACATAAAACTCAAAACCAAGCCCCTTCCTTTCATCCCTTGAGGAAGGTAGTAAACAAAGCTTGTTTGGAACAAGAAAAAAAATTGGCATGGAAGAGCCTCCTCCTACCCTCGCCACAGTGACTCCATAAACTATTTTGGTTCTCTATATGAGGAGCAGCATAGCTAATGGCATTCCTAGCAGCTACATCTTAACAGACACAGCCAGCCACAAATCCAAAAAATTCAAACTGGCATTGTCCCTTCAGCAGCTTCCCCCTTCCCTTAAAATATGCATCTGATTCCAAGAAGAACCCAGACCAACAGTCCTGGACACAAAGTACAGCATTATCTGTACAACTGGCAAGTAGGTTTTTGCATTCATAAGTTAAAATTCCTACTAAACCACTTTATCAAATTAGAAAACCCAGATGATTTGAGTATTGTTCACTTTTTCCAGCTGTTTGTTTGCATTATGAGTCATGTCAGCCCTATTCTCGTCTCTCTACCTTTTGAATATGTTCCACTTAGTAAACACAGAGGGTTCAGCCCAATGCACCAAGGCTAAAAACTTCAACACAAAAGCATGAGATTCTTCTCAGTTGCCCTGATGTAAATCGCGAAGATTATTACTTACGCGGGAGAAACATTTGGAGAATATATGAGTCTCCCATCTGAAACACACCCAGAGCAAATCTGCTGATACAATCAACTGTTTAAAAGCCCTACCTTAAGAGCATACGTGAGAGCTGAATCATGCACTTAAACACACACAGCATATGTAAGTCTGGATCGCTGGAAACCACTGATTACTTTCGCTGAGTTGCGAGCAAGACTGAATCCCGAATCATACTCAAACAGAAATCATTGTTCAGCGCTGAAAACATGTCTTAAAGGAGTATTTATGTAACCCCTAAGACATAATCCAGAACGTTATAATATCACTGCCATCCCATAGTATGTTCCACGGACAGATCTGGTGGTGACAGCCAAAACACATTAATGGGGGCAGCGAGGAGATGCCTGTGGTCAGCTGCAGGGAAATAACACAGATGTTCTTCCTGCAGCCGCCAGGTCCTGCCTGTGGACAGGGGAAATGATCTGCAACTTTATGCAAACGGATTTTCCCCCGAGAACTAGCCAATACATTCCTCTCTGGTACAGAAGCCTGTTCAATCCATTATCCATAACCCAAAGGAGAACAGAGTGATACATTACTACCAGCAAAGAAGGGCTGGAAACCAGAAGACATGGCTTAAACAAGTCCAACAGGGAAGTATGAAACATGGCCTTGCAGTGCAAGTGTAGCATCAGGCACGGGCGGCTGGGTGGAAGGACTTGGAATAAGCCATTTCTGCACGTCTGAGGAGGACAAGAGAAGTATATGCAAATACCAGGGTTGAGTATAAAAGATTTGTGACCAAAAAGCACGTAGATGAAACTTTGTCTTGTGCTGCTCTGACACAGCACAGCACGCCCGAGTCCCACCGCAAGGCCACCACGGGGCCAGGTTCTGCTCTGCTGCTGCCGCAAGCTCCTGCCTTCCAGCTCAGCTCCACACAGAACTTCCCCTTCCATCTCAAAAGCCCCCGCAGGAGACATGAAGCAGCTCAGAATTAACAGAAATGAGTTCACTTAATATCCATTCGTCCAGCTGAGGGCTGATGACGAGAACAGGAGGCACGGCGGAGAGGTACAGCTGCCATGGGTGTTTGGTACCTGCGTTTACCCGCTGATGGGTAGAAGAGACGGACCTTCTGCTGCCCCCTCCAGTCCTGCAGCCAGCGCACACGAGGGCAGGCAGCTCTGCACCTGGGGGGACAGGACTCCCCTCTTTCACACAAAGTGGTTTTAGAATCATAGAATCATAGAATCACTTGGGTTGGAAGAGACCTTCAAGATCATTGAGTCCAACCATAACCTGCAGTACCAAAACCACCACTAAACCATGTCCCTCAACACCACGTCCACCCGTCTTTTAAATACCTCCAGGGATGGCAATTCCACCACTTCCCTGGGCAGCCTGTTCCAAATGTTTTCTTCACAAACACCCATTTGCGAGGAAATCGATGTGGAGACACGTAGAGTTATTAGACTTCCCCTTTCCATTTTGCTATCAAGTTCTCCTCACGTATGCAGGTGTGGCCACTGCACTAATGACTGTGGCTTGAAGAGACAGACCTTCTCACCAGGGCTGTTTTCAGCTCCAAAACCAGCTCCCACCACTGCCTCGGCAGCAGGAGCGCGGCTCCCATCCCCGCTGCGCACAGCCACAGGAGGGACACGCCAGGGACATGCCACAAGACTCCCTTCCTCCTCACAGCAAAGCGTCCGCAGCTCTGCCACTGGTGACTAACGGGGTGTGTGGGGGGGTATTTTATATTATTTTATTTTTAGCAGGCTTCAGTGTTGAGGAACCACAAGCATTCTCTAAGCTGACAGCCTGAAAGAAGGGAAGTCCTCCTGCTGATAGCTCTCAGCGCAGCAGCCTCCATCCATCCTGAAAGATCCTGGGATGATTCATTTCCTCCAGTGTTTTAAAGATGCTGTTTTGAATTGTAGCTGTATTTTTACTGTGTGTGGAAACATTCAGTAAATAACATATGTTTAAACTTTGTTTCTGGATGGCGTCCCGCTGACTGACTAGCTCCTAATACGGACAAACAGTTGTTGCTGCCTCTCCCAATTGTGGTGGGACATCAGCTGAGATGGGTTCCAGCTCTTCAGGTTCTCAGTGGGAGGTGAATAAGAGAGAAAAGAGGAAGGGAAAGACCAAAACCACAGCCTGTAGTCACTCTGAAATGGGTAAAAGGGGGGAAAAATAAACAAAAAACCCCCCTTCAGAGTTTATGCCATCTAACCCTTCCACCCAGTCACCATCATATCCCAAATTCTGATCAAAACCTGACAACCTGAATATGCTGACGATGCAGTTATCAGCAAAGTGCCAGTCTACCCCAAGGCGGGGAAAACCAAACAGACAAACTAAAATACAGGTTATTCTCCAGAGGGAAGTGTGAACAGGTAGAAATCCCCAGAATACCAGGCAAATGAACCACTCCAACGTCAGCAGCATCACCACGCTCCCTCAGATGAGTGACAGTGATCCGATATGGCTGTTCCAGTCTGGCATTTTCAGGTTGCCCAGCACTGCAAAGCACCCCAGGAAAAAGCTGCTGGAGCTCTATTTAACTCTGCTAATGACAGAGCTCTGTTTAACCTTGCAAATGCATCACCAGTGGATAATCAGAGATAAATACTTGGCAATCCTGCCAAGAGTCAAACGCTTATCGTTAAAGGCTGCTACTTCCTTTCCTAACTTTTCCAACCACGCTTTCCTTCCCCGAGCCGGTGTGAAGTATCGAAAGTTGACATCTTACGAACACTGTCTGGTCTGATTTCACCTACGACAGGCTTTAACAGTGACGTGCCATCAGGCAGCTCTCTGCCACTGCCCTGGATATGCACCTGGAGCAGCAGCCTACGTGCGCTGAGCGTCTCTGTACAGCGATGGGTGTAACAGCACTTGTGCTCCTGCGAGAGAAGCTTTCGCCGCGACAATCGGGCGAGCAGCAGCAGCGTTGCCACATCCGGAGGCTACGAACATGTTGGTATGTGTACAAAAAAAAAAAAGAAGAGTCACCCAGCAGCGTGCCAAGCGGCTAATAAGAGGCCTGATGAATCTCCTCTGGCAATCAGTGTACTTTTGCTATCAGGGAGCTGAAGACTGCAGGATGTAGTGTAAATATTGGAAATAAGCCATTGTCCGTGACTTCTTGGGAAGCAGAGATGAGGCAGAAGCATATCCTCTGAAACCCTGGTGTGTACAAAGTCTATTCAGACACTCCTAACGCCAGCTCATTTACTTTTATTTTCCTTACTTATTTCCTTGGTAAATCCTCACAAACACTCCCACAAGACAAATCCTTGAGGGATGTGAGATAGACTGGGCACTGAAGAATATCCAGCTCTGGACTTCGGTTTGGGCATGCTAATGACACAGGCAGCAGTGCAGGTTAAAAACAGAAAATACCGCATTAAGGTGTTGTTTCTAGATGAAAAGATGCAACCTAATTCCTGTGTGGCAATGTTAAAGGAAACAAAAGAAAGTACTCTGCAAGGAAAGAGTTGAAATAAAATTCACAGGGTGCTCAGGAGGACAAAACTACAAGTGGGATAAAAAAGGTGAGATAAATTCACAAAGTTGATGAGCAACTATTAAATATTACAGTCGGAATGCAAGCTTCAATTCGGGAAATCCCTTGTCACGACAGTTCTTGACTGCCAACAGTCACAAGGATAGACCTGAGAAAAACTGCCCATGACTTTTCCATTGTCTTCCTTTGTCAAAACATCTGCCATGAGCTGTCAGAGATGAGACACTGATGAACCAGCGTGACAGCTTCTCTGCTCCTGTGCCCCACGGACTTTATCTGACTGCACTGCCTTTTCACATCGCCATTGTTTTGTGGAGCCTCCTACGGAAAAAATACTTCCCAGACTAATAAAACTAACAAACTAACAGCTCAATTGCTGTTCACTATCCCCACCTAGAGAGTTTCTGCCTGATTTGGGAAAAATAGTTCCAGCATGGCTGATAGCTGAGAACTCTGGCAAGTTTATTGCTTTTATGAGAAAAGAATTAATCATCCAGAGCATTTCTTTTGAGTTCCCTCAGTCTTCTTAGTGTCTGAAGTGATTAATTAATGATTAAGAGGGTGACAAGACAAGGACTTGAGCTAATGCTGTGAAAAGCAGAACAAATGACATGACACAAAGCGATAAGCTGCACTAAAAAAGACAACTTGAAGTTTTCCTCTTAATATAAAAACTCAGTGACCTTTGAAGGCCACTGCACGAGACATCTTTTGAGTCTTGAGTTTAAAAGGATTCAAATGAGATTACACATGGGCATATAAAATAACAATATATACAGTTTTGTTTTCAGTTTAAATTTTTAGAAAGGATACCAAATACCTCATTTGGAGAATCAGACAATCACTAATCAATAGAAATAATACACAACTTGTTAGTGATACATTGCCCATATCAGAATTTTCTGCCTTTTCATGAAGAACATATGATAGCAATCAGGCAGAGATGTATTCAGAACTAGATTATTCACGTGGCAATTCCTAAGTGCTGTAAAAGCGGAAAAAAACCCCAAAAGCAGCTGCTTCTTCCTAGACAGTAGTTAGTCGTGCCCAAGCTACTTTATATCTGTGTTTAACCATGTTCTGCTTTACTGCAATCCATCCGCAACTTGATCACTTCAGCTCATATTTAAAAAAGAGAAAAAGAAAAAAAAAACCCTGTTTCTTTTGGTGTTAGGGTTCCAAAGCAAAACTGGGAAAGGGCTGGTTTGTGAAGCCGCACATTCCTGTCCAACGTGCCCTCTCTCATACGTGCTACTCAGTATGTCTGATGTAGCTAATGTCTGAGACTGGGATTAAAATGGAAAGCTTGTATTTGTAAAGTGAGCTGAAAGCAGATATAAATCCTGAGTAACAAAGTATGTCACGGTGCTATTTTAAGAATAGTTTAGTTCCCACTGGGACTCTGTAAAAGACCCAACCCACAGCAAAAAGTTGTTTTATCTGAAGTTGGGGTGGGGGGAAACATGTGCTCAGTGTGGGTCTCTGAAAGCGGCTAGCTGCGCCTTCTTGTCCTGTTGGAACGCTCCTGCTTTTTCTCTTCTGCAGAAGGATCGCTCCCCCTTGGTGACGCTGCTGACCACGGACCAACTCAGCAAGTGGCTGAAGTGCTCACAAAAGTATATAAAGTCTCTATAAAAACAGCCTCCTGATGGAACGCGTCAGGCAGCCAGTCTTTTAGCCAGAGCTGGCAGCAACCCCCCTCGGTAACATTATCAGAACCATGAAACCGAATTGCAGAACGCTGCCTCACGGCCCTGCTTCGGCAATGAAAGGGACAAATTCAAACGTGTTGGATTTGTGCCTGCAAAATCAAAGTTGAAACCAGCAGTAGCATTTTTGCTTTGTCACCCTCTAGACATTCAGAAGCAGCCAAAGATTGATGGCTGGTTCAATTTCCCCAGTGTTTTCCCCATAAGCACTGGAATTTCATCCAGCTGGAGAAAGCGTCCGCTCTCCCGAGAGCAGGAGTCATTCTCCTGGGGACACTGCAGGTACTCAGCACTCACGAAAACAAATGGCTATCTAAACACTGGGACAACCACTGGAAAATCCCTCCCTGTATTTAAACACCTAAGATTTAAGGAGTTCACCATCCACCTATGTCACCGATGAGGTGTAACTGCAATTCCTGTCCTATCTTCATGCTGAATTCTGGATTTCTCACCACTCCAGCAAGTCAGTCCTGCGAGGGGGCCCGTTGATGGCACAGATAAGCTATCACTGACACCCAGGGTTGGGGCACAAGCGCAGAAAACAGCATTCTCATTATCCGCTCTGGAGGTGAACAGCCGAGTTCAATCCAGAGCCTGGAAGCACACCTAGCACACGGAGCGCGGGGCGGGAAGGGTGGCGGCAGGAATGGCAGCAGCAGCCATCCTGCGGAGTAGATGTTAGACAGGGCGGACTTCTGCTTCCCCCTGCTAGTGGTACGGGTTAAACTTCCGTCTCTCACCTCTCTGCAGCAGCGACTACGGAATAAACTCTTTCATGGACAAAATCAGAGAACCCAGTTGCAATAGCCAAGGTGGTGCCAGACCTACTCCTCCTCCGTACGCGGGTTTCGCTCCACTTGCCCAGGGAGCCGTTACACCGTATTCTGTAAAATAGCTTAACAAACCTAAAGGATGTGAAGTTTGTAAGGAAACCGCCCCCCTCAGGCTCCAGAGTAGGACACCCTGCGCCGAGCCATGCCATCCCCCAGCAAAGGAAACTTCTTTTGCCGATAAACTTGCGTCATGCAGAAAGTTGGTAGTGGAAAATGGAAATTGTAATGATCAGTAAGAAAAAACAGGAGACTTAAGGGGAAACGATGCTAGTATCATCCTTGTTAGCAAAGTCGGATTGTTCACATCCAAAAGCAAATAACATTCAAAGCAGTTTTATTCAAAGAGGATCTACTTACTAATGAGGCCTCCTTGAAACAAGTCATCCCCATAACTTTTTTTTTTTTTAAACACTCTTCCTAGGAAACATTTTAAATACGTTTTAAGTGTCTGCATTTTTCAGATTTCTCTTCAAACAGCGCTTTCAAACACCCTTCCCCCGGGGCAAAGAACAAACCAAACAAAACCCCCGCTTGTCCCCAGCCCGTCGGGGACCGGCACGATCGTCCCCGGGGTGCGGCGGGGGAGGAGGCGGGGGGCGCGGGGCCCGTCCAGCCCCGCTCCGCGTCGCCGCCTCCTCCGGCCCGGCCCGGCCGCTCGGCGCCGTTTCGCCCCGTCCCTGCTCCGGGGCCGCCGCCGCGCTCGAGGCGTTGTGGCGACGGGACG
>VZSF01008736.1:403134-444420 GCA_013398295.1 Chionis minor
CGCCGGCGGGCTCCGCTCGGGCGGGCGCGCCGCCCCGTCGCCGGCAGGACGGGACAGGCTCCCGGCCGCCACCCGGCGCGGGTGGCGACGCTTCCTCCTCCTGCTGCTGCCGGCGCCGGGGCCTAGCCGGGGCCACGCTCCCCGTCAGCGTGTCGCTGCCCACCCCCAGGGCGGTGCGTCTGGCCCCGGCCTCGGCGGTTCTGGCCGCCCTGGGCCCCGGCGGCGGGCAGGAAGGGGAGGGGGCGGCTGGTCCGCCGGGGAGGGTGAGGCCGGCCGGGCAGGAGCTAGGCCGCTGCTGCGCTGATTGTCGCCACCGCCTCCCGTTCCTCCCCTGCACTGCACACTCCCCGTGCCGCCCGCCGCCATCCAGCACTCCCGCACACGCGGTAGCTGTCTGCGCCCCCCGCTCATGGCTGCGGCTGCACGCGGGGTGTTTACTGCATGTATGTACAGTCCTGTGTGGGGGCGGCGTGCCCTGGTAGCTGTACTTCCGATTCTAACGTTGACCCGGGTTGTCACGAACTTGGCCAGAAAAATAACTTTCATGAGGGCTAAGGGCAATGCCACTTCCATTCGAGAAAGCAACAAAAGTATTCTAGGCTAGTTTTTGTCAGTGGTTATTCGGGGTAAACAGAAGAATGAAGTTACATTCTTTCACCTTGTCTGTTGCCTGTTTGTAGTACACTCTTAAGGTCTCTATAACATCCATAGGTAGCTTTGTCTTGAATTAAAACTGTAGTGAATTATCCTTGCACTGAAGCCAGGAAAAGGTGTCTGTCTGCATTGGGATCTCTGGGAGCAGCTGTCTTCCTCTGGAGGCTTCTTGATGTGGACTTTGCTTTCTGGGCCTCTGAATCAGAGTGATTCCGTGCTGTTGTTGCACCTCTTTTTCACAGAGGCAAAAGTACCACTTTGTGAACAAGACTTACTCAGGTTGTCTATACCCTCGATCATTTCAAACCTCAAGTCAGAAGTCTAACTCTTCCAGCAGCCAGATGTTATCATATGGAATGCATTGTTTTTGGGGATTGATTTCTGTCATGCTTTGGATTGAGGGCCTCTTGTGTTCGGCATTACTCAGGAATGGGAAGAAAATCCCAACCCTGGGAGACTTCATAATGAAATGTCACATAGTTTAATATAGATTAAAGAGGAATTTGCTAGCTTCCTGTAGAGATTTGAAAATGTCATAAATCTGAGTGGAAGGAAGGCGCTCCTATTTTCCTGTTCCACTTCATGAATAACAAAAAAAAAAAAGTTATTGTGAAGGACAGCGGTTTGAAAACAAACCTGTTATACTGGAGGCACTAGGATTTAAAATGTAAATAGATCTTTTAAAATTACTTACTTGCTGCTGTGCATCTAATGGAACCTGCTTATGATTGTTTCTCATTCTGCTGTATCTTTCTGAAACAAAGGAGGCAGACCTTACTTAATACTGTTCAAAAATGTGTTTGTGACTTGTGTTTTCCAAGGTGATGACTCCAGACATGCTGTTCCGTTTGTTAGACTGACAGCAAAACTCTGCTGGTTTCTGTATATCCTGCCCCTGAACTTATCTGGTATCTCTGGAACTTGATTCTCCTGCTAGGAATGCAGACGTGTGCTACAGGTTAGACTGTTTTATAGGAAAAGGAAAATAGGATAAATGAGGATATACAAGACCTATAGTTGAGAGAATGGACATCGGAGAAAGGTGATGAGGACAGGTATGCAGTGTTTAGTTTAGCTGTGATGCTAGGGTGTGGTTAGTAAGAAATGAGGTGTGCGCATATAAATGCAGGAAGTTTAGGAAACAAAATGGAGGAACAAAATTGGAGCAGGATGTGAAACCATTAAAGGGATAACCAACAGAGCATGTGTATGACTGCATAGTTGTTGAGGGAAATAAAAAAAGTGAAACTAGTATGATACATAGCCTTGATTTCAAAATAAAGTCAAAGTTCTGGTATAGGAAGAGAATTGAGGGCCTGTGAAGTCTTTAGAAATACTTACTAGGCCTCAGGCTCAGCTAAGGTATTTTCCGTGATTAAAGAATATAGCAAATGCATTTCTTCAAGAACAGTGTGAAATGGGGCTCTGCACAGCTGGAGCTTGTTAGTCTGGGCCCAGTAGCAAGCCGCCCTGTCTCCTTGCAGAAAAAGACTAAGTGGACATGGAAATAATAAGGAAATGCAAAGTGATCTTCAGCAGCAGATCATGAGAAGGTTGCTGTCTGATCAAAGTTCAGCCAAATTTACTGTCTTGTGCTAATCGGATGCTTTAATGAACTGCAAGTGGGGAAGGCTAGAGGGGCTGACTCTAGAAGAGCTGAAGAATGAGTAAGGAACCAAGGAGCAACAAATAATGCTGTTAGACAGATGTGCAAAAGAACGTCTAGGACTGGTAGCAGGGATCAGTCTCAGAAGAGGGATTTTTAAAGACAAGCCTGCAAAAACAAATAAACAGACAAACCAGGGAGGCCGTGGGGCCATCATCAAGGGGGCCCACGTATTTATATGTTTAGGAAGACCTAAATGTCCTTGGTCTGTGGAAGTCCTAGAACCACAATGAAATTTAATTGAAATAGACTTCACGGCTTTCTATGGACAACAGACTTAAGGGAATTCACTGCTTTGGGTGTATTAATTGATGAGATTAATTGATGTAATAACAAAATCATTTTAATATTACATTTCAGCAGGGTGTGATTTTTACGGAAGACTAGAAATGAAGCAGTTACAGACTGTATTTCTAGCAGCCTTTCAAAATAAGGTACCAGTTAGACGGTGTTGTTTTGTGTACTTGACAAAAGTCTTCATCAGGGGAATATTGCAGTTATGAATTGAAACAATTCCACCTCTCCCCAGTTCTTCCTCTCTTGCTGATCTCATCTGTGCTCACTGTTAATTAACATCTAATTAAGTATGCAGGGAAGAGAAGGAAGATTACGCCCTAGGAAAGAGGATGACTACCTGTTCACTTTGTGTGGAGATTTAGAAGCTGTTCGAAGTCATATTTATGGTTGCATACAGTTCCCCTTGTACGCAACTAATATTTTCCTCCAAATCAAAAAAACTAACAGCTCTTTTAAAATTGTTTCAGTTTATGGAAGGCATGATATGGCAGCGTTACCTTTTACAGAAGGGAACTGGACTTCAGCTGTGAGACCCTTTCCTATTGCATATCCTTGAGGAAAGACTGAACGAACACCTGGATGGCCAGATGAAATGCAAAATGCCTCTTGCTTCAAACTAACTAAACAGTGGTCTTCTGGCTGCGGCGTGGTGTGGTTTTAAGGGGAACCTGTAATAATTAGACAGTCCTGAGTTTGAAGCTGGTACTTGTTTTCAGAGGTATCAGCTCTGTGTGGATTGGCCAGTTGATGGTTTTAACCACGTGTGTTGTCTAATAAAGCCTGTGCATGCAGGTTCTGGTCTCTTCTAATAAAATACCTGCTTCTTGCTGAGTGTAAAGCTATGAAATTTCTCTATGCAAATGGTATCCAGTGAAGAGTTAAAATTGACTATGTCCTTGAGTTGAGCTAGAAGGAGCTGCACGGCTCTGCCGAAAGCTGGTATGGATATGATATTTACAGTTATGTTACTCTGATAAAGAACGTTACGGCAATATGCCTGCAACAGCCTTATCGCACTTTGTACAGATGTATGCTGATACTTGAAATAAGGCTTCAGTGAGATGTCAAAATACCTGTGTAGTGCTTGTTGATAAAAGGAGGAAATGTAGGTGTACTAGGATCTCATTAAGTAAGATCATCTGTAACTTTCTACAAAAAAAGAAAAAGCCTCTAAGGGAGAAGTTGATATATAGAAAATGGATTATGGTGACACTGTTCACTGTAAAATTTCTAGTCCTAACTGTAATACAGAAATTAATTTTACAGGCTTAGAAACTATCAGAAATCTACGCATAGTGAAGCATGATCCCCTGGCTAGTTGCCATCCTGAAATAATGCTTTAAACTCTGGGGAGCTGTTACCTCTGAAAAGGCAGCCAAGATTTGTTCTAAGTTGGCAGACTTTCCTGGAAGATGGCAGGTAGACCAGGCTTCCAGACTAATCTTCTTTTACTTTCTGTTAGCAGTAAATTCACAGTTGGGTAACTTCGACACACTGTATTACGTCAGCAGTGGCTGAAGGTAAGTTGTGTATACTTACGTGCAACTTTCTCAGTCCTGCACCTCTCGCACCTTTGCTCTCCCAAGAGGAAAACGCCAAACTCCCACATTGGAGTTTCGTTCACTCCCCAGAGGGCTGTGAAGTGGAGGTAGAACTCCAGTTCCTGAGGATGGCCGATGCTATCAGCACGCGTTAACGTGTAGCTAATATTTCTGTGTTTACTGAATCTTGTGTACTGCTCTTGTCTAGACTTCCTTCTTTCATCCAAATAGTAAATGCTGAGACTGTAGATTTTCTAAGGCTGGATTCTCACCACGGCTTCTGTGTTTAGTTTGTTGCATTTATTCTTCCCCTTCAGCACAGAGTCTTTCTGCTTTCTGGAGTATCAGTTTATTCCAAGATCAGGGTACAGTTTGGATTTCTACTTATCGCTATTGGAATTTGAATGTTTAAAAGTTTATTTGGTGGTTCTTTTTTAAGAAGTCATCCGTTTTCCAGAAAAATTCCTGACCTTAGTAACAATTTGGAGTATTTCAGAATCTTTTCTGTAATCTGACCCTTGGAATAAATGCAATACCAGTGTTGCTTTATATTTCCTCTTAACTCTAGAAATTGTGTTTAAACCTAATACCTGTGTTTCTCCAAGCTTTCAGTACGTACATCTGTCAGACACGACGACTTCTCCAGCAGCTGTCTGGGACTTGAGAGAAAGCCTAGACTCATTATGTGTGTGAATTTCTCTATTGGTATTGCTATTAATAACACGTTTCTTCCAGCTGTGGAGAGCGTGTGGGTGCTAGGTCTGGCTGCACACTGGGGTGTGTGCTATCTCTCGCCTCCTTTGGGGGCCTAATGGCGCTGGAAGAGTGAGGGTGAAGGTTTAGAGGTGAGGTGTGGCTTGAAGTTAGAACCCCCCCTTCCCACCCATTTCTTACCAGACTTTGTTGCTGAGTGGACTTTGGTTTTCTAACTCTTGCTTTGAAGTAGGAACTGAATTTGATGCATATGCCGCAAAGCAGCAACAGTTTCTTTTATGCTGAAATAGCATCATTAGACTTCTTTACTTAAAGACTATAATGATAATTGACATATCTTAGCAAGCAAAAACAGTCTGTCAAATAAAGATGAATATTTCACAGTGAAGATTCTAGTTCAGAGACTTGCTTCAAATTCATTTTGTGATACAGCCTGCACAGAGTTCCCAGTTTGTCCAATTTATTTAAAAAAAAAAAAAAAGTCTTCCTCACCTTCCGGTGATGCTGCTTACCAGCTTGGCTAGCAGGAGGTGTTCCCCTGGCTTGTTACATGCAGCAGGATGGTGCAGTCATGTGCTCGGGAGCAAGGAACTTCTTTGGGTATTTCTGAGGACTTAACATTCCTTAGCCAACTGGTACTGTGAAGGAAGGGAGGGTCACCTGGGTTTCTGCAGGACACATTTCGTAGCCATGCAAGTGGTTGCCTATTGTAGAGTTTACTATGCTGAACTTTAGTGGATTTTTTTTTTTAAAAGTGTGAGTTACTAGATACTACTGTCTTCAGAATGCACCATAGGTCTATCTAACTAGATGCATATTCCTGCTATCAGCGTCTTCACCTTTCTTTATTGTGGCTGTCACACCCACCTGTTTTCTGTGGGTAAAATAGTACAGTTCATGCTGTCCTCCTGAAGTACTTGCATGTGTAGATTGGGCTTTTCAAGCTTTTTTCTTTTTTTTTTTTTTTTTTTTGTAATTCCACTTACATACCTTGTAATCCTCCAGTTTAACCTTGTCTGCTACCAAACCGAATTGAGCTGTGAACATAGTCTTCCTCCTGGCTTTACTGAGAAAGCAAGTGGCAAGTTAAGTGTCCTGTAAGAACAAGCGCGTTGGATCAGAAGATGCTCAGTTTGAACGTTACTGCTATTGGGATGTGCTGGAGAAGAGGAAGAACATAATGTGTGAAGAGGTCTTCAGAAAACTTGAAGTACTGAATGTTTCTACAGTGACACATTAATTTTGAACTCTGTATGGAGCAGTTACTTGTCTTCAGTTGCTGGTGTTGAAAATAATCAGTGCGTGTATTGAAGCTGGTACTATAACTCTGGAATCTTCCGCTCCAGGAAATAAGGAAGTAAAGTTGCTAGCTTGCTAGGGAAAGAGCAGTGAATTTTCCGTCATGAATGTGAATTCTTCCCCAGCACAGCGATAAGTGGTTTGTCCACTGAGGGTTTATTTGCGGGAGACTGAGGACGAAGGTGGTGTGAGATGGCTGCGTGACATTTCCCTCTTCTATGGCAGAAGAGTTTCCTCTAAAACCTTCTTGACTGGAGTGACTGCCCTTGGAACCTGTGCAGTACTCGGTGGGGAATTCTGTCCTGCCAACACATACAAGAATTGCTGTCCAAAACTGTGTTTTGTTTACTATCTTGGATTAAACTTGGTTTAATAGAAGCGTGTGGGTGTATGTGTAGGACTTAGCGTAGATGCTTTGCATAGTGCTTGGCATGGCAGGACCGGAGAGTTTCCGTATCGTGAGCCAAGCGCGAAGGAGAGGCAAGGTGCAGCTCAGCGACTGGCACACAGCAAACCTTTCTGGCTGCCTCTTGGAGCTGTTCCCCCTCCAAGGTCTAGATAAGAGCGTTTGCTTTAAAACTCCGCTGTGCAAAGTGGCGGCTGTTGGCTGTGTACTGTGAGTGAGATTTGTTGTCAGTCACCTTCTTTCTTATGACTGCAGTTGGCTGTTATGGATTAATTGCGGTTGAGGAAACAATGCTTTGCTTTTGAAAAAGTAACAGGCTTCTAAGCTTTCCTGTGTTTTTATTTCTTTACTGATTTCCCTTGTCATGTGAATGACACATGACTGAATGAAAATCTTTCTAGGCTAAATGTTATTTATAAAAAGTGCTATGTTTTAATAATGGCTGGCTATCTGCCATGCAGGAGCAGGAAAGGAAGTGGTGAATTCCTAGTAGAAACTTTCTGCTTGCTTAAGTGATCACACTGTACCTAGTTTAACTTAAAACCTGGGACAAAAGCAGGCATTTTGCATCCTTTGTGGATGCCAGTATCTGGGCTGTATAGACTTGTAATCCTGGTTAACTGATGTGTTAATTGGTTTGCCAGCTATTACTCCTTGCAGTTTACACAGCTGAAGCCAGCTCTGATTCCTCCTATATCTAGCAAAATGCTGGAATATTGGAAGTACTTACCCCAATCTAATTTTGACTGTCACTTAAAAAAGAGAAATTGCTAAGCCTTGCTGTAATGCTGCTATGCTGACAAAGCCACAGAGATGTTAACTAACTTCCTGAACATCTGATTTGTGGCTTGTACTGCTTTTCTAACGTGGACATGTCGCACCAGGCCCCGGTTAAGGCTACTATAGCATTCTTTTAAGTAATTCTTAGCTGTTTGATGCAAGCTGTGCTCTTTCCTTTTTTCCTGTTGCAAGTCTCAAAAGTGTGAGGTAATAGTTCCAAATTGCTGGTTTTGTTAAACCTCTTCAGATTATTTTTTTTTTTTGGAGGCAGATTTTATTTTCAGTTCATGCATCAGCTCTTTGGTGAGTGAGTGCTGGGTCCACTCAGTGCCTCTGTGCAAAGCAAGAAGCTACTGGAGCTTTTCTGCAGCTTTAAGTCTTTCTGCATAAAATTGAATGAGTATCAGTGCTGTGCTGAGCGTGTTTCTACTTGGAGGCCTCACTGACAGGGTTCAGAGCAAATGATGCGGGAGTTGTGCTGAATTTCAGCCTCTGGCACTAATTCAACGCCTGTGGGGAAGTACGCCAACTTGAACTGTGACTGAAAGGATAGGTGGGGGAGAGGAAGGGGAAGGGGGTTTTGTCTGCTTATATGAATGAAGTTGGATGAATTGGGTTGCATTTGGTGGACAAGTAGCAGTTCTGATGTGTTCTATCTTTTTGTTTTAGTGCCACAATGGCAACTGCACCTTACAACTATTCCTACATCTTTAAGTACATCATTATTGGTAAGTATCACTGGGCGCGTACCTGTTGTGTGGGGGTGTGTGCGTGTGCCAGCCTGCAGACCCTGGGGCTGGGCAGTTGTTGACCCCTGTTGCATGCTGCTCGCCATACAGCAGTGATTCTTGTCCAGCCTCCGTCCCTCCCAGGTCACCAGTCTTGCTCTAAAGCTTTAGCAGCCGACAGCATGAAGGCAGGTGCCTCTGTGTGCCACAGAATTAGAGCTGTGTGACTGGTGGCAGGGGAACTGGGAGTGAGGGCAAGTACCAGTGCCTGTATCGAGTTCAGTTTATTGCTGAGTTACTGTTAAAAACAACTGTTCTTCTTGACATACTTCAATATTCTTGAACATCTTCGCTGTTAGGGCCATAATGCTTAGCCCTCTGCATAGCACTAAAAAAAAGGCATTTAAAAACTTGTACATGTGGTCCCTTTCTCCCTAAATCAAATCTGTATTTAGAAAAATAGCTAGATCTATTGGAAATGGGGAGAAACTGTAACGGGCATCAGCACAGCTGGGATGTTGTGTTGATTCAGGTTTACCGTAGCACTTCTGACTGCCTCTGCGTCATTAGCCTCAGAGCTTTGAGAAACTGTGGTGAAGACACAGGTACTAATTGGAACCCATTGCTGCAGATGGAAGCTTCTGTCAGGCTGTATTTTTCTGTTTAATTTTGCTTTTTGCTGCAGCTTCCTTGGCTCTTTAGAGTCAGGGACTCGATTGTGTTTATTACTATCCTGGAAGAACTGGTCTTGCTGTTAATTGTTTAATTCGTAATGATTTGTGTAGGTGTAAGTGATCTGAAATCCCATTATAATGGTTTGTAAGTCAGGCTGCTGTGACAGCCTCAGCCTGTGGAAAAGTTGATTCGTAGATCTTGCTGTTTCTCACTGTTGGCATCATGTAAGTGGATCGGTGGACGTGGAGCAACTTCTCGGTGTGTTCTGGTTGATTGACAATGTTTTTGATGTCTTTAGCAGTAAATGAAAGTAAGACAGGCGCAGGGCAGACACTCAAAAGGTGCATTTTACATTTCAGCTTCTTACAGGTCTACTTCTCATAGAACCTCGTGAAATACAGTTGTAAAATGGGTAATACAGATGAAGTTCTCTTGTGAGTTTTCTGGTCCACCCTTGCTGGCAGCCCTGCGCCTGTTAACAGAGCTGTACTGCAGAAGCTGATAAACGTGAGGACTGTAGCCAGGGGTGGAGCGTTGCCTGTCTCTACCGCGTACCGTGTGGGATGATGAAAATGTGCTTGTTGCAACAATGATGTGGTGTCAGCCTTATATATATATATATATATTCTTTCTGTAACAGGGGACATGGGTGTAGGAAAGTCCTGTTTGCTTCATCAATTTACAGAAAAGAAGTGTGAGTATTGCAATTCACAATATTTACTCTTAACTGATATGTTTCGTCCCTCTTTCCTGCCTTTTTGCTTCTATCATGCATGAGCTTGATGTGGTGTCTGTCTCAATCTGTATGGGTTTGTATGGTACTCCGTCAGATTTTTGGTTTGACTCCTGCGGATGTAGAAACAAAATGTTGATGTAGTAACGGCGAAACTGCTGCTTCGGTCAGTCCTGCCTGTGATGAGCGGGAAGACCATGTCTGTCTTTACAGCTTTTCGGGGGGATTTTGATAGGAACAAAGTGAAATTTCTTGTCTGAAACTTGCATGTTTTCAGTATTGCTATAGCTTGAACACAAGCGGTTGGAGTTTTTTAGTGCTTTTAAGCACTTCAAAAAGAAAAAAATGATTATTTTTTTTCTTTGACTCTTTGTTTGCAGACTTAGGTAGCGCTGTCATTCTCTGTAGCTCTTGTGCCTCATGACACTGGGACTGCCTGGTGTGCTAGCGTTAAGGCTTACCACAGTCTGTCTCAACTGTAACGTGTTTTCACGTATGCTGTCACGGCTAAGAATGACCTGCAGTTGTTCATAATGTGTGTTATACTGGAGTTTGCAGACACTATGAGCTCTTACAGCTTTCCATGTAGCGCTTGCTCAGTGGATAAATCCCACTTACACAAAAACCAAAATACACAAAGGTATTTATTAGTACAAAGTTAGTCTCTGCCGTGCACTGCTCAAGAGGTGGCAATAAGTGGGTAGGAGCTACAGTTTGAAGTATTTCTGTTTTCTACTAGAAATAGGATTTTTTTAAACTGTTGCTTTTAATTAAAATCTAGTATCAGTCAATTGGTTAGATGCTACTTTGCATACGGTCAAATTCTTGATGGCGCTGTGTCTTGTTCTTAGTTTGTCAAGCGTTAAGCCGAAGCAGCTGAGCAAGTACCGTACCAAACACCTCTGCTACCAGACACTCGCTGCCTGTAGATAGCTGGAATAGGTACTCCTCCTTGCTGTATGTTTTTGAGCGTTCTTAAAGATGAGCTTAAGACAAGTTTATTATGAAACTGAAACAACTTGGATGTTTGTTTTTGAAGCTGTCTTACAGACTTTTTTTTAACTGTATCTTGGTAATTCCCTAAAGTTATCTCTTCCTACTGCATTAAAATAGTTAACCGTTTCCGCAAGGATAGACTGAGAATCAACTGACTTGACTCCTCCTGATCTATATGGCCAAACAGCCTCAGTATACAGGCACCAGAGAAGGCAAGGAATTTTATAACTGTTTTTAAAACTAACAGAAGTTAGGAAATACTTCATTTTATTTCTAGTTCAGTGATACAGTTTGAGTACTGTAGCTGTAAAAATGCTTTCTTAGAGCCTGAAAAATCTGGTAAAGATAACTGAGAAGTGGTGCTAGTAACGTCTTTGTAGCAAGGAGACCTTGTCCTAGAAAAGATCTGATCTTTGCTCTTATTTTTCATGACAGTTATGGCGGACTGCCCCCACACAATTGGTGTTGAATTTGGCACAAGAATAATTGAAGTTAGTGGCCAAAAAATTAAACTACAGATTTGGGATACAGCAGGACAAGAGAGATTCAGGGCTGTCACACGAAGCTACTACAGAGGAGCAGCAGGAGCTCTCATGGTCTACGACATCACCAGGTAAGGAGCTGCCGGCTGGAGCACCTCGTGCCGCAGCCCTGCGTGTCTCGGGAAGCTCCTTGGATACCCCAGCCTTGCACGGGCTGTATTGGCTGTCCCCCTGACTTGGTTTTGAAGGACTCTGGATGGACGGATTTGTATCCTGTTACGGGACGCTTCCCACACTTCTCTGTCTAAATGCTTTAAGTATTTAAAGAGCTGAAAATGAAACATAGGGAATTATGGGAGCTATTTTCTTGGAAAACTTCACTGCTGACAGACCTGAGGATCTTGCCACTTCAGGCCGTGTCTGCCTATGCTGGAGTTGTTTAAAGAACTGGCTTTGTCCTTAAAATCTTCTTCAGTAGGTGGATTTGTCTCTTCCTGGGAAGCATTGGATACTGCTGCTTCCCTGGCAAAACCTGTCCTAGCGTGGACGCAGGGCAGAACATGACCTCTGTTGCAGTGGGCTGCGTACATGTGCTTAACATTAAGTCTGCAGAGGTGAGAGCACTGGAGAAATCTGACTCGTGGGCCTCTTCACGGGCTAGTCCACCAGCAAAACAGGACTGCACAGAAGCTGTTGTGCTTTCCTTTTACAGATGGAAATTAAAGATGCTGCGAAAGGAATAATTAATCACATGTGCAACATGAAATACTTTTGCTCTCCCATGTGCCTCTGGGGCTGTTCTTGATATTCTTTATGCACCTCTTTCTTTTTCCTGCATATATAGGCATAATTGACTGTTTACTTAAATCTTGAGGAAAAAATTATTAATCTTATGCAGTTTGTTACCAAAGTGCTATTCTACCATACAGAGTTGTGTAAGGGTATTTGACAGGAAATGCTGTAATGGGTTCTGTACAGAAGAATAGAGGTGTTGTCCTTGTGAAGACAGGAAAACTGCCGCATGCTAGAGGTGTGAACTGGTCTGTCCTTCCACCTCTGTTCTCACGAGTTGCTCTGGGGGTTTAAGAATGACTCTTTGAAAGCTTGTCTGAGTCCAGACAAGATGCTGCTGCTTTGTCATTCTTGAGAATGGGGAGAAGAGCAGGGCGGCAGATGTGGGTGTGTTTAATGGACGCCGACTGCGCTGTTGGCACTTACACATTGGAAAAAACACTGTAGCTAAAACTGTACCCGCTTGCTTCTTTGCAGAAGAAGTACGTATAATCACTTAAGCAGCTGGCTGACAGATGCAAGGAACCTCACCAATCCAAATACTGTAAGTTGGACTTAATGTAGCTTGAATGCAAGATTGCCTGGCTCTGAGCAGGAGGGGGGAGGCTCGGGCCAGGGCGTCTGCAGCAGAGCGGTGTTCTCTTAAATACGCTGCCCGACTTTTCTCAACTGCTTAGCTCCGAGTTGTCCTCGTGTCCCCATTTTGCAGTACACCGGTGACTCTCTTCCTGTACTGCAGCTGGAGGAAAAGTGTGGGCTCCTGTGCAGGAGAGCAGTGCTTTCTTCTAAAAGTCTTGTGCTGCTCCTCTCAGGAGCCTGTTTTCAGCAGCTGGAGGCAAAACTGGGATTAACTCTGACCAAACCGTAACTTCTGTCACTACTACTTTGTGCGTTGTAGCCATGAGGTGGGTGCTGTCTCATCCAGATTGGCCAATAAATTGGACCTTCAGCAAAAGCTGACCAGGTCTTCGGGAGGGATGGGGGAAGGTTTGTCTGTGTCTCTCTGACCGTACCACAAAACTGTTGTCCTTCAGTCTTTTTCTGGATGCTCCAAAAATACGTTAGCACCAAACTCATGGGAAGACTCTTTGCTGCAGTGAAAGAAAACGTGAAGATTCTGGCTGAATTAGCAGATGATTAAATAAATACAAGAAGTGGTTCCGAGTAGAACTCGCTTTTTAGGGCTCATCCCATGAGAACGGCCTGAAGCATTTGAAAGGCACGACTGGAGATGCTGTTCCTGAAGTCACAGAGGGGGCGCTGGTACAGCAGTGTCTTCCCGAGGCTGCATGGGTTTTGCAGTTAAACTTTTCTGCCTGTTTCCCTTTGTTTTTTGTATCTTTTTAATAAAGAGGGTGGTAGACTAATTTTCTCTCTTCTGAACTAGGTGATAATCCTCATAGGAAATAAAGCAGATCTGGAAGCACAGAGGGATGTTACATATGAGGAAGCCAAACAATTTGCTGAAGAAAATGGTGTGTTGTGTGTTTGGTTTTGTTTTTTTTCTCTTGAGCTGTTACATTTCGTACAAGATAGTGATGTTAAAGTGACTCCTCAGCACTGGTAGCTGCAAGCTTGTGCTTCCAAAGTAAAATAATGATATTTACAAACTACTTCTGTGCTTCGCATAGTCAGGGTTAACTCTGACTGCTGAGTTCTAGAAATCAGCTTGTGTGCTGATGCTTTACCTTAGTCATAAAATACCATTTAGTGTTAAAATAGTGTCTTGCATGTAATGTGAAGCTCATGACGTGGCTGACTTTGGGCTGTTTGAAGTATATTATGCATTGACTGTTAAACCTCTGTTTCTGAACAGGTTTACTGTTCCTTGAAGCAAGTGCAAAAACGTAAGTTAATTTTGTTTGGAGTAATGATTCAGATGGGATATTTTTAAGAGGAATATATTGGTTACGACTAGGTATAGCTATAGACTTCAGGTCTAGTTGGGTTTTACACATGAAAAAGCCTTGCTAGTTTTGGTTTCTCTTCGAGGCTAAGGTGTATGTAGCAGTTTCAATTGTGTCGGTTTTGACTTGAAGGTAACTAGGAAACGAGACCTCGCTGTATTTCAGGTAAAGACTTGTTGAATTCGCACGAACTGGTGGGGTTTTGTACCTCATTTGAGAGTAGAATGCGTACGCGTGGGTAAGAGTCGGTCCCAACTAGACGCTCCTTCCCTCAGGTGTTGCGAGCCGTAGCCAGTTGTGCAGCGAAGGGCCGGTCCCTCCCGTTGCTGAGGGAATGGCCGGGCGGTGCCGGCCGGCGGCTGGGCAGCCTCTGGGAGCACTGGGTGGGACCCGCAGGGACACCACTCGGTACACGTGGGCCCAGTGGCACTGTCGGCATCAGCTCTGTAACCAAAAGGCTTTATTGGTAGCAGCTCCTGTCTTTTGGCCTCTTCAAAACCGCTCTGCGCGGGGCTCGGGGCCTCAGCTTGTTTTTGCTCCTCAGTGTTGTGGCGTGTCGGTCTATTCCTGGCTGGTCCTGATGGACTGAGCGGCCGGGGAGCGAGTGGCCCTGTCGAGGGCTGTCCCAAGGACAGGCCGGCAGCCGGCGGGGGGGTCTGCCTGAAGTACCGCGGCCCCTCTTGCGCCTCAGAGGATGGGGCCGCAACTGCCGCTGCGTGGTGACCTGTCAGACCTTGGGGTGCCCTGCCTCGCTCTGCTGGGGTACGGCCTAAATAACTCCTGCTCTTTCCGTAGCGGAGAGAACGTTGAGGATGCGTTCCTGGAGGCTGCCAAGAAAATCTACCAGAACATCCAAGACGGAAGCCTGGATCTGAACGCTGCAGAGTCGGGCGTACAGCACAAACCGTCAGCTCCGCAGGGGGGGCGGCTAACCAGTGAACCCCAGCCCCAGAGAGAAGGCTGTGGCTGCTAGTGACCTCTGTTCCGTGGCTCCATTTCTGACCTTTCACCTCTGTCTGTTGGAAGCGGTGCTTTTGACCGCTTCCCTGTCTTCTGTACATCTTACTGGGTTTAATTAAAACTCTGAGACAAGTTTAACACAGTACTAAACTGCTAAACAACTTTAGATGTAATCAGGTTATCAAAGGCAAGTAGAGTAATAAAACCTCTCCTGCATGGTAAATCTAGAAGTTTTTTTTCCTTGATTGTCCTTGTGATAGTGTCACCGATACATAATTTAAACTGAGCACTGATGCTGGACTCCTGATTTTACACTTTCGCAGGGCTTTGTCTTGTACGGTTTAATTTTATGGTTCTTTGGCCTTTCTTCCCCACCTCTAACTGTGTAGAGCTGTCCATAGTAAAGGATAAGTTTTTGCTGTGAAATGACTTTGGATGGTAGCGAGGGGCTCTGTGACAATGTGCTTTTGTTGGAAGAATTCCCTGTGGGGGGTGCAGTGGGGGTCGGGGCGGGCTGGCGCGGGAGCGTACAACTTGCACAGGGAAGCGATCGGTTGTGCTCATAGCTTTACGTCCTTTTTTTGCCACTTTTATCTTTTACATTTGTTAACGGAACGTAAATATGTATAAAATTTGAAGGAACTGAGCTTAACAGTTAAATACATCCTGTGTATATGATTTTAATGAAGAAAATGATTACTGGCATTAGAACAGTATATAAGAAAATATGGGTTTGTACAGTCTGCCCACGTTGCCCCGTTAGTGCAGACGTGGATGGAGCGCAGGTCACTAACGTAGGCTGAACTCCTCGCTGTGTCCGTTGTGCCCCGCAGACACTAACACTAGTGGATCTCTCCCGTGCCGCGCTGTGGTGGGTCTATGCCGTGTTACTCCCCGTGCTGTGCCGTCGGCGCTGTGCTAACCTGCTTCTCTGCTCTACGCCTGTCACATTACTGGGCTTCGGCGCCTGCCTTGCACCCTGGTCGAAGGCTGGTTCTCCTGCACATCTCGCGCTTTATCCCTTTACCTTTGGGAGTGGTCGGAGGCTGAATGGGGCAGTCGGAACGCCACCTCTGCTCTAGGGATTTTTAACTACTGCCGTATTTTGAACAGTCCCGGGGGAGGGTTTCTGTTAAGATTGGGGCTTTTTCCTCGAGCCTCGGGCTCCCTCCTTGGTGGGGCGATGCAGCTGCTGAACCTGTGGGGATGGAGGGGGCAGCAGTGACGGCACACGTGGATGGGGCTGGAGCAGGTGGGGGTTTGCCGGGGTGTTGCCCTGGTCCCTGGGTGGCTCCATGTGGAAAACAGCACAAGGGGGTTAAAAATGGGGGGAGAAAAGTGCTTAACTATGACCAAGTGTCCAACTTCAGTCTTACTGCGGTGTTTAAAATACAAAGTAGTCTTAAAATCCCTCTCTAGACACTAAAACTCTACAATGTTCAGACTTGTAAGTAAACAGTGGTACCAGAGTATTGTACAGTCAATGTTAAATAAAAGCCAAAACTGGAATGTGCAGACAATAGGATTTGGGTAACTTGTGCACTGTCCCTTTGTTTTGTCTGGTTAGTCCTTTTTTTAACTAATATTCTTGATTAGATGGGTATGTTCAAGATCTACAGCTACTGCATCCTGCTTAAACCGAGGTTGCACCACAAAGGGTTTGCCCAGGGACCACGACCTGCTGCTGCCACCCAGTCCGTGTTGTAGCGAGCGCAGCACCTCTGCTCCCCCCACGGTACCGCGGGTCTTACTGCTTCTGGCGCAGAACGGCTCTCTTGGGACTGCTGTACTCCTCAGTCGATGTAACAATGCTATTAATCTAAATATTTGTAAATAAAGTACCTGTATCTAGATAAACTACACTGGCTTGTGGTCTTTGCTCTGGCGCCCTCTGCTTACAGCGCCAGTTCGGCTGGGGGCTTGTTCCTTGGGTGGCTGCTGCTCTCCGAGGCTCTTTTCCAGCCCCAACAGGAGGTTTTGCTCCCTGGGAAAAAGCCTCTCATTCCCCTGCTGGGAGAGGAACAGGAGCGCTGCCCCAGGTTCCACAAGAATTCCTTGTCGTGACAGTATTTGTGCTTTTCCTGCTTGTGGTTAAGATGGAGCTGGAGGGGCAGAGCCAAGGCTGCTGCTCGCTGCTGGAGCCCAAAGCTGGATGCCAGAGGCTGGGGCTGAGCCCCGAACCAGCCTGGAGCTGGGTGGTTTCTCCATTTTTTCCCTTATTTATGTTACTAAGGAGGGGGAGAAAGGGCAGGAGGGAGAAGGATGCTGGGCTGGCGGGGAGTCGCTCCCTGCTCGATGGGGAGGAATGTTCTGGAGGACCCGGAGGTGTGTGTGGTAATGGAGCCTGATTTGGTGGAGCCTCATGCCGCTGCCCGAAGGCTTCACAAAGTGGTTTTTCCACCACTACTCTAGAGGAAGCTGCTTGGAACTTTGTTTATGCAACTACAGGCCTGAGTCTGCTGCTGCTGCCCTAATCCAGGACTGCAGAGCTGGGAGAAGTTTAACCCCCCCCCCCCCCCCCCNAGGGCACTAAACAAGCACCAAAGTTTATTTTTATGAAGTACTCAAAAATAATTGTATTTAAAACATTCATGCATTTGTCAAACAGGGACATGGCCAACTGTCCTTACAACTTTTCTGTAAAGCAGAAACCGACAAATACCAACAGTTAAATAGAAGAAGTTGTTTTGGACACACTTAAATCCACATTTTAAAAAAAAACCAAAAAAACCACTTATATACATAAAGCTCAGTTATTTCATGGTACAAAAGCTTCACAGTAGCGCGGGCCCTGCAGCCGCGGGTGGGTGCTGCTGGCACCGGCCTCGTCTGGGAAGGCTGCAGGGGGGAGGTAGAGGTTTGCCCGGGGGTAACGGAGGGCAGAGCCGCCACCCCCCCCCAGGTCACAGCTGTGGGGGCTGCACCCACCCTCGCCCTGCTTCACTCCCACTGGCCCCCAGCTGCGGCTGCTCCTCTCACCTGGGGCAGCCCCGCAGTAACGGGGGTTTGGAACTGAACTCACCGGAGAAGGCTGAAGTACCGCACTGGCACGTCACGCGCCGTCACTGAGGCTCAGGTGCCGGCTGTAGGTTTGTTACAGCTGGAGGAGGGATGGCAGCAGCTTAACAGTGAAGCTGGTCACCACCGCAGCAATTTCTCTGTGTTCTATGAGCGTTTACAACCAGCTCCCCCCAGCAACTCACTGCAAAACGCACAGCCAAGAGCCAATGCAGCAGCAAGTGCCAGGGTCGCAGCCGCAGGAATGTGTTCTCCGCAAAGGGACAACATGGTCTGCCCTGGGCCACCAGCACCGCAGCCTGCGGGACGCGCCTGGCTCCGGGGGGAGCTGGAGCTGGGCTGAAGCCGCATCTCACCTCTGGGCTTCACTGAGGAACCCCCCGGGAGCAGGAGCGCAGTGGCTGAGCCTGCGCCGCCATCCCTGCCGGCCTGCTGGGGAAGTGCCCCAGTCTGCTCAGGGTAGCCTAGAAAAAGCAGGAAAAGTAACAAATTAATGTCTTCCAGTAGCAGGCAGGTTCAGCTTTAAAACACAAAATCTGAATTTTAAAAAATAAAAGGTTAAGTAAGAAAAAAAAAAAACCACCCCACAAACCAAACAAGCTGGGAAAACAGCCTTTTCAAACACGGCACCTGCTGCCAGAGTAAGCAGGGGCACGGTCCAACCAACCCCCCCCCAGTGCCCCTCAGGGGGGGGCGTGTGGCTCTAAAACGCTGCCACTGAGCTGATAGCTAGTTAAACCCCCAAACCCCGACTTCCTGTGCGCAGTAGAGCATTACCTGCGTTTTTGTTAAATTCAGAGTTTCCTGAAGAGACGCGAGACTGGAGCTTCGGGCGAGGAACAGCGACGCTGAAGAAGTGCTGCTGACCAGGTCATCCAGCGCGTCCACCTGTCGCTTCAGGCTGTGCAGAGTCCCCTCCGTTTGCCGCTTCCCTCTGATGAGCACCTCCGCGCGCTTGGACATGCACTGCCGGAGCTGGGCCTGGACAACCGTTTGCTCCAGTTAGAGCCAGCTACTGGAATTTTCAAGACTGCATTTAAAAAGTCCATCTCCCCAACAGCCAGGCCCCAAGGGAGGGGATGTTAAAGAGCCTCATGCTGACAGCAATGGATTTGTGAATTATTTTTACATATTTCCCCTCATCCCATGTCAGAAATAAGCTCTATTTTATGGCCTTTATCACAAACTGCTCCAGGAGAGTGCAACCTGGCCAACACCTGTGTTTGAAATGCTCAGGGGTGCTCCTGAACTGTAATTTGTATGTTAATAGTATGATGTAAACAAGGGAATCTTGTTGGGATATGCAAAAATGCAATTAACCACAACAACTGCTAACTAAAATTACTCATCTGACAGAGCACGCAGTTGCTAGGCTTTCTTTTACTGCCCCCACCCAAAGCTCCCAGTTACACCAGAGCTGGAGCGGGATCCCCCGCGCTCCCGGGCTGTTGGGGTTATTTTCGGAAGGGACGCAGGGAAGAGATGTGCCACCTTCAGCCGATCCTCACGGTGCTGCAGTTTTTCTCGGAGAGCCTCTCCACGCCACTGTTCATCCTTTTGGAAACAAAAGCACATTCAGCCACGGAGCGTTACGGCTAAAGGTTGGCTCTAGCACGAGCAGCAGCTATTTCTGAAGCGTTTTACCATTAAGAAGACTTTAGAAAAATCCAGCTTTTCTTCCAATGAGAAGAGTCTTTTCTCAGCAGCAGCAAACGCGCCAGTCTCCTCTGAGTCAGCGGAGTCGCACTGCAGACTGCCCTTTGCTTCAGAACATGCTTCCAAATCTTCCAACGGCTCCACAGAAGATGGGCTTGAAGAATTAAACCCCGTCCTAATTTCATCTTCAACCTCCAGTTTAAGCAGCGTTGCTGCGTTCTCCATTTCCCTTCGTCTCTTTTCCAGGTCTTCTTGAGTTTTCACCTACATCATACAACAGTCTCACTGTTTTGCTGCCACGTTAGAAATGGATCAACCCAGAGGGATTTTCCTGTCTCACCGAGCAGAAATCGGACACAGCCCTAATTCCAACATTAACTTTGCTGGGGAAGCCCCTCCGATGGCAATAGAGCAACTACAGTTACCAAGACACAACCTGTTAACTTAGACCTGGTCTCGCATCGTCTTCCTTGAATGCTTTCGAGTTGCCAACACCACTCTCCTCTGAAGGACTCTACTTTTAAAGGGCTTAAAAAATGTATCAAGGATTTATTAAAGGACTAGGAGGAGTCAGACAACACAAAACCACCTTTTAATATGAGTATTGAGAGAAGAAAACGCTGGGCCAGGCTGGCACTAACAAGTTGCTGGGTGCCTGCTGAGTAGCTTTGAATGTTGATAACATTTAGTGATTTGCATAAATTATGATTCTAATTATGCAGCGTTCCCATTACCAAACCGTAACATAAACAGGAGCCGCAGTCTTAATTCTTGACTGACGCGTTGCCTGAAGTGAGCTGACGGCAAACGTTACGGTGCATTTGTCATGTATCTTGGGAGCCCCCAAATCCAATCGCTCCTAACGAGCAGGGAGGACTACCCACCCCCCATCCGCCCCAGCCCAGCTCCAGGGAACACCCTCTCTCTTTTTCAGGCGTCGTTTTACCGGGCCGCCAGGGCTCGATCCACTCAAATTGGCCTAAACAGCGCCCGTCCGGGAGGGCAACCCTGCAGCTGAGGTGCACCGCGCTGCCAGCTCCGCAGCGACTGCCCGCCTGGAGCGGATTTGTTCATTTCTAGACCAGGATTGCCGAGCTGCCGGATCCTACTGGTTGTTAACAAAGCTTAACTTCTCCCGGATTTGGGAAAAGTCACGTGGCAATTTTAACTAGGTCTATTTCTGAGCGTGATACAGCCAACAGGAGGAGATTCAAACCAACCCAGTGTAAACCTCTGGAAGACACCGAGCTTCCCTCCAAAGCGCCAGCCTTCGGGCACCCCGGCGTACCTGGCTGCAGAGATCCACGTAGCCCTGCTGAGTCTGGCCACGGTCCTTTCTAAGGCGCTTGGCTCGTTCATGGTTATTGTGCGCTACTTGTTCAGCAGTTGCTTCATCACTCTGCAAACAGTTGTTTTCATGCTTTTGTTCCTAGGAAAATGCAGGAAAATTGCCTTTTACTGTAAGCATCTACTTCAGAAAAATGAATCAAGAGAACCCACGTAACACAATTTCTGCAAGTTAAAAGGCAGGAACAGCATTAAATAGGAGGAAGTAGAGAGGTGTTCTGCAGCACAGTCTAGAAATACCAGAGCTTGGTTGCCTTGAGTTCTGTCTAGTCATGAAGTTAACACGTTACTTTGTTCCTCCTACGATAAAAAATGGGCGTTCTATCATTTTGCTGTTTAAAACTAACCCAAATCCCCAAATATTCACCCCTCAGCCGGGACTTACGTGAAGTTTTCTTTCAAGTTGCATCCTTTGCATTTTCATTGCTTCTTTCAGACTCAGGATTTGTTTTTCTGCTTTGTTCCTCTCCGCTGCTATCTGATCTTGGAGACGGTTTAGCTCAGACTTGGAGACTTCCAGTTCTTTTTGAAGAGCCTGTATTTCTCTGTTTTTTTGTTGTAATTGTAATTCTTTTTCTGAGAGCTGATGTTCTGTAAATAACATTTTTTTAAAAAACAATCCCGATTAGCAGAAATCTCAGTCTCTTGGCATATTTCATACACATTAGGTATTTCTCAACCACATTTCTGTGCTGAGCAGCGGTTCATAAACACGCTGACCCAGGGTGAGAGGGGACAGAACAGCAGTTAGCTTTAGAATTTTGGTTCTTTGAACGAGTCAGTTTAAGGATTGAACGTCAATGCAGGTGCTATATTAGAAGCCAATCAAGATTAACAGAAATATTTGATGGTTTCATTAGACTTAGAACCCAAAGTGTAACAATTTGTTTGTGCATTGAATCTTACTGCTTTTTCGGACAGTTTCTTCAAGTGCTGCACATCGGGACTCCCCCTTTTCCAGTTTCCTGATGTTGTCTTCTGCCAGCCTCACTTTTGCTATCGCATGCTCCAGTTTCTTTTGTTGATCCGTTAACTCTTTTTCCAGTAGCAGTTTCTGATCTTTCACTTTAGCAGTACATTCTTCCAGTTTTTTCCCTTCATGCTCTGAATTTTGCTTGAGACGATGAAGAATCTGCCAAAAAAAAAAAAAAAACCAAACCACCACTTCAAGCTTTAACTAGCACCAACTCAATGAGAACAAGCACCAGCACCAAACTTTAACGGAAGCTAAAGCAGCGCAAGTTGGAAAGAACAGTAGTCTAATACTCCCTTGAGACAAAAAAAATGCATCAGTTTTTCTTGCCTCTCACTTTCCGTACAGCTCCCTCAGTTTTCCTTTTGTTTAACACTTTGCTGAAACTGCTCAGCCAACAAAAGTTAGTTTTACTACAGGAATCTATGATTAAGCCCTGATTTTCATGAACAGCTGATGGGCTTTGTACAGAATTACTGTAAAAGAGAAGAACAAAAGCTATCTGCCAATAGCTTTCCCTCAAAATCAAAAGGAAACTTCAGGATAAAAAAAGCCCTGGAAGTTTTTCTGTTTAGTTCTGGAATTACGGAGTGCAGCTGGAGTTAAGCTTCCATTACTTTCACCTGAAATCCACTATATCACTTCAGGTGCTCTCCATAGTTTGCTCATCTCCCGGGAGAACTCAACAGCACGGGAAGCAGTTCTCTGAGCCAGGCCCAGCTGCTCCATCTTGGCAGCTGACAAAACAGAATTACAGAGAAGAATCTCTCCTAGTCCATCTCCTCCCCGCCATGGGCCACGCCAGCAGCCGAGGTGCCGCACTGCACAGCGCCCTCCGCTACACTGGCCCTTCCGGCGCTCCGGGGTCAGTGCGGAATTACAGCATTTTGTTACCCGTTCAGTATAAGATGACCCTGCGAAGAAGGAAGATGCAGTCCTTTCTTGTGACACACTAACTTTCACTAAAACATAACTGAACGTTGAAGCCTTTTGTTTACTGCTGTTCCTCTAAAAATAAGGCTTCGTGTTTAAGGCACTGGTACATTATTTGCAGACTTGCACCCAATCTCCTTGGCCTGCATTAGTTTTAGAGGTCAGGCAACAGCGAGGCAGGTCAGCAGGCTCATTACCGCTTCTTGTTTGGCTAGTTCTGTTTCTTTCTCTTCGATCTCCTTCTGGAGCTGCTGCAGTTGGGTCTCCCTCTTTGTCTGTCTCTCCTGGCAATCCTTACGCTTCCTTAAATACTCCAGGATATCTTCTTTCAGGGTTGCCTGCTCTCTAAGCAACTCATCCTGACGCCTTGTGTTATTTCTCAAATCCTGCAATATAAAACATAACATCAAGTGACTTGGTAAGAGTAACAGCTCTCCTGTTAAAGGGCTTGCGTTTGAAAGACCGTAACTGATCAGCCCTAATCACACGGAAGAAGACCTTCCTTTTAAACCTCCTACAACAGGAGCCACCACATAAACAGCTAGAAGATACTTAAAAAAAAAAAAAAAGGCAAGGAAAAAAAAGAGCATGATTTTCCTAAAGAACAATAAACCTGAGTGATTTTGCCTCTGTGTCTGGATTGTTTTCTAGCAAGAAGATAATTTAAAACCAAACAATTTCACCAAAGAAAACCAACGTGCCCCCCCCCATCAATTGAATGACTTAAAAATAAAACCCAAGAGCCACACGCTCCAACTGGGTAGTAACAATCTGACCAGCAGAGTCATCACAGCTGCCGCTTAAACAGAAAGCCCAGAACAGAATCTCATTTGGTTTGGTACCTGCTGTGGTTCCAAACCACCCCAAACTCAGCAAGAACATGGAAATAAACTCCCCTTTGTTCATTAGCTCTTTGAGTGTCTGATTTTGAGCTAGGGTGACTAGACAGAAACCCCAGGTGATGGACTGTCAACTGTTGTGATAAATGACACCCCAACAATCTACTCACCCAGGGGAAAAAAAAAGTACATATTTCACCAAAACGAACCTGTTCTACCAGTTGAAGCTGTTGTCTGGAGTCACTTAATTCTCCTTTCAGTGTTTGTAGTTCTTCCTTTTTTTCTAAAAAAAATGTTTGGTGAAAGATTTTCAGTCGCAATTTGAAATACAAATAAATTTATACAAATAAATTATCTCTTCTCATAAATGAAGAACAATCAATAGAAAACCATTTTCTAAAATTTCCATCTTTTCAACACATTAAATACTTTCTGCCAGCAGATGTTTGATAATGTTGGATAGTTAATATCATACAGTACAGTTACAGTGTGTCTTTTAACAAAATTAGTCTTAAAATATATTACAGTTTAAAACCAGAAGTTGATTGTTACCTTCAAGATCCTTCTGTACAACACTGATGTCTCCATTCAGTGATTTTTTTTGTTTGGTCAGTAGATGTACCTCCTGCTGCAGGTTTTTAACATCCAATTCCATTTTTTCTACATTGGACAACGCAGTTCTGCTGCTATCTTCAGTAGCAGTTAAGTCTCTGTAAAATGTGAGTACGTATTCTCAGTTTGGTGAAACAACTTGGCAAGGACTGTAAAAAACAGCTGCATTTCAGTAAAAGTCTTCTCAGCTCAAGGGGATGCTGCCTAGCAGTCATGAGAGCCAGACAGCTGACCTGTTCCAAGACTTAACATCTTGCTTTCCGTAACGTTTTTCGCTACATTGCCATGATATAATAAACACTGTTGCATTCATCAGCTTCATTGCTGAATATTTTCTGTAAGGCTGCTGTAGACATGCTTAAAATAAAACCTCCCCAGGATATAAGAAACAGTATATTCTGTGTAATGGGACACCTCAAAGTTACAGCGAATTTTTAATTATGATAAACAGACATTCAAGGCACCTCCCATCACTTCTGATCTTCTGAAAAAAATATTCTCCCCCACCTTCTGGTTTGTGACAATTTCTTTTCCAAACTCTGACAGTCCTCTTCAAGCTTTTCCTTTTCTTTATTCAAAGACTCAATATTATTTTGCAGAGTGCGCATTTGAGAAACCAGATGTTCGTTTTCCTGACGGTCTTTCTCAAGTAGTTGTTCCTGCCAGTCTACTTCCCCTTGCTGACACTGAAACACTCGCTGAATATTCTCCAATTTTAACTTCTCCTACAAAAGAAGGCATTGTGAACAACACATTCAGACGGTCAAAGAGCAGAACAAGGTATGAACATCTTTAGCTGCAGCAGTTTAAAAACCTTTCATTCACAGAGGTCATATGCAGGCAGGAGTACCTTCTCTAACTGCTGCATTCTAGCAGGGATAACTGCTTAAAGCGCCGGATTAATGTGAGTTTATTAATGACAAATAGTATGATGGGTAGGAGCAGGAGGACTGGAAGACAAAGGCGCAATTCTTTTTCCATCACAGTTTAACCACTATTTTTCCACGACCTGTACGAGTGGCGCATTCTGGAAGCTAATGCTAAGGAAACAGCATTCATAATTCTGCAACCAGAGAAGAACCTTCTCTCTTTTCACCTTTCTCCATCATGTGCCCCCCAAAAATCCTATTATTCTAAAGGGCCTAAGCAGACTAAAGACTTTTCTGTGATAAGCTGCAATCAGACTGGAAACGGAATGATTTAAAAGTGTAGGGACTCTGTTACCCAGATCTTAACAGAAGCACTGAATATGCAGAGCTCTTCCAGTTACTGCACTAGCTACAGAAGAAATACTTACTTCTAGAATTGCAGCCTGAAGCTTTTCTAGCTCATTGACCTTTTGGTCGTGTTGTAGTTTCAAACCCTGGAGCTCGTTATTTTCAAGCTCCAGCATTTCCAGAACATGTTTCAGTTCTAGTAAGGTGAAAGAAATCAGGGGTTATTACAAGCACATTAAATGCATTCTATTTGCAAACAAAGGCACCAAGGATAAATTAAGAGACACTATACTGGTATCATCTCTGTAAAACTCTCCAGGTTTTCAGTTGGTGTGTCAGACACACCAGGTATTATAGCTAGTCCTTAGGTCTCCTGCTCTTCCTGCTCCCCAGGGAGTCAGTCTGGGACAGAGTATCTGAGTGATAAACAGTGAAAGAAAGTATTTCACAAAAAGCGCAACAGTTGCGAACCGCTGCTGCTGTACTTCCCACCCTCGGGCATGGAACTGCTTGGAAGGAGATTCCTCCATTTCCCCACACACCCCAGCGTTTAATTCTTCTTCTGTGACCGTGGCACGACTAACACCCCCATGGCACACAGTGCTCAAGCGGGAACTACACTCGTCGGTCCTGACAGCAGATTCGTTTACATTTCTCTCCAGCATGAGAAACTCCCATCCCAAAGCCAAAGCAGCACGAAGCGGCACCTCGCCGTAAGCAGAGGGTGCCTGCTCAGCCCTGAATAAGCTTCCAGAGCTATGGGGGATGCTTTCTCCGCAGCCCTTCACAGCATTTGAACAGGGGCGAGGCACAGAAGATGGCAGCGATGGACAACTAAGAGCTCAGAGTGTCTTTCCAATCCACACAAAATACCATCTAATCCAGCCAGGGACATACCTATCTTATGCCTGGTGATCTGCCCAAGTATGCCTTGAAGATTTTCTTCCTCTTTTCCAACATCCTTCTTTATGATCAAAAGCTGTGCTCTTTTCTCATTAATCTGGACATCCAGTTCTTTCCTCTCAACATTAAGCTCTTCCAGAAGTAGCTTTATTTCCTGTGGAGATATATCAGTGTTACAAGGAATACCGTTATTTGCCATTTTAAATAAAGTTTTCCTGTAAATAGAAGAAATAAAAAAATCACAAAGTTTAAAAAGTTCATCACCAATATTCTGCTCAATTTAATTCCAGAGTTTATAGTTACAGTTAATGGCATAAACAAACAAAAAATAGGGAATATTTATATTAAAGTCTTGCTTGTTGACAATTTGAAGTAGTAATATTGCAAAGATTTTGATCTACAAGTCTGACTAGAGCACCCTCCTTCAAGTGAGCAACAGGTAGGCCTTAAAACAGGAAGTCAGCCAAAAAGTCCCCCAAATATAATTAACCTTGATACTTTGTTTTTATTTCATAAAGAAAAGCAGCACAGAATCCTTTCTAAGCAAAGGGAGATGGAGACAGACAGCTGACTTGCGTCACTTGAGTTTGTTTTACACACACTGATCAGACTGATTTGCTTTAGAAGCTGCTTGTCTCAGCAAGAGTAAATCATTCAGACTTGTATTTAATACAATTTAGTTCTCAAGGGACTAATTCTGTAAGTATTACTGGAACTAGGGAGTTCTACGTCTTATTTGTGCATCTGGACCAAGCTCTTAGCCACACAAAATTGGAAACTTGCTTGTCTGTTTTTCAGTGGGTTTTGGGAGGTTGTAGAAAGCAAAACTGATTTGGTGGAAACTTTATGGGATGTTTTTGGTACTTCTATTCTTTTGCCATTCTTCAGAGATGTAATGAATTGAAAACTCATTTGGAAAAGTTACTCTTATTTGGCGTAGTTTTTCATTTGCTTCCGTCTCTCCATCTCGAAGAGCTTGTTTGAGGTCACCTTTCTTTTGAGAAATACAGTCTTGAAGGACACGGAGCTCCTCTTTCCGTTGATTTAACTGTTGCTCCAGAAACAAGAGCTCTTGTTGCTGAGCAGTAATCTGCAACGTAGAAATTTAACAGAAGCAGCATCGGAAGGCTGTTATTTTTGCAGCTACACGTGTGCACGAGAACAAGCGCAGTCCACTGTTCCCCGCCAGGGATTTATCGGAATTGCACAACACGAGGATCCCAACCAGAGCAACAAGCTTCATTTGCTAAATCCGTATAATATAGCCTAAAGACTAACTTCCGATCTGGACAGCACAGTCCTGTACCTCAGAGAGTTAAGTCTCTCATTCTGAAATGCAGTAAGAATTGTCATAAAGAACACAGTAACGTTTATTACACAGAAACGCCAGCGAGATTGGGATCATGCTTATTATGAGACAAAACAATTCAAATCACCGACATGAAAATAAACTTAAGAATTAAATTCTTCAGACAAGGCAGTTGAGAACTTCAGACTCTTCTCAGCTTTCAGTTATCTCAAAACCAGTAAAATTGATAGTCCAGAGTTACTAAGATAAGCCTTACCTGATCTTTTAGTCTTTCCAGTTCAGTTTTCTTGCCTTGAAGAAGGTTTTCTGCTTCTCTAAGGATTTGGAGGTGATGTTCTTCGTTACCTTCTGCAACTTTAATATCTCCTTGAAGCTTCTGAAGACTGACCAGGAGGATAAAAACATAACTCAGAAGAAAGAATACCTTAGGCAGTAACTTAGTGGAGGAGGGACATCTTTATTTTATCTAATACAGTTTATTGAAAATACTTGCCTTTCAGTTAGCATTTCTATCTTCTGGTTTAACGACTGGAACTCAGAGTCTCTTGCAGCCACCATTTTGTTGATTTCCTTCAAAATACTTTCTTGTTCCCTCTTACGCTGTTCTAAATCCCTTGCATCTGCCTGTAATAACCTAAAAACGCATTTATGCCTTACAAATTAACATTTTAACAGCTCTCCCTCTCCAAAAGCACTATCTTGATGCTTGAAAGAAGCTTATTCTTCTCCTCATCCCCATTTAATACAAATTCACAAGAACAGTGTACCTTAATTGCTGATCTGCTTTCACAAGTTTAATGGCCATTTCCTGAGCCCTTCGCTCTAGCTCCTTTGCCTCAGTTTCAGTACGGGATAAATGCTGTTTGGCATGATTGTACTTTTGAATAGTGTCTTTAGTCTAGAGCAAAAATTGAAGATTATTGAGACAATACATTCCCATCTTACGCTTTCCACCCCTATAACCTGCAGGTTAGCTGTCTAAAGATGACCTCCTCCTGGCTGCAATATTCCACCTGAGCTTTGTCCCTTTGTATACCATGATGCAGAACCTTTTCTCCTCTCCTGTGCAGAGCAGAAAAGCTTCCCCCTCTTTAGCAAGGACTGAAGCATTTTCTTTTAGCACAGGTTATCCCATGACTTGTTTTCAAGTAGAAGCATTTTAAGGGGCTGCAGGTTATCCAAGTGAAAATAAACTGCTTAGACAAACAAAAATTCTCTACTTAAAACAATCTTAACACAACGCCCAAATCCGTCTGCACTTAAGAGTTATGGCTTTACTTACTTTCCCCCGCGTGCTCTCAAGTTCCACTTCAGCTTCGGAAAGCAGCCTATCGGCCTCTCTAAGCTCCGCTCGTCGTTTCAGAAGAGTCTTCTCTATACATTCAATTTCATCTACAACATCTTCATGATGTTTAAGAGACTTTTCTAACTGCAGTTCTGCAATAAGGTTCTCAGTATACCCTTCAATAAAGTCCCTAAAAGATTAGGAAGAAAGACATGGAATTAAAATACAAAATGCCAGAGGCCCTGAGCCTGTTGAAGTTCTAGTCCACTACAGATACTGTACAGACAAGAACATTAGTTGTAAATGAGTCAAAATTGACTCCTGTTGGAAAAAAAGTTTAGGTATTTCCACATGCTTACTTTAAATGCATTCTAGTGCAACATTCTTACTTGCGTTTGTTATGTTTTTGAGCTGCTCTTCGCAGCTCTGCTACTTCATGTTCCAACTCTTCTCTTTCATGCAGAAGTTCTTCAATGTTTTGATGCAATTTTTCCACCTCTTTTTTGTATTTATGCTCAGCTGCCTCTGACCATTTATCTTTGTATTTCCGAGACTTTAAATAATACACAGTGTCTTCTAGCCTTGAGACTTCACTCTCCTACACACAGGAAATAAAACAACAAAAATCAAGACCTATTTTCTATTTCAGTCCTCCTGAGACACAGGAGCAGCTACAGATAGCAAAGCCGGGACTATGAGCACTGAAGATAGAGCATTCTTATCAGCAAGCTCTAAGCTCTTGCAGATCCAGAACTTTCCTAGCAGAGGCTTTTTGGTTTTTTTAAAGAAACCAGAGTAATCTTATCTGTGAAAATGAGGTTATGGTTTTTGCATATTTTTTTTTTTGAGAAGGTTTATCTCAAAAGATGCTCCTAATCCATTGCCTATGGGTAAACCTGCAGCTTACAGCTCCGTGTCTTACCAAATCGTGATGTTCAGGCACATTGCAGTGAAGCACTCCAACAGGAATGAGTGGGACGGTGAAGTTTGGAGGGAGAGGGCCATAAACAACCGGGGCTCCCGGAGGAGGTGGCCCATAGATGACAGATCCAGGAGCGACTGAGCCTCCGCTTGCTGCTGCAGGAGGAGGGCCATAGACCACAGTTCCCTGAGGCACAGGGGCACCATCTGGAAGGACGGTGTAAAGAACTGTACCCGGTGGTGGTACAAAAGGAGGGTCTTGGGGAACACAAGTTTCTTCACCTCTTTCACTATCTTCTTTCGCTCTTCTATCTTTACCAAAAGAAAGAAAGAAAAATCAAGTTATTTTTAATCGCTTTTTCAGTAAAAGGTATTCTTCAAATGTACATTTTAAAATAACACACATTTTCCATAATGTACAAAAATCTAGTAAACACTGCTTAAACTGAATAAGTAGTTCAACAGTAATAAACATTTATAATTCATTCATGCACATAAAAAAATAATTCTGTATGATCTCTAAGCAAGTCCATCTTTAGGATGGCTCCTAAACATTCTGAGGCCGTGAGACTGGCTTACCTTTACCAGAATTTGTTTTGTACAACCTATTTCTGACTGGTGAATAAACCCAACATCCTCCTTGACTGGGCAAGTCTCCCTTCCTGCACGGCCTGTCCTGACCACACCCTCTTCTGTGTGGGGATGTGCCAGAACACAACAAACAAACTCCGGAATCCTTTGTGCTGCGGGAAGCAGGAGTTGAAGCCTAAAGAAAAAAAGAACACATGTTAATCTAGAAATCACGTAAAATAAGTTATTTGTTGTAGACATTCTAAAGCACCAATTTTTCAAGAACAGGCTATACATACCCTGCTGCCTCTCACTTCAAAAGCATGATGCTGCTTTAAAGAGAACACTAAATACATTTTAACAGTATTTCTCTTAAATTCAAACATTGTTTTGCAGGAAGTGTTTGTCTGTAATGTCCCCTTTTAAAGGTTTACCTAAATGAATTTATAGTAGCGCATTTTGAACAGTTGTCTAAAAGTTTTATGTATACTAGATTCCTATTACTACACAGCAACAAGCTTTATCGAGGAACATTTGTGCATGTCTTGTTTCAGGAATTCTCTTATATGCCGGCCAGTAATTTTTTTTAAGTTCCTCCCAGACCTAGCAAGTTCTTAATGGTCTTTCCCATATCAAAATGCTTTTCACATAATATTTATTTTTATTTCTGACCTGTGATGATGGCATGTAATACCAGTATCCCCTTCTTTTCAATGGATCTGCTATACTGGTGATGTAATCATTCTGGTATGAAAGCACATTTTTGAGTGCTGCAATTTCATCTTGCAAGTTGTCAATTTCTTCTTTGTTTCCTGTAAATTAATCACAGTTTTACAGACATACAAGGCAAATAATAGTCATAATTACTGCATTCAGCTTTAATTGAAAGTGACAGTTTAAAGCTCTTCCCTCATTGTTATCCCGTTTATCTGGAACCATATTAAAAAATAATTGCCAGGGGAAACAAACTAAATGTTATTATATAGTGATATAGATAAACACTGGCCCTTGCAAGTTTGCCATTTTAAGACTGTAGAAATAGAGAATGTATTTGAACAGAAAGTTCATATACAGGGAACTGATGCTCATTTCTCCTTATACAGAGATCTCTGACAATGTTCTAGAGCAGTATAAACAATTCATAACACAATTAGTATTTTCTAAATAGTTGTAAGAAGTGTTGTTAACACAAACTAAGGAAAACTACCACTGTCATTCTGATTTTCAAACTGAGGTAGAACTTCCATAAATTTCCAAAGGTCACATGGCACGTCAACTGGCAAAGATAGAAACCTGGAAGTGCCAGTGCCACTGCTGGTCCTTAACCACCCATTTCCTCCATTCTTCCTGTCTGAAGAAGGAACGACCACACACTCCACACAACTGCACTCTTGTCTTGCTGTTTACTTCATCTACACAGACACAGGGAACCCACTGAAGCACAGTGATTTAAGGACTGCCTGTATCCTGTATAGGAGCTGTAGAGGAACCTATCCTGAACAGTTCCCAGAGCTCTGAACAGCTTCTCAGACCAAACAGTGAGAAATGTGGAAAAGAAAGTGAAGTCTCTGCATCCGTCTGCAAGAAATGGAGAGAAAAGAGAGATTACCTGTCCCGATGTTATCCAACAGCCATCTTAAACGGTCAATTTCTGCTTTTTGTTGCTCCATAATTTTGTTTAACTTATCAATTTCAAACTTTTGACAGCTTGATCCAACAGTCTTCTCACCGGCTTTCTCTATTTCATGCTGCAACTATTTAAAATGTAAGTTTAAATCAAGGCAAAGCACTTTTCAGTTTAGACTGCGCTAAAACTTTTTCAAACATGCCCACCTGGCCCTACAAAAATCCTCATTCGGCAAAACATGTTCCACTTCACAAATAACAAAATTGTTCTTCCTGTCCCCTCATATGGCTGAAGCTTACAGACGTAGCCACATAAAGGCACTTAAGTGAACAGGTGACAGTTTTCCATAAAAATCAGCTATTCCAGTCAGTGAGGTTTTCACTTTGTTCTTTGGCATATGTCAGGGGAGGGAACAGCACTGGGACTAGGGAAAACATGAGGAAAAAAGGTGTGGCAGACATCTTTAAGTATGGCATTTTCAGAAGCTCACTAAACCAATACATTTAAGTATTTTATCCTCCTCGTATAACATAGAGCAAATGGATCTGCAACCTACTTGTTCTTCTTTCTCTTTGAGGAGCTGTTGTAACAATTCTATTTCTGCTTCTGCTCTGGCAAGATCCCGAGCTGCGCGAGCTGCCTCAGCACAGAACTCTTCGGCTTCCTCAATCTCCTGAAATTGACATTTTAGTTTGAGCTTTATTTTGCAAGAATACTTCACAGGCTTGCAGATGTCTCATGCAGCTTTGTGAAAAGCTGACTAGTAAGACCTATCGGCACTTGTCTGTTCTGGAATTCCAGAAACTGGCAGAGTTTATGTGAAATGACGTTTCTCATTTAACTTTACAGTATTTCTACAGAGGAGGTGTCAGTATGTAGCCAAAAATGATTGCCTGTTTAAAAAACTTCAAGTCCAAGAACAAACTTCCATAGTCCCTTCTTTTGCTTTTCTATCTTACGTAACGATGTATTATCTATTGTTTGACTTTGAGTTAGTAAGAGATTAAACTTGCCTCTCCCTCACCTTTTAACACACAGCAAGAATACCCGTCCATAGCCAAATTTACTCAGGCATTCATCTACCGTATTTCAAGATGAGACTCTGTCCAAAGCAAGAGCTCCTGTACAGCAGGACAATTCAGAATAAAGCTTTGAAGCTGAATTTAAGAGACACCACCAGGACTGCTCCCATTGTGATGGCACTGGAAAGCACCTCTTATATACAAGCAATAATTATCAGTTTTGATTTACCTCAGCTCGCTCCTGATTAATTCTGAGAACAGTCCCATGAAGAGCTTTCAGCTGATTTTTAGCAACGGAGAGCTCTGTGGCTGCCAGTTTGTCTGAAGTGATGATGGCTCTCTTTAATTCCTTCAGTTCTTTATCTAGACTGACAAACTGCATCTGTGCCCTGGCATCTTCTACTTTTTTCTGAAACCAGGAAAACAATAGGTTTTGTAAGTCGTAAGTAAAAAGTGGCACGGAAGAAAGGCTTTCTGTCGGTATGACTTCTCTCCCTCCACACATATCCCATTTTGTATTGTTTACATAGAAGTAACAGAAAAAGACTAAAGCAAGGACAACCAAAAAAATTTAAGGAAAAGAAAGATGTTATATTTAACCTCTGTGTTCCTTCCTGTATTTGGTCTATCTTAGAAAGCATAATAATTCGTAAGTTTTTGACTCTTCTTTTCAGGAAAAAACACAGTCCGTAGACTTGTTCTTACTCATTCCTACCCTTTTCTCTAAGTCTTCCAGTTGAGCAAGAATAGTTTCTTTCTCTTCATCTGCCTCTTGGAGCTGTTGATCAGCAAGGCCCTGAATTTCTTCCATGCTCTTTATTTTTTCACGTAAATGTTGAATTTCATTCTCTAACTGATGGACCTTGTTCTTATTCTGCCTGTTTTCAGCTTTAACCTATAAGTGAAATAAGTTAGAATGAGTACCCAGAATTTTTTTTTTTTTTTTTTTCCCCTCAATCAAAAGCCACCCTATTTTAATGATTTAAAGAAACAACTTTTTGGGAAGTGCAGTTACCAGCATACCAGAAGAGAAAGGAAAAAGAACTGCTTTGCCATTGTAATTACTACATTTTAAAAGTGCCCGAGTCATTCTGGTAGTGGTATGTACAGTGATTTTTCGAGGTGATTACTGGCTATATTTTTGTACCATTATTAAACTCTTTGCTGCCTCCAAGTCTAAATTCTAATTCACCAAATAATCAGGGGAAAAAGCCCAAAAAGACTATTAGTAAAAAAACATAAAATTCAGACTCTACTGTTACACAAACACCAAAAAATGGGTCTCTCCTTGTTATTGTACAACTAAAATTTGCTATGAGATTGCTTGTAGAAGTTTTAATGTACAATAAACCGTTCTCCTCCAAGCAACATTTTTGCAAGTTTTATATAAGAAAAGCCAACAAAAGGTTGCAAAGGAGCATGTGTCCTGTCAAATATCCAATGTTAATATTTATCAAAGGAAAGCAAGAATGGCTGATGTATTTCACTACTTTAACCAGAATTTCACAGTATGCACAGCAGGGAAGTGGTCAATTACTTCTTTTCCCTCTTCAGAAGCTTTTGCCTAACTTATGGAGTTTCTTTATAATGAAAATTACTACATGGTGTACATTTGTGCACAATAGGAGAATCAAACTCTAATAATGGTTAGTATTCCTGTTCTAATCACTGGTAACAGCGTCATGCTCTGATGCAAGTTGACCACGTGTTTCTGACAAGTAAAAGTATTCAATTTGTCTAACTTCAGTAAAATTATGCTTCTCAAAGATGGAGGGTAGCAAAGCTACATCCGTAGTGAAACTTCATCCTTTGGCTGCAAGTTACATTTTTTTTAGACTAAGCTGAAATTGTCTTACTCTTGCTGCTGTTGTTTTGATACGTGCCTGTCTATATTTCTCCTGCACTTCTTCCAGTTTTTCCTGCTGGGATACCATTTCCTCCTGCAATTGTCTCTGTCTAGCCCATGCTTTCTCTTTTTCCATCTGAGCATCAGCAAGGATGTCATTAAATTCTTTCTGCAGATTTGCAAGGCTTTTCCCTAAAGCATCAGCTGAATTCTGACATCTGAAAAAGAAACAATCCAGGTTCCGAGAGAGAAAATAATGATTTGTAAACTGTGATATGAGACACTGAAATAATGAAGCCTAACACAATATTGCAAGTTTAAGACATTCAACATAAATGAATTTAGGTGCAGTACTGAACACGTTACACTGTACAGACAGTGGCTCTATTCATACCATTCTGTCTTTGTTTATTACCATTCTTTGTTGCTGGGGGCAAAGGGCAGGGGGAACCCAACAGCTTTACCCTGTCCCTTGCAGTGAAACTTAAAAGGGCTGCATATTCATAATATAATTACCGAGCTCAGGTGATGTTCTCTCAACAACCACACCGTGCTGAAGTTCATGTTTGAACTGCCCTAAGTTGGGCTCAGTAGGATGCAGCACACGTACCTTGTCGCTCTCCTGTACTTACCAATTTCACATGCACAAATCTAACACTGTACTTTTATTTTACTCACTTAATCTCTCCAACTCCTGTCTGAAGCTTTTGCTTGAGTTCATTTATACGAGCTAAGACTTCCTCAGGATGAATTAAGTTACCAACCGCATGGTTTAGCTGATTCTGAAGATCTTTAAGCTGTTGTTTCAGGAGATTATTGTCTCCCTAAAAAAAAAGAAACACAGACAAAAAACCCCACCCACACAACCATAAGCAAACAAATGCACAAATGATAAAAGCTAATATTTTTAATAACTATATCCGTTTTGGGGTTTTTGTTGATAGTGGTGGTTTTTTTGGAGGTTGGGGGTTTGTCTGGGTTTTTTCTGGTTTTTAAAGAGTCCAAAGATTTTTTGAGCGGGCCTGAACCACCATCAACAACAAAAAAACCCCACCCCAATCTTTGCCTTTCAGTTTCCTTTATGTTGAAAATTATTTAATGGCAGTTCAGAAATAATCCTACCCTTTCCTTAAACTAAGGCAGTACTGTCTTTACATCAGCAAAGACCAGTGGCAATCAGAAGCCTGTCACACCATCTACCTACAGCAGACGATGGAACAATTGCAGTCACTGTCCCAGCCACTAGACCGAGGAGTCTCACTTATCCTGGCCCCGTTGGTCTTGAACTCTTCTCTGCACATCAGCAAGCCTCAGCAGAAGTGATAGTGCTAGTATCTGGTGAGGATCCTTTATTAGCTCATCCTGAAGTGGTCAGGCAGCTGGACTAGATGTTTGTTGTAGGCCCCTTCCAAATGAAGGCAGTCACTGTATCCTCCAGCGAGTATGAGACAGGAAAAAGGGATCTGATGGATACAAAGAATGCCTGAAGCGAGTCTTCCCACAATGAGGGAAACTGCCATATTTTGAAGATCACGAGTCCAGTGTGGTATTCTTGCCTAAAGAAATCCTGTTGATTGAGCCTTTCAGCAGCGTTAGGAAGAGGAACACTCAGTTTCTAATCTCAGTTAATATGAGGCACTAATCTGTGCCACTATTAAACTAGAAGTGTTTCTGCACACCTATGCAGTCCACTAAATGCCCATGAGTTCAAGGATCACAAGCTCGGTTGCCTACTGTACTTGGATGCCATTACTGCTTTGTGGCCATTAAGATTCCGCAGGATCACAACTTTAAACAGAGGGAATAAATTCTGCTTTAGCTATTGGATCAGTTTTTTCCTTCTGCATCCAAATAGTTTTCTTACTGACATGTACTGGATGAAGCTTGCCGGAAATTAAGATAAACATAACAATTTATCAATCCCTCTGCAATATAACTGAGCGGCTCTGAAATTATTTCAAAGGTCAATCTATATATCTAAAATAGACAGGTAGGACAATGCTATAGGTTTTCCGGACAAGAAAACTGAAGTCAGGAAAAGTTATAAATACTACTGAACTTCAGAACAAGATTCATACACAATCCTTTAAAATTCTTATCACTTTCCTCTTGGGAGAGTGACAAAACATACTGCATATCAGGTAGCGTTATAAAGGCAACAAACACTTCACCTGCAATTGTTTGAACTGAGAAAGGAGCTTATAGTTTTCCTGTTCCTTCTCTTCTGCTAGTTGTGCTTTGGTCAGAGCATTCTCTAACGCTTGCCTTTCTTTTTCAAGTTCAGCTTGCAGGGCTGAAAGTTCCATCTACAAACACAGAAAACCTTCAGGTTAATATCTCCACTCCCAACCCCAGCCTGTCACCCAAATACACAACAGCTGTATTTCTTAAAACAGTAATAATATGACAACACCTCCTAAAAAAAACACTCTAAGAAAACAACCCCAACCATCCCAAATTAACCCATCACCATGTACAGGCAACAGGTGTATTTCCTAAAACATCACCATCACGATTGGTACTGTAAATTGTAATCTAAACCTAACAATGCCCACCAGGTAACTGACAGATTTACATTTTATCAGTGTTCTACAGAGAGACTCCAAGTTTTTCCTGAAACTTCAAAACTAAAAGACTTGGAGGGGTTGTGGGCAGAATGCCAACTTTACTGTTTTGCATTTGAATTTCTGCTTGAAATCTGGAACATGCAGTTGGAATAAGTCCCACAAAAAACCACCACCATGTTGATTTCCGACGAATGGAAATTGAACCTAGGTGGTAGTTACTGCACACCATCATACACAAATCCAAATGAGGATCCCCAACAGCAAGATAAAATGGAACTGCACAAATTAAAGCATACATTGTTTTCTCCCAGCAGAAAGACACTGGTTTATAATATATTACAGAATTTTTTAAAATTGCTGTAAAATTGAATTTTACAAGGAGCAAAGGCAACCTTTGTCTTTCACCTGCTACCTTTCACAGGACTGCTATAGTGTCATTTCTTCAATGTGTGCAGAATGTGTTTCCAGAAAGATGCAGATTTAATATTTTCCCTTTAAATATGGTGAATATTCTCTCCCCAAACGATCTGTACCTTGCTTCAATGCAGACTTCTAAGTCCTAGCAAACTGATACCACCTTCCATTTGGGGGCACACCTGCACCAACAATTGTTTGCAAGTCAGCGCTAGAGATCTGGTATGGAGGAAAGTTCAGTTGTCCCTTGTCCCAGGATGTATTATCCCTTTGGCAGCGTGAGAGCTCTGTTCTTACCTGGCTAAGCTGTTTCAGTCTTTCCAATTCTTCTTTCTGCTGCTTGGCTTCAGCATCTCTGTCTCTTAGCTGGGCTTCCAGTTCAGCCTCATAGGCGCTGATGTCCCCTTGTGCATCTCTAAGCGATTCATTTATTTCTCGCTGCTCTTGGAGCGCACCTTCTAGCATTGTAATTTCCTGGAATTTTACAATTATTTTAAAACCATGTACACAGGAGAGCTAGGATTTCTTAGAGTACATTGCCTCTCTTCCTCTGTTACTCTGGAACTCATCATCAACGTGACAGCAGATAGATCAAAATAACTAACCCTAATCACTAGACATTAAAAATTAATGCTAGGTGGCACTACTACATTCAAAGGTCAGGTCAATGACGCTACTGTGACACTGTCCAAAAATCTACACTCACGTTAGAAAGGTGTAGCTTGAAGTGATATACATTTGTACCTGGTATTAAGGTTTACATAAAACTTATCAGGACACTAAGACAGCTCTCCAAGGAATTGGCTGACAGGACAGATGCAAGTAATTATACGCACATCCTCCGCTCGTGCCCAGACAGTTTTCACTAATGCAGTTCACTATATTGACTGCAAATCCATCCTGAGTAACTTCTGAAAGGTAAAGCCTGCATTTCTGAGACATCTTCCATAAAGTACAGATTCACTGTATGTCTCTTCCAACTGGTTTTAAAGGCCAAATTCTGTTCTTAACATGCATGGGCACATCAAATTGAAGTTACGATATCAAAAAATGATTTTATCCGGGAAACTGTGCTTTGCTAGTCCCAATTGGGTCATTTGCACCCCCCACCCCACCCCCTTTTTTTTTTTTTTTTTTGAAGTTTATTCTTCTGTATCTGAATTTGGGGAGAAACGTAGTATTAAGCCTTACTTGTCTCATATTTTCTGCATCCATGGCAACTATTTCCAGATTGTTTCGTTCCTCTTCTAGGTCTGCCAATCTTTGTCGCAAAGATTCTTTATCCTTCTGTAACTCCTTACATTCATCATTGGCCTGTTTTGCCTGACACTTAACACTTTCCAGGTATTCCTGTAATCCAGTGATAATGCTTTCTAAATCCCTTTTCAGTGCTTCGTTTGTTGCTATTTGACCTGCAGAAATGCAAAACAATTTTGAGATGGTTAAGAAGCCACACTTATTTACAAAACAAACCCCCCTGCCTTTCTTAATCTTCTTTAAGATTGAAATATGTAGTAACAACAGGTAACTAGAACTCAACCAGAAAATGTATGTGCTGTGTTTTAAAGGCCAGGAGTTCCCGTATCACCATATTAACTTGACCATGGGAAGAGTTAAAAAGAAACTGCAGTTCTTTGTGCATTCCTGCCCCTACCTAAATGACATTTGCTACCTTTACACCTACATCAATTTCGTTTCAGTTTTTATATTCATAATCTTTTCTGGGATATTTACTTTCACATAAACTAGGTGTACAGTAAACACATACAGAACCCGAGTTCATTGACTTTATTAAGTCAGTTTCCAAAACTTTCCCCCACATTAAGGAAAAACAAACAAAACCTAAAACACCCCCACCCCACAAACTACCTTCCCCAGCCATGTACAAGGGAGATGAACGCCATAAAAAAAAAAAAAATTTACCCAGTCTCCTTTTAGATGAATTAAGAATAGTTTTTCAACCTTTTCTTATACATTCTGCATTTCATTTAAAGACAAACAAAACTGAATCCTTAATTCAGTTGCCATGTTATCCTAAATACAAGAAATACTGTAAATGAGAAGTTTACCATCAGTGAGCTGTTGCTCCAAGTCCTTGATTTCCTCCGTTTCCTTAGCAATCCTAGAGAGCATTTCGTCCAGGCGACTCTCAAGTTGTTTGTAATGTTTGTTCATTACATCAAACTGCTGTTCTTTACTTGCTTTTTGAGCTTTCATGTGAGCCTGTAAATTCACAGTTGGAAAGGTAACGTGGGACAACGTCAACAGAAATTGAAAAAGTCAAATCAGTATTTTAGCTCAGTTCTGTAGTGTCTTACTACCAGCAGTAAAAGTCCGAACTGTAGCATATATTGTGGTGCTTGAGTTTTTTGTTTTGTTGGGGTTTTTTGGGGTCGGGGTTTTTTTGTCCTCCTTACTGCCCCACAAAGAATCCCAGATTCCAGAATCCCAGGCAAGCAATCCGTGTGACTAACAGCACCATAAGTAGTCTCCCCCTTGCCCAGGCACGATGAAAAAGGCCTGCATTTATAAATTATTACTCATGGCTACTACCTTTCTTCCCGCCTTTACTTTCTCTTACACAATTTCCTCTTTCAGTCAAGACCAAACACGATTTCCTCCAGAAGCTTTAACGCTGTCATCCTGCATTGCCTTCACAGCAGATGATGCTTCAGAATGTGTCAGGTCACTACCCGAAGGAAAATACTCTGAACCACCAGCAAGTCAGGCCAACTTTATAGCAAAGATTTATTTAAAGTAGATTTTTTTTTTTAAAGAAAATAAATAAATGTATTTCTGGGAAATACACCATACCCGCAGCTCACACAGCAGCACCCGCAGCTGACATTTTGGTCAGGACTTCATGAATTCAGTATGAATTTAGCCAATTGTTTCAGCTGTATACAAAACTAGGCTATCAACACAATACAGTGCTATTTGTTTCTCACGGGTATGAAATTAATCACAAATATTTCAAATGCCAGAAAACTTTGAAACCCACAGAATTACGCTGTTGTAATAAACTGCACCTTTCTCTTACTAGTCAAACAAAAGTAAATCGAGCTAGCAGAAGAAATTTTAAGTACGAGTTCTCAGAACGACCACTTAGAGACTTGCTTCTTAACAGAAGTAACAAAACCGTCGCTGTCTGCGTTTCTGTACGGAAGTTATTTTGAGCATTCCCGTTAGGACAACCCGTCACCTGGCGAAAGGCAAAAGGCAAACACCCGCTCGGCTTTCCCAAGGGAAATCTCAGCAAGCAAAACCCCCGCCGCGGCGCCGCTGCTGAGTCACTTGGCCGCAGCCGCCGAGCGCCACAAGGCGCCGTTTCAAAAAGCCACCGCGCACTTACGGCTCCGCCTTTGTCCCCTCGTCCTCCGGTGCCGCTCGCCGAACGCCCCCGCCCGACCCGGAGCCCCTCGGAGCCCACACGGGCACGCCCGGTCCCGCCGGCAGCCCCGGCCCCCGCCGCCCCCCGCCGCTTCCTGCCCGTTGCGATTCGAAGCGCGGGGCGGCCCCGGGAAGGGCCGGGCTCGTCCCCGCCAGCGGCCAGCGCCGAACGCGCCCGGCCCTCCTGCCCCGCTGCGGGGGGCGGCA
>VZSF01008737.1:0-11218 GCA_013398295.1 Chionis minor
GGGGTGGGGTGGGTTAGTTTGGTTCCCATTTTGCAGGGGGTTGTTTTTCTTCGGTGCCAGAATTTGTACCTAGACCCCGAGGGTTTTACGTGGTCTCTTTGGTTGTTACATGTGATGTGGACGAAGGTCAGTGGGGAAACGGGGGAGTTTCCCAGCCGGAGACGCGTCTTTATACCAGTGGTGCTGTACCAAGCTGCAGCCCTGGCTCTGCCTCTCCCGTGTCCCCTGGGTTTTGTTCCCGGGGCTGGCAAACGAGACCGAATCATCACAGTTTTACCGGCATAAGGGACCAAATTTCCCGTTGGGTGGAGCTGCCCTGCCGGATGCGGGATGAGAGCGGTTGCCGCTGCCAGAAGTACCCGGGATGCCGCGCTCACCTCCGCAGCAGTGCCAGAGAAGCGGGGATGGAACGCGGCGTTTCAGCCTGGGTGACGGAGGGGCGCCGCTGGCAGCGGGGGTTCCCACCCGGCTCTTTCCGCAGGAGCCCCCGTAGCCGTGTGTGGGGCCGTGGTGGGGCTGCATCCCCCCCCTCTGCCCCTCGGCGGGGCTGTGTCGGGAGAGGCTCCCGGACGCTGGTGTAAGGTCCTCTTGAACCAACTGCTAATAAATGGGGGGCTCTGGTTTTACGTGCTGCTTTTTGCCTGTTTCTCTCCTCGCTGGCATGATCCAGTCCTCCCCCCAGCGGGGTCCTGTCTGTCTTTGGGGGCTTTTGGGCCCCGTCTTTTTGGGGGATTTGGGGGCGAAGTGTGTGTGTGTGGGAGCAGCCCTCCATGCACGAGGTGGCAGCAGCCGTCTAGTCCTGGATCCTGCACGGCTGCCCGCCGCCTCCTGTTCCCGGGATGGGGCCCGCAGCCAGCTGGGACAGCATCCAGCACTGGGGCATGGATTCGGAGGGACCCGGGCGGGGGGAAATCCCCCGCTGCCCAAGGGTGGATAGCCCCTGCCTGCCGGAGCCTGCCCACCCCTCCGCTGCCTCCCCACCGCCTTCCGCAGCCCGGCCCCTGCGAAGCGCTGGAGGAAATGAAGACGGAGCCTAATTAATCCCAGACGGGTTTGTTTGAACCTGTCGGAGTGACAAACGATGTGTGGCGTGGCAGGAGCCGCCGGACGGAGGAGAGGGGGCTGCAAGGGGAGGGAGGGATGTGGGCTGCCTGCCTGGACAAGGCGGCTTTTTAATTTTTGGCCATGCTGGAGCAAAGCCAGGCCATGCCACCCCATGCCCGTTGCCCATGGTTCCCTTCCCGGTGTCCCCGAGCCCGGCAGAGGGCGGTGGGACTGTGCACAATTTGGCCCCCATCGTCCCCATCCAGCCCTGGGTGTCATGCAGCCCCCCCCCAGCTCAGCCCTGGGCTGCCCCAGGTGGGACCAGCTGCTGCCCAGCCTGGCCCGGAGTTAATTGCTTGTTAATTAACGGGTCCAGGAGCACAGGTCAGCCCTATCTGATGGCCCTGGGGTGCCTGGGCAGATGAGGAGGGCTCTGCCCTCCCACAGCCGCAGCAGAGCCATGGGGGAGGAAGGCTCCGTCCCCCTCGCCGCTGTCCCGCCTTGGCACCCGTGATGTTGATCTGCCGAAAATGTGCAAACTCAGTGAAATCCGTGCTGGGCTGGGCAAAGGCCAGGGGCTGGGTGGCTGCGGCCGGCATGTCCCCAGGGGAGAGCAGGAGCCCCAGCCAGTATCTGTGCTCGGGGGCTCAAATCCCGCCGTGCCCCCGGGCTGCTCCCCCTGCCCAGCCGGGGGGTGCCGGGGCTGTCCCTGCTGCAGCCTCATCCTGCAAACTCTCGTGGGGGACCCCAAGGCAGCCCCTGCCCGGCTCTGAGCCCCCAGGGTGCTGCGTGGGGAAGCAGGGGGGAGGCAGCAGCCTCCTGGGGGTCCCGGAGGTCTCGGAGCTGAGCTGGAGGCTGCTCCAGGCTGTCCATAGCCCCAGCCCACAGGCAGGACGGTGGTGGCCATGGTGAGGGCTGGCTCTCCCGGCCATGACGAGCCATGGCGGGGTCTGGTCCAGCCCTGGGGCTGCTCTCTGCACCTCGATTCATCCTGCAGCCGTGCCCTGACACATCCCGTGTCCGTGCCCCAACACGTCCTGCATCCTCCCCGGCTGCTAGGGATATGCTGGTGAATCCGCGCTGCAGACGGATGCAGGAGGGATGCGGAGCCCGGCAATGCCCGCCCGGGCGGCTGTTTGCATGGGCCAGGCAGTGCTGGGCATGGCGCAGCCCGCGGGGCTGGCGGGGGGGATGCAGGCAGGGGGGGTGCAGGCAGNTCCAGCCCTGGGGCTGCTCTCTGCACCTCGATTCATCCTGCAGCCGTGCCCTGACACATCCCGTGTCCGTGCCCCAACACGTCCTGCATCCTCCCCGGCTGCTAGGGATATGCTGGTGAATCCGCGCTGCAGACGGATGCAGGAGGGATGCGGAGCCCGGCAATGCCCGCCCGGGCGGCTGTTTGCATGGGCCAGGCAGTGCTGGGCATGGCGCAGCCCGCGGGGCTGGCGGGAGGGATGCAGGCAGGGGGGATGCAGGCAGGGGGGATACAGGCAGGGAGGATGCAGGCAGTGAGGGATGCAGGCAGGGGGGATGCAGGCAGGATGGGATTCAGGCAGGGGGGATGCAGGCAGGGAGGGATGCAGGTGGGATGCTGGCAGCAGGGTGCAGGACTGGCCTGGCTGGGCACAGGCGTGGGGGTGCTGGCCATAAGCAATGGGATAACTCGTTCACGGGATGCGCTGGTGAATGCAGGAAGCCTGTGGTCCCCTTCCCTGTCCCCAGCACAGCTGCACAGGACAGGGGCCAGGTCCTGCCCACAAATGCCACCCAGAGCGGTGCTCCCCCATGCAGCCGGTGTCTGATGCCCTGTCACCCCACAGCCAGGCAGAGCCACCCGCACCGGCATTGACACCGAGCCCCCGACCTCCCCAGGGGCTGTGAGGGCCAGCTCCTGCTGTCGTCCGAGCTGCCGTGCCGGAAGCTGTGCCATGTGGCACACAGGTCTCCCCAGGATGGGGATTTTGGCAGGAGGGCTGGAGAAGCAGCGCTGTGCCCCCAGAGCTCCATCAGACGGGTTGGGAGGGTGGGAGCTGCAGGAAGAGGGAGAAGTCGAGAGATTCCCAAGTTCCTGCCGGGATCACTTCGGTGGTTTATAAGCCTGGAAGGGCAGATCATTTACAGCCCCTCCGCTCCTCCGGCAGCTCTGTCTGCTGCTAGAGACGGTGGCTCAGCCATGCAGGGCACAGCCCTAGGCAGGGGGACTGGGGTGAAATTCCCAGTTTTGCAGCACTGCTTGATTTAAAACCCTGAGTCCTGCAGGGGGATTTTGCAGCATGTCCAGCCAGGGGACGAGGTGACAGTGCCAGCAGTCGGAGTGCACCTACACCCCGGCTGGCTCCTCCTGCCCCGCTGCCGGCGGTGTCCCGGCTCCATGCGGGTGCTGGGGGCGTGTGGGATGCATACCCCCGTGGGGGGACATTGTGCCTTCCATCGTCTGTCTGCTGAGCAGAGTGGGTGGTGGGACAAGGAAAGAAACCTCGTGGATGACTGGAAAGCCATCTCCTGTGTTGGCTTCCCAAAATGGGTGGAGGTGGGGGTGCTCGGCAGTTTTTGGGTGGGATGGGTTCCTCCTTCAAGCTCTCTGTGCTGTGTCCAGCCTTTACAGCCTGCTGAAACGTGACATTTAAATCAGGCTTTACAACAAGACTTAGTAGAAATCAGAATTATTTCAATCAAAAAATGCCTCAACCATCGTTTTATGTCGGAGAAATCTCACTGTGACCCTCCCCACCAAGCAAACGACCTCCTGCTTCTGCCCCTCCAAAGAAGTGCATGAAAGGGGCCGAGTCTAGCAAGCACGAACCTGTCCAAGACCTCGGCTCCGAAAACCTAGCAAGGGAGTCAGGAAGGGCTGTGGAAACTGCTCTCTCACAGGGAGAAACAAGGGTGGGTTTGCACCCTATAAATAACAGAGATCACTGGCTGTGGAGGAGCCCCTCATCCCCCCCGAGAAAGGCATCCCCAAACCAGATGGCTGGAGGTTAAAACCAGATGACGCAAATATTTCACATCGTGTCAGGATTGCGAAAGCGGCGATGGCTGCGCCTTCTTCCACAGCCCTTTCCTGCAGGCTGGGGACCTCCTCCCAGAGGATATTGTCACGGAGGTGGGTGCGGGTGTGACACACCGGGACCCGCATGGGTGGGGAGGTGGCAGAGGTCCTGCTGGTGGGGCTCTGGCTGCGGTTGGGCTCCTGCTGGGATGATGAGACCCTCATGGAGTCCCAGTCAGATTTGGGGCAGCTGAAAGCCTCCCGAGACAGCGTCACCCAGCAGTGCTGTGTGCTGGGAGGGGACAGTGGCCATGCCAGCCCCACCAGAGGGCCGTGTCCCGTTGCGTGACCCCTGCAGCTGCTGGGATGTGACCTTGGCTCCTCCAGCCCTGGCACTCACCGCGTCCTTCTCGTGGGACCTGTGACCGGAGTGGGGGATGATGCCTTGGCAGGGCAGGGACAGCACAAGTCACCAAGTCCTTGAATAAGAGCCATGCAAAACATTTCTTTTAATGCCTCTCGTGACTTTGAAGTGACGTATTTACACTTTGCGATAAAATAATGCTAAATTCTGGTGTCTGAAAAATGTCAATGTATTTCTATTAAATGTTCATCTATCCTTGGATTACAAAGCCGATAGCAATGTTTTTGTAGAAGTTGTACATTTTCCTGTAAAGACATACATCTGATAATAAAGATATAAATCCTGTAAAGATATAAACCTATAAAGGTCTTGTTTTGAAGACGCAAATGTATAGAATGTCTTCTGTACACTAGAAGATATTTATATATAACGTATTTGCAACGCCTAAGAGTGTAAATATGAATTGCCCGTTTAAATGTCACAGCTTAAATCGGAAAACATAAAATAAACTTAAAATGTCAAAGGACAGATGACAAAAAGACTTTTCTTCCACCTGAGAAAATTGTCTTATAACCGATTTCCATTAATCCTGGCTTTCCAGTTCTGCGGGCGGTGTTTGTTTTAAAGAGGAGATGTGGTGATGGGCAGCTCGGGGCTGGAACCCCGCGGGGCTCTGCCAGGAGCCGGACCCCTCCAGCCCCATGAAGCTCCAGGACCGGTGCCCCCTTTTGCATCCCCCTCATCCCAGCCCCACATCCCCCCTCCCTCCCCACCTGCCAGCACCCCCCACCACCATCCTGCATCCCACCACCCTCCTGCCAGGCGCCTTTGTCCCTTCCCGCGCTGTTTAGTATTAAAACCAGGTGTCGGAGCGGCTCCGAGCTCGGGGGGAGCTGGGCCTGCTTCCCAGGTGTCTCAGGGCAGGGAAGCGGTGGGTTGTCCCTTGGCAGAGGGACTGCAGGAGCATGGGGGGAAGAACTGGGGGGCAGCTCCAGCTTCCCAAGGAACTGGATTCCCTGGGGAGCTCGGTGGCTTTCCCGCAGCCGGAGCCTGCGGGATCTGCTCCAAAGGGGTGTCCCAATGTCTTCTGGCTCTTAAATCAGGTGCTGCCGGCTGGCAGAGCTAGAACCAGGCGGGTTTTGCATGAACCGAAAAAGACAGGGGCGCATAAGGTGGTTCTGGTTTAATAATGCAGGGGACAGCTGGGAGGCAGCAGGGGGGAGCGAGGCTGGGTCGGGAGGCTCAGGGCAGCTCTAGGATGAGGAAGGGCCTCGGGGCGATGCTGAGCCCTGGAGAAAAGCAAAGGCAGACGGTAAATGAGGCTCCAGGCGCTGAGGGTGTGCAAAGGGCGACACGATGCCAATGGCTGTAGCTGTTCCGGCAGTTTTTCATTCACCAAACCCAGGTTCCAGCCGTGTAAATGCAGATACAGCTTCTCTGGGCTCACGGACCGACAAAAATCACGCCGGTACCAGCACATTCCCACCACCGAGGGGCTGGCACTGCCACAGCGGTGTCACTCAACCCACAAAATATATAGGTTTCAACCTTTTTTTAATGCCTTTGCTTCTCTTTTTTAAGCCATGTGGGGACTTGGCACTGGGTGTTCGCTGGTGCAAAGCTTGCTTTCAGTGTGCTGCTCGCTTCTGCCCTGCCCGCTGGCTCCAGGCAGGGATGCTGCCATCCCCAAAGACCTTGGTGCTGCCCAGTGGTTGTCCCAGCAAGTCTCTGTCCTTGTGCCTCCCCGGGACAACCTCTGCAGCTCCTTTGGAGGGAGAGGTGGGGGTCAATCTCTTCTCCCAAGTAACAAGCAATAGGACAAGAGGAAACGGCCTCAAGTTGTGCCAGGGGAGGTTTAGGTTGGATATTAGGAAAAACTTCTTTCCGGAAAGGGTTATCAAGCATTGGAACAGGCTGCCCAGGGAAGTGGTGGAATCGCCGTCCCTGGAGGTATTAAAAGCCGGGCAGACGTGGTGCTGAGGGACGTGGGTTAGGGGTGGTTTTGGCATAGGTTTATGATTGGACTTGATGATCTTGAAGGTCTCTTCCAACCCAAGTGATTCTATGATTCTATGGTTCTATGATTCCATGATTCTATGACTGGGGAGCAAGAGAGGAGAAACTCAGGAGCCAGGGCTGCTTGAGGAGCTTTCCAGCTCTTAGGTCGAGAGGAGGGAAATGTTAAAGGGTTTCCTGCTGTCGCACATCTGGGTTGAGTTTCACCACTGATCCCTCCCCCATGCACGGCGGGGGCCGCCGCTGCTGGAGCCGCTGGGACTTGGAGAGCCGTGACGTGGGTCCCAGCACCGGGGCCGGCGGGAAGGGTGCTGGGGGATGCCTGCCCCCCCTTGCACAGGGTGCTCAGCCCGACGGAGAGCCCACCTCAGCCCCCAGCCCTTCCTCGGCAACCAGGCGCGAGCAGCCCAGCCCTGCCCACCACCCAGTCGTGCTGGGCTCGCTGCAGCCACCCCTGGGACCATCCGGCTCCTCACCCTTCCCTGCCACCTCCATCCACCCGCCCTCAGCCAGGTTTGCCGGGATGCTCTCTCCCCACTGTCCCTTCCAGGCACGGCATCGCCTCCATCCTCCCCTATCCCACGTCCCACAGGGCTGGTGGCCACAGACGGGTACCGTGCAGCCAGACGGCAGTGTCACAGCCGGAGCCCGCGGCAGAGAGGGGAGGGGCTGGTCCGCGTGCAATGCCACTGTCACACACCCCACCCCACCCCTGCCACACACCATCCCCAGAGCCACCAGGAAGGTGCTCTGGCTGCCTGTCCTGCCCGTTGGGGCTCACAGCGGGGTCGGCGAGCTGAGCGGGAGGGCGATGCTGCCAGCAGCTGTGAGAGCCAGGCTGGCTCCCTGCCTCAATCCAGATGTTGTGCCGGGAAGAGGCTCGGGCATCCAGCTCGATGGTCCCATGGGCCAGGGTGGGCTGGGAGTGAGCCCCGCGACGCAAAGGTGGGTGCAGTCCATAGGTGCGTGGACGCCGTCGTGGGGGGGTTGCAGTGAAGAGGGGGTGAGGAGCGTCATCGCGAGCTGGATCCCTGCTCCAGGCTGCTGATGGGGTCTCTTCCCCGGGCCACACACATCCACATGGATATTTATACAGGATGGGAGCGGAGCATCCAGCCCTGCGTGGCCATGTGCCTCCCCGTGCCCCCCCCCCCCAGAAGCCATACAGACCCAACACGAATCAAACGCCTTGGAATGAGCCAGAATAAATATTTTACAGTAAATTACCAAGGCTAATAATTATAAAAATCTGTACTTATGACCCGGAGCCAGGGAAAGATTTCCAAGCAGCTGGTGACCACATGGGTGACGGTTCCCCCCCTCCCTCCCTGGCCGGGCTGACGGACCCCTCCTAGCTCGTGGGGACCAGCCTGAAGGTAGGGACTGGGGGGGTCTGGGGGTGGGTGTCCTCCCCTGGCTCTGGTGCTGGGCTTGCTGGGGGGTCTGCGACACCCTGTGGAAGGACTTAGAGGCAGGATTTCCTGCAACGGCAATTGCTGCTGGAGTTTAGGGAGGGGACGGCACAGGACGGGGGTTGGAATTCGAATTCCCGCCTGCACAGCCCGGCTCTGGGAGCCCTTGGGGTTATCTGACTGCTGAAGGACTCGGGGAAGACAGCACCACAATGGGTGGAGGGGCTGAGGGAGCGCGAAGGAGAGAGGAGGAGGAGGAGGGACAGTCCCTGGTGGGCTCATTTTACCCATTTGACCGCTCAGAGACTGAGACCCCCGCCCTCGTTGGCCAGCAGGAACCAGATCTGCCCTCACCCCCCAGCCCTGTCCATCCCCAGAGCTGCTGGGATGGGACGGTCCCTGAGGGGTCGTCTCATATCTGGCCACGTGCTCGGAGCTGGACGAGGCACGTGCCAGGCGAGCATCCCCACCCCTGCCTTGCTGGGGACCGCAGCCCAGGGAGGGGACCTGGCAGACGGAGTGGGAAGCTCTCATCGTTTCCTGCTTTCTCCTCCTCTGAGCTTTATCTGGGACGAGCACAGCAAGAGGGTTGGGCACGCACCCCCCTGGCATGTCTCAGCCCCTTCCTCCTCCTTATGGGCCCTGGTGTGACCGTGCCCATCATGGCGCTCCTCAGCCCCTCTCCATCACCCTGGCCGCTGCCTTGGCCCTGTCTCCCTCCAGCGCAGTTGGGAAGAGGGGAAATTTGAGCAGCCTAACCCCACTCGTTGCTTCCCCCTTCCCCCAGCCTTTTTCCCTTCCTCCCTGCCCTGATTCAGAGGAAAAAAACGGCTGGATTTCAGGTCAGCACCCGGCTCTCCCTCGCTTGGCTCCTCCGGGCAATGACTCAGACGGTCAACGGCGGCGGCGGCATCCGCAGCTCCGGCCCCGCTTGGCTCCGCTCCCGCCCGGCACCACGGCTTCAGCAACAATGGTGTTGGCCTTGAGCAGGCTCACGCAGGGCGGTGGGCTCCCTCCGCGCCCGAGGGGGCTTGGTTTAGGCAGCAAGCAGGGTCGGAACAGGGAGGGAGTGAAGAGGGGGGACACCCATCACCTGTCCGGGGGAGTTTGGAAGCGTTTGGTGAACACCTGCGTGCACCGAGGGCTGAAAGGTCATTGGTGGAAGCCGTTGGATGCTCCCAGCCCTGGATCTCTGCAGGTGGGTGCGAGCATCCCACCCACAGCCCCTCCATGCTGAGTAGCCTCGGGGAGAGCACCCATCCCTCCCTTCCCTGCCCGGGGGGCTAAGAGGGGCTGGGGATGACCTGTCTCACTCGGGAGCTTTGGTCGGCTCCCAGGGGGATAAGGCTCCCAGCCCCTTGGGACCGTTATCCCCATCCCGTGGGATGCTTGGGAGAGTTAACCTGGGCTCAGCCCTTCCTCCGTGTTAGTGAGAGACGTGCGCAGGCGGCGGCAGCCCTTGGCTGAGCGCGGACCTTGGCTTCCAGCGATCAACAGGAAACGGGAGATGGATTTCTCGGCAAACTGGGCTTTCCATAAACAGTCTGAGGGGCCGACCCGCGACGGCGGGAGCAGCGCAGAGCCAGGGCTGGGCTTTACAGCTGTTTATCACATTTTTCTGCTCTCGTTTCCTCCCCAGCTCAGCAGCTCGGGGTTCCTCTTCTCCCGCCTGCAAGTCAGGTCCAGGTTGAGCACTGTCGGATGGGCTGCTACCACTCCCAACCCGAGGCACCCGGGATGCTCCTGCTGGAGTAGGATCGGGGCAGGCAGCATCCCATGGGTCCTGTGTCCTGCTCAGCCTGGGTGCAAGGTGCCCCCTAAATCCCTTCTAAACCTTAAACTCAGCTCCTGCTGGGCTTCCTTTGCTTTGGAGTGTGTAACCCCGCTCCACGGCGTCGGGGCTGTCTGCTCCCGGCCAGCCTTTAGCTAACCAGAGCTCGCGGGCACACAAGCCTCCAATTTCTTGGCAATCAGGACTTAAGAAAATACAAGCTGACCCTGAGAGGTGAGAGAGGACCAGGAGGGGCAACGCTGGGCTTGGCGCCTGCTTCTCATTAGCAGCAGCTCGTTCAGCACCGTCCCCGCTCCCCCATCCCAGCCTGGCGAGCTCGGCGGCTCCGGTATTTCCCAGTGATGTTTTGCCTGTCTTGAACAATCACGAGGGGAGAGATTTGGTTGTAGAGCATCGCTCCGTCCATCTGCCCATCCCTCCCGGCAGGACAGAGATGCTCCATACCCGTGCACCCTCTGTGACCTATACTGGCATCCCCGGGCACTGATCCTGACCCGAGAGGCAGCGCCGGGGGCTGTCCCTGTCCCCGTCCCCGTGCGTACCCTGTCCCATGGGACAGCGGGGACTGTGTTTTTGGGTGACGGAGGTCGGTGCAGGGTGATGGGGTCAACCGGCGGCATGGGCCCCATTTGCCGAGGTGAACAAAGGGGCTTTCTTTCGGCGCGGGCTCGGGGGGAGCGCGGCCCGTCTGGAAACGAAGCTGCCTGCGTCAGAGGCAGACGGCGGCAGGATGGGGGGTTCTTCCAGAGGGCAGGAAAAGCGGCGGCGGCGGGGCTGCGCCGGAGCCCCCGGGGAGCTGCTGCCGGGGGCTTTGCAGGGATGAGACCTCGAGACCCTCACAGCCCCAGGTTGCCCACGCCTGGTGGCGGGAGGATGCTGGGTGCTTGGGGCCGATGCATGGCCGCCATCCTCATTCCACGGTGCCACCACGATGCCAGCGGTGCTGCCATTGCATCCCACAAGCCAAGCAACCCCCAACTTCGCAACATTTTGTGGAATTTTTTTGGCTGCGAAAGGCACAAAAATGCCCCACGGAAAGGCGAGAGCGGGTGCACAGGCAGATGTTCAAGCAAAGAGCGAGACACCTGGCACACCACCAATTTCGGCAGGTCGGTGTCGATGGCAAGTGCCAGCTGCCGGCTCCTCCCCACTCACGCCAGGTACAGCCAAAACCTGCCCACAGGAGCAAACTGTGCAACCCACCAGAACACAAGTAGCTCTGTGGAGCCGTACAGGCGTTGCTGGCATGGCCAGCTGTGCGTGTTTTGGCACCGAAACGCACATCCTATTATCCACGTGATGGATGTGCAAGAAAAATGCGTCTGCCTGCAGAGAGGGGATGTGGATGGCGGGATGGGGTCTGGAGCAGGGCTGGCAGGGGGAGGCGGGATGCTCGGATATGGGGCTGGCCAAGGAGAAACGCTGCCTGGAAACGGGCTCGGCTGGACCGGGGCTGTGTTTGGGAGGAAAGCTGGTATGTGGGTGTGTTGGTGCATGAGCATGTTGGGCCGGGGAGTATGTTGAAACAGAAGGGCTCGATTTTTTCACTTGAAATGGCTTTTCTGATCTCTTGGAATATATAATGAAATGTTACCAAA
>VZSF01008737.1:25840-70131 GCA_013398295.1 Chionis minor
GGGGGGGTCCGGGGGTGTATGGGGGTGCGGGGGTGCTCGCCCAGTATCCCCCGTGGGGTGCTGATGGAGGGCGAGGGGTGGGGGAGCGGAGCCACAGGCGGCCCTGGGCAGAGGCGAGGGGTGAGCAGGGTTTCTCTCTCTCTCTCTATATATATATATAAATTATCCGGGTCGGTGTCAATTCCTTCTGCCCATGCTCGGGGTCCGGCGCGGGGCATGGGAGGCACACGGGGGGACATGGGGCATCGCGGGGGTCCCCCTCAGGGCTCGGCTGGGTCACACCTCCCAGCCCCACAGAGGTCCCTCCCAGGCAATGTCCCCTGTCCCCCCCGGAGGGGACGTGATCTCCCCTGGCCGTGCCACCCTGCGCTGGAGACACGAGGTCTGTCCCTCTGGCTTGGCAGCCAGCAGGATGGATCCCTTACCGGTTGTGCAAGGGACAGGCAAAGGCCCCGTTTCATCCCGCTCCCCTCCCCGCTCTGTCCATCCGAGGGGGACAAGCCGAGCCAGATGACCTTCTCTCGCCAGGCCACCACCTCCGGCTCATAGCACCAGCCTGGCAGGGCTGTGACCAGGTAGCCGGCAGCCCAGGATGTGTCACAGCGAGTCCGAGCACCAGCGGGCATCAGGGGGCTGGGACTCACCTGCCAGGATGGATGGGGTCCCCGTGGTACCCAGCCATGGGATGGGCTGGCTCTGCTGCGCTCCGAGCGGATGGATGGCAGGGCAGCCTGGAGGAGCTCTGCCCAGCTCCAGCCTCCTTTTGCAAAGCTAAAAGCTTAATTTTGGCCAGCTGGGCGAAGGTGCTTCCTCTACTTAAGTGGTAGCAACAGCCACTTCTTCCCTAGCATGGATGCAGGCAGGGCTGGGGCTGCTTGCTGTATCCCCTCGGCTTGGCGTGGCCCGGGAAAGCGGGATAGGGGCAGCAAGACCCCCCAGCCCCTTTTCCTCCTCCCCCCGGGCGGCAGATGGGTGCCCTAGGGCTTGTTGCTTGGAGACTGTGGGGCTGATTTTCTGCAGGATTCGTGTGCTGGGCAAGGTAGGGGCACAGTTGCAAGCCGGGAAGAGCATGGGGAGGCAAACAGCTCCAAATCCAGCAAAGCTCTTGTGAACAGAGCGCAGGGAAAACTTGCAAGCGCATCGAATTTTCTCGCTGTGCCAGATTTTGTCACTGGCAAAGGCAGCCAGGAGGAGAGGCCCAGCACGGTGCACCCTGCCAGGCAGGCGAGGTTGCTCCCACCGTGGCACCCGCCACTTCAGCTGGGGCTTTTCGGGTCTGCAGGGCCAGCATGGATGAAAACTTCACAGAGGTTTTATATCTGGGGTATAGCGGGGTTGGAAGCTGGGAACGAGGCAGAAAACTGTCATATTTTTATCCATATGTTTCAATCGTATCTGTTTCTAGCTAGCTTGACTGCCTGTCTGTGCTACCCTCCTTGTTTTCCTAGCAGCAGATTATTTGGGATAACTCTGGGAGCCGGAGGGAAGCGCAGACTTAAATGTGTGCGAATTAGTGTGCGTTGCAAAAAATCCTGCACAGCTGTAGTTGGGGCAAAAGGCCAGTTGGCTTCTCTGCCAAAAAACCTGCTTACATTTCCTCGGTGTCCAAAGCTCTCAATGTTTGGGTGAAAACACTGGATCCCGCCTCCCCAGCACCATCCGGCTGTAGATGTGCCGGGGTTTGTGGCATGAGGTAGCATGGTGGTGGCGTGTGTCCTTCTGGAGAGACGGGGTTTCTCTTGGTTTAATTCTGGGTTTTGGTGGTGGGATTTTGCCAGCGAGCGTCACCATTTGGGTTGACTTGCCACCGTCCAACAAATAGTCAGAAAGGGGGAAAAGCGCCTGTGCAGACAGACGGCGGCTGCTCTGCTGTGCAGGGTGGATTTGGGGTTTCTGGTCCATGCTCTGCCTGGCCCTGGACAGTCCTGGGGCCAGTGGGTGGCCCGGTGGGACATCCTGAGCGTCCGCCTGCGAGCTGGCCAAGGTGGGCTGCAGCATTGGGATGGCCAACCATCCAAACCAGGAGCAGGCTAGGGATAGGTTCTGGAGTCACCTGCCAGCCTTGAGCCCAAGATTTCATGTGGCCTGTTGCATCCTGCTGGCCCCACCAGGACTCTGGTACCTCTTGGCTTCTCCATACAAGGACTTCTCACTGCTACCATGCCTGGTGCTCACAGCCACCCAGACCTGCAAGGTGACAGCTTCCAAGTCGCTGGTTTTCTTCATGTGACATCCCAGCCATGTCAAGACCATCAACTTCCACTGAATCTATCAGCTCAGAGTGCCCTGGGGTATCTCCCCTCTCTGCAATTTGGGGCCAAATCCTCATCTCATTCCAGCTCTTGGAGTCCATGGCAGGGCAGAGCAGGTCACAAGCAGGGCCTGATACATCCTTCACCATCGTTTGGGGTCGGATGGTGACTCCAGCCTTTGCTGGCTGGACTTCAGACGATCTGCAGTAGAGCTGTGCGGGGGGACCCATCCTTTGCACGGAAAGCTGAGCTGGAAGGATTTTTTTTTTTTCCCCCCATCTGGCCAGGAGGGGAGAGCAACAAAAATGCCTTTCATCAGCCTCGTCATCCTCTCTCTGGAGGAGAGAGCACAGCACAGCACGTGCTTCGGGAAGGATGACTGACAGCTTGGAAAGAAGCTGTTAAGCCCTGCACTTGGGGGATGTTGCTGGAAGTCACCCCTGGAGCAATGGGAAGCCTACGGAGCAAGTGGCTGTAAAAATATATAGATAGAGATCCTGTAGGCTCCTCTGGCCAGAGCTGAAGTGCATCGCACCGAAACAGCACTTAGGCTGCTCGTGTGCACCAGCAGTCCAGCCGTCCTGCAGGGCACAGGGAGCGTCTCCTTCTCCAGCATCCCTGGACCTCAGGGCTGGGGGCTGCTGGGGGACCCCCCAAGACAGGGACGCGACAGCAGAGAGGGCTGGCGGCGCTGGATTCATTGTTCTTGGAAGAAGGCAGGACATTTGGAGAGGGGAGACCATGTCCTTCCCGAAGAGCAGCGTGGTGGCGAGCCAGTGCGTGGCGTGGGAAGGAAGGAAGGAAGAATGGAAAAGCGCGAGAAGAGCCGGTCACCCTTCAGATTTTGGACTGGACTCCTGTTAATGGGCGGAAGCTGGTTTCCAGTCCTGCGCGAGCCCCAGGCGCCCTCGGCTGCGCATAGTTTTGCTTTTGCCTCCTCCCTGCACGGCTCAGGCTGCCTTCGGCCCCACACCCCTCCTCCTCCTCCTCCTCCTCCTCCTCCCCACCACCTGGACATTTTCAGCGCGTTTCTGAGCTCCTTCCAGTCTGCCTGGGGTCGGAGGGAAGCGCGCAGCCGGAGCCTGCCTGGGGCTCCTCAGCTGGCAGGGGGTGGCAGGGAAGGATGAGGGGGTGTTCCCTGTGCCTGGGAGGGTAGAGAAGGGTGCAGGAGCCACCCTGGGTGACAAGAGTCCCTCTGGCCACCGCAGCAGGTGGCTAAAGGCTCTCACGCCGGCTCAAATAACCTCGTCCTACAGCTCGGACAGGAGGGGAGAGGGGAGGGAGGTGGTCCCTGCCCTTCGGCTGGGGATGGGACGTCACCTCAGGTTGAGCAGTGATGAGCCCCATTTGCAATAGTGCCTGCAGAGCTGGGTTGCAGGGCTGCAGGCTCCATCTGTCCATCCATCCGTCTGTCCGCTGGGCCCTGTGCGGCTCTGCAAGCAGGGCGGTGTACAGGGGGGTTCTCTGCAATTTCCTCTGGCCTGCTGGAGGCTTCGCTGCTCTCCATCCATGCGACAAAAATTGCATGTGAAGAGCAATTACTAACCCACGCCGCCATCCCCATTAGTCTCCTAAGGGATTCATTCCCAGCAGGCTCGGGTGGAGCAGCCTAGGAATGGTGGGTACCAGGTGCGCTGGGGCAGAGGGGCTGCTGGAAGCACGTAGAGGATGGAGATCTGGGAGGGGAAAGCTGGGAGCAGACACCAGGCGGGGGATTTCAGGTGGGGGGCTCCCACCCTGCAGCACCCCGTGGCCTGGAGGGATGCCTGTGCCCAAGGCAGCAGCAAGGGATGGGGATACCTGGGGGCAAAATCCCAGAGGACAGATCCCAGCGCTGGTCCCAGCTATGCGGGAGTGTATCCGGCGGCTAGTCCAAGCAGGAACGGGCTGGCCAAGAGCTGAGTCATCCCTCCAGCGTGGAGGAGATCCCCCAAGGCCCCTCGGTTGCTGTTAAAAGGCAGTAGCAAGAGCGAGAGGCTGCGAAATGGCTCCGCCGAGAGCTCGGCTTCTTAGGCGGCCTCGGCCTCCGAGAAAGTGGGGATGCTCAGCTTGGAGCACGAATTTCACAGACATCTGGAGCCTGTGGCTTGTTTCTCAACAGCTCTTTGGCTGTATTTCTCCTCCGTTTCGGAGATAAAGGCAGCGAGGGTGACCCTGCCGAGCAGGAGCCGCGGTGCTGGCCACCCTCCAGCCAGCCCGGCCGGAGGAAACCGCGGCCCCGCTCTGTGCTGCCGCCAAAGCAAATAGAAATGGGGCGTTAAACAATGCCGGGCGCTGACCGGGGGAGATGTTGGCTGCCGGTAGTCGTCGTTGTGGATGGGCTCCTCGTCTCCAAGAGAGAGTTTCCACTGGCATCTCTGCCTCCTCTCCCCCACGCCCAGCCAAAAGCCTCCTGTCAGGCAGCCCGAAGACTTCATCCAGCCTCCTCCTCCTCCTCCTCTCCAGCCCCTCCAGGGAGGCAGGACCCTCCTGCATGCCTTGGCAGTGCTGGGGCTGGAGCAGGGGCTTGCTGGGTGCCGAGGGAGGTGGGAGGGATGAAGGGTGAGGAAGAGGAAGAGGAGATGCCCAGTTTGCAGCAGCCCTCCTGCTTCACCGTGGGCTCGCTGGAAGGATTTGGCTTAGTCATCCATCCCTTCCCTCGCTGGTAGGCTGAGCCACTGCTGAAAATATCCTGGAAGGCTCCCAAGCGGCACAGAAGGCAAGAAAATGAGAAACACGTGAAGGAAGGGAAGGATGGGAAGGGAAGGGAAGGAGAGCGGGTGCTGGTGGCGCCCGGGGGAGCGGGGCTCGGGGCGGGTGGCTGGGGCACCCACCTCCCTCCCGGGGCCGGAGCAGAGACACCCCATCACAGCGTTCCCGGCAGAGCCGTTGGGGAGCAGGCTGCTCCCTCGGTGGGTGCTGGGGTGACGCTGATGCTCCGCACTGGTGTCTGTCCCCAAGCAGTGGCCTCGGCAGGGCTGGGGGACGCTGCCCTTCCCGCGGGCGCTTCAGGGCGAGCTCGTAGGAAATTGCTCACCCCGAGAAAATGCGTTCCCGGCAGCTCCACATCCTTTTGGCCTTCGGGAAGGGCTGGTGCTCTGACCTTTTGGCGAGCACACGAGAAGTCCAGCAACACTCCAGCCACTTGCCGCGGGGCTTTCGCCAGGTTTTTAGTGCTTCGCTTTTAGCACTTGCGTAGGCTCCGGAGGCATGAGGTCAGCTCCTTGCTGTGGGCTGTGTCTGTGTCCGACGGGTCGGGATCTGCACAGCTTCTGTCGGCTGCTGCCATCTCGTGTTGCTCCATAAATCCGTCCCCAGATGGGGCTGGCCACCGGCCTCGCCATGAGGTTATGGCAGGCTGACAGGGTTTGCTTTCCTGCCTGCTCGGGGCTTAACGTGCTGGGATTTGGGGCAAGGGGATGGGGGACACGCACTGGCCCCTTCCCTGCCCTCTACCTCTTTGAGCTGGGGTCCAAAACCATGCGAGCTGAGACCTGCCAAAGCCCTTGGAGAAATTCCTTTCCCGTACCACCACTATGGTGGGATGGGAGGAAAAGTCCTGAGAGCCCTTGGGTGGGCTTTGCCCTCTGTCCCCACAGTGTGCAGATCTGCAGCTCAGCGTCAAGGTAGAGGCTGTGCTGGGTCTCCATCACCCCTGGACTGCGATACTCCCGCCATGTACCCCAGCTCTGGAGCATCCCTCCTGCCTTCCCTCAGCTGCTGGGGAAGGGGTTGGGATGCTGAGAGATACCTGGAGGAAGGGTGCAGGTCTTGAATGGGGAGGGCTGGGATCCCACATCCCCATTGAGCACCCCCTAACCCCTTTCTCCCCTCTGCCCAGGTCTCTCCCGCAGCGCCAGCCTCTCCGAGAAGGAGCTGAAGGAGGCGAAGGCGCGGAGCCGGAGGATCGTGGCGCAGCTCACCACGGCACCAGGCCCCAGCTCCAAGGGCGTCCTGCTCTTCCACCGCCGCAAGCAGCGTGTCGACGGGCTCACCGGGGCCGGGAATGGCGGGGGGCTGCCGCTGAGCCCCGCACCCTGGCCTCGGCAAGTAGCTATGGAGGAGGGCGAGGGGCAGGGGATGAAGCCGGAGCCCAGCCAGCCCGGCATCCCGGGAGAGGAGCTGCGGGCGAATGCCTCCCCATGCCGGGAGCCACTTGCTGAAGCCCAGCCGGTCCCACTTAGCATCTACCTGAAGGAGAACATGGCATCAGCCACCACCAACGGCGTGCAGGAGCGGGCTGCCGGCGGGATGGAGAGTGGGGTGGGGGCGCCTGGGGATGCGGGAGCCCCCGCGGGGCCAAGCATGGTGGCTCTCGCTCTGCAGCAGAGCCCCGAGGAGGGGAAGAACGGCGAGGTGCCCAGTGAGGTGCCCAGTGCGCCAGTGGGCACGGCCACGGGGACGGCGTCCCCAGCCAGCCAGGAGCAGAACGGGGCGCGGGGCCGACAGTACTACGAGGTCCATCTCACCCTGGCCAAGCCCAAGCCCGTGAAGAACCGGACGGCCAGACCCTTTGGCACCCAGGCATCCCCCACCAGCGGCCAGCCCGCAGAGGGAGCCCCCGCCGCCGAGCTGCCCCCGCCGCCCACCTATGCGGAGACCCTGAGCAGCCCCCCGCCGCTCACCCGCGTCCGCTCGCCCCCCGCCTACTCGGCCCTGTATCCCCCCCGGGAGCAGAAGATACTGCCAGGTCCCCCCCTGGGATGCGGGGTGAGCGGACCGAACCCCCTGCCCAAAACAGGGATCCTGGAGGAGTCGGCCGCCCGGAGAGCCAGCAAAAAGTCTATGTTCACCTTCGTTGAGAAGCCGAAGCTGGGCCCCAACCCCGACCTGCTGGACCTGGTCCAGAGCGCGGACAGCAGGAAGAAGCAGAAGGAGCAGGGGGAGCCCAATGCTGAGGATGAGCCCTTTGCCCTCGGGGCTGAAGCAGCCAACTTTGTCCCCAACAGCATGGCCAGGGGCGGGCAGCACCTCCCGCCAGCCGACGATGCTCCAGCATGGTCCTCCTGCCTCAAGTCCCCCACCATCCAGCCCAAGCCGAAGCCGCAGCCCAGCCACAACCTCAGCGAAGCAAGAGGGAAAGGGGCCGAGCTCTTTGCCCGCAGGCAGTCCAGGATGGAGAAGTTCATCATTGAGGCTCCCTCACAGCCTGAGCTGCTGCGGTCCCCATCACCCACCATGTCCCTGCCTCCCTCCTGGAAGTATGACGCCAACGCTTGCCTGTCACCCATGATTTCAAGACACCCCTCCAAGAGTCCCTCCAGGCCCTCCAAAACCCCCCCGGCATCTCTGTACGGAGGCAACCTGATGGAGAATGAGGTTTCTCAGAAGGAGCTAGAGATCTCCAAGCATCAGCCCTACCAGCTCCAGTCTTCGCTCTTCATCCTCTCCCCATCCAAGGGGCCAGCGAGGTCCATGCCCCGGGAGATGCCTCCACCCAGACCCTCTCTTCCTGACGCCTATCCCTACCCCCAGCAAACCTCCTGCCCAACCTCTCCATTGCCTCCTTCCCCCGTTTGGCATCCCCCCACCATGCCCGGTGCCGGCCAGACCACTTCCAGCCCCTTCCCCGGCACCGCTGGAGCTCTGCCCCTGACTCAAAGCAGCCATGCCGGTCCCAGAGCCTCGACCGAGGTGCTGCTGGCCTCCCCATGCCGCCTGCTGCCGCCCCGAACGAAGGGGGGCTTCCAGGCACCACGGCCCTCCTACTCCACCAGGAACGCCGGCATTGAGCCGCAGGTGTGGAAACCTTCTTTTTACTACAAGTAGTGGTGGCGGAGAGAAAAATGCGGGGGTTTTAGGCTTTGCTCCATCAGCCGAGCCCTCCCTAACTGCTCACGGGTGTGCCATAAGCCAAACCAACCACAAAAATGGAGGGGGGAAAAGAAAAGGAAATAGAAAAAAAGAAGTAGCTGGGATGCTGCAGTGCCGGCAGCGTGGGTGAGACAGGCGCTGCTGAGCCTCTGGTGTAATGGGAGCCGAGGGGTCCCGTGGAGGCAGCAGGAGTTGGGTGCATAGAGCCCGTGGGATCCCAAAGAGCCATCGGGAGCCTGCCTGTCCTGCGGGACCACTGGCGCTTTCTCTCTTCTCTTGCCTGGAAACTGTATGGATCTCTGGCTCCATCTTCTCCTCGCCTCCTGCCTTTCCAGCTCTTGTAGCTGGCAGCTGCCGGCTCTGCCTGCTCACCCGCAGCCCCTCGGTCCTGCCGGCTCCTATTGGCCTCCTACCAAAGCAAACCCGGAGAGGACACACCGCCTTTCCACCTCACTGTGCCTGCTCCTGTCTCTTTTGCTGCTCCTTCAGGATCTGTCCTCACTTGCTTCCATGCCACGGCAGAGACCCGCATCCCTGGAGGAACGGCAGATCCCCACGGTGCCGGGGATGCTGTGAGGTCCCTGTCCTTCCCCATGCTCGATGCCAGAGCTGGGAATGGGCAGCGCTGCTTGGCACGGCCGGGAGCGATGGATGTGCCTGGTGGAGGATGGCAGGCAAGGGCAGGGCCAGCTGGGTGATCCTCAGCCGGACACTCATGGTCCAGCCGTGCCTCTGCCTGTCCCTCGCTCCCGCCGCTCTCCCTGCGGTGACGAGTTGCCTTTTGACTGTGCTTTTATTTCTCCTGCCTTCTTCTTTCTCTTTTTTTCTTTTTTTTCTCCCCTCTTTCTGAATACACTCTCTGCGCTGTCAGACCTGTCTCTTCTCTTTCCTTCCGGCGCTGGAGCAGCTGCGGGCGATGGACACCCAGGGTAGCACAGGGGGGGTCTCTGTGGATCACCCGGAGAGAGGCTTTAGGAAGCTACAGGTAGTGAGAGCTCCTGGGTCATCTTTTGGGGAAGGGTGATTAATTGCAGGCTCAGCCTGCCCCAACCTCCTTGGCTGGTGAAGGGGTACAGAGGCAAATGCATTTTTGGGGAGCCCTTGCAGAGGGTGCAATGCACGAGGACGCATCCCACCGTTCCTGCAGGGCTGAGCCAGCACCGAACTTCCCCGGCACCAATCCTGCCCCCGTCCCTCTGCTCTGCCCGCTTCGTCCCCCCGAGTGGTGCCGGCACTAACCCGCTCTCTGTCCCCCTCCAGGAAAGGCGTCCGTCCCTCCCCGCCTCACCCACCTGGACGCCCCGGCTGGTGCGGCACCCGGGCAGCCTGGACGGCTGGGCCAGCCCAGCCTCGGTGCCCGAGCTGGACGAGGGACCCCCCATGTCCCCTCCGTGGAGCGAAAGGTCCCTGTCCCCGCTGCGGCAGGACGCCGACCCGCGGGCCAGCCGGCAGATGCAAGCGCGGCTCGCCAGGAACATCATCAACGCTGCCCGGAGAAAGAGCTCCTCTCCCAAAGCCGTGGGGCTGGAGGGCTCCCGGCCCTTCACCCCCATCCCCGCCGGCCCCCCCAGCTTGCCCCAGTCCCCCCGGCTGGCGCGGCCGGAGGGCTCCAAAGCCCCAGCACTGCAGGCTGCCAGCAGCGTGCCGGGGAGCCTGGGCAGCCCCTCGCCCACCCACAAAAGCCCCCTGCGATCGCCCCGGGCAGACGGCCCCCAGTTCTGTGCCTCCCCCAGGATGCCCCGAGCCGCTTGGGCAGAGGGTCGCCGGCTCCTGCTGCCACCCGGCACGTCCTCCTGCCCCCTCGCTGGGCTGTCCCCCAGCCCCAGGAGCCCCCTGCCATCTCCCGTGGTGGGCGGTCGGTCCCTGGCCAAGCGCTGCACCTCCCGGTCCCCGACGGACTCGGACGTCTCCCTTGACTCCGAAGACTCGGGGGCCAAGAGCCCAGGCATCCACAGCTTCAACCTCTGCCCCAGGGGCTGGACCGGCAGCCTGCGGCTGAAGCCGGGGGGGCTGCCCTCGGGAGCCCCCTGCACCTCCTAGACGAGCCAGCGCCATCCGGGCCACCCTCTCCCCAGCCCCGCCAGCCCGGGCGATGCCACCCACTGACCCACCCACTGGGAACACCCCAACCCTCCAGGCTGCGGTCCCCAAAAACCGGCGTCCCCGCTCCCCGGCGGAGCTGCCGCGGCCCCGCGGCGTGCCGGTGGGGTCAGGTGCCTCCCGCCTGCCCGCCATCCCATGGCCCCGTTCTATTTTTACCACCCTAACCTTTTGGGGCCGGACTGCCCCGTCAGCAGGCAGAGCAGGCGGCGGGGGGGGGACACCAGCCCCCAGCATCGCCCCCTCCCTCCGCAGCCCCTGCCCGCCAGCCGGCCCCATGCCACAGAGCCAGGATGGGGACGGGCTCGGTGGTCCCCTGCGAGCCCCCTGTCCCGAGCGCCAGGCTGTCACCCCAGGGTGTCACCGCAGCTCTGCTTTCCTGGGGTGGGCAGCGCTGAGTGGGCTCTGTGGACGGGCACCCTCCCCCAGGCTGTCCCAGCCTCCAGATCTGGCTGGTTTCAATTGAAACCAGATTTCAGGGAGGCAAAGTTACTTTTTTTTTTATTCCAGCCTCACCCAGTTCTTCATTGCTTTCTTTTTTTTTACCTTTGACCCCTTCCTAAAGAAATCCACCCAAATCCTTTTGCAGTGACCAAAAAGAAAGCCAAAGTTATTTATTGCCACGTCAAGGGGACCGTTTACAGGTGCCCTCCTGCCCTGCCCAGGCAAAGAGGGACAGCCCCATCCCGAACCCTGTCACTCTGCCCATCCCCAGGCTCACCCCTTCGTGTCCCCAGCCCTGAGGGATGGAGGGACACCTGGGGACCGTGTGTGTGCTCTGGCAGCCAGGGCAGGCGGGGGGAGGTGGGGGGCTGTGAGGGGGCCGAAGGAAGCGGTACAGGTTGCAGAGGGTCTGAAGGAGGTGTCGGTGCAGGAGGTGATGCCGAGAGTGTCTCCGGGACGATCCGGAGTCCCCATGGGGAGCCCTGCAAGGGACTGGGGGGGGTGGACAGAGCCCCTCGAGGGCTGCAGTGTCAGAGGGAGGTTTGGGGTGGGGGGTGATGGGGAGAGAAAGACGTCAGGGCGGACACGGTTATGTGGCAGAGCCTGGGGAGAGCAGCGGGTGCCCAGGAGGGCAACGGGTCCCCAAAGCACTTGTCCCTACCCCGGAGTGAGCAGGAGCTGGCTGAGGAACCAGGAGATGCTACGGCAGTGACCGCAGCCACCCACCCAGGGGACACAGCCTTGGTGCTGGTGAGACCAGTGCCGAGAAAGAAGGATGCATTTGGGCTGCTGGGGCTCTGGCATGTTCCCCGTTCAGGGAGCCCCTGTCACCCCTTCCCTTCCCACAGGACATGCTGCCAGCACCAGCCCATCCCTGTGCCCTGGGGTCCCCCCACCCTGCAGCCTGCCATTCCCGGGACACAACCCCCGCCTTGCTCCACCAGTCGCCACAACCCGCCTTCACCACACAGTTGTATACCCAGCTCGGAAATAAACTGCCGTTATCCCACCCAGCCTGGCCTGCCTGGCTCCGATCCATTCCCGAGGTGGCCTGGGCACATGTGGCACACGGCCACCTCCTGCTGCTGCTGCACGGCCACCATCCCGGTCTCCAGGGGTCGGCCCTGCTTCGTGCCGGGGTGATGGCATCCCCATGTCCATGGGTCAGTCCTAGTCCATGGGTGGGGTGACAGTGTCCTGGTCCACAAGGGTCAGCCCTGCTTCGTGCCAGGGCGATGTCATCCTGGTTCCCAAGGGTCTGCCCTGCTCCGTGCTGGGGTCATGACGCCCCAGTCCCCAAGAGTCAGCCCTGCTCTGTGCCGGGGTGACGGCGTCCCAGTCCCCAAGGGTCAGTCGTGCTCCGTGCTGGGGTGATGGCATCCCGGTCCCCAAGGGTCAGCCCTGCTCCGCCCCCTTTCTCAGCCAGAAATAACTGCTGTCCCGCGGCCGGACCTCGGCATCTGGGCTGGAGCCCAGCACGGGTCAGGGCAAGCGGCTGGGAGCCCAGGGGTGCCGTGGAGGGCCAGCCAGGACCACCGGGCGCTGGTGGCCACAGCTTGGTTTCAGCCTCATCCCCAGCGCAGTGGGACAGCATCTCCAGTCCCTGGCATCTGGGGCGTCCCCTGGCCAGGTAGAGGAGGTGAGGTTCAACGCTGGGATCAGCGGCAGGGTGGGTGCATGGGGACATCCCGGTCTTGGTGATGGGGACGTGGCCACCGTGGGGGTCAGGGCATGGTCACCCCAGAGGGGTTTGAGGGAAGGATGGGGCGAGGGTCCCAGGCTTGCTGTGTGGACGGTTAATGTTGAACTCAGCTGGTGGGGAGCTGCATGCCGCAGGGACCCCCTGCTCTCTGGGGCTCCGAGGGGAAGCTGCGCAGCACCAGCCGGAGCAGAGGGATGCCAGATGCACCAAACAGGGCCGAGCCACCACCTCACTCCTCGCACTTGCTGAGCCGAATGCCCCGGCCGCACATGAGGGTGGGCAGCCTGGGGGGGGGGTTCAGCCCAGAGCTGGTTTCCAGCCCCCTCCCCACAAAGGAGCAACCCAGTCCAGCAGCCCCGCACCCCGTCTCGCCGCTGGCTGGGCTCGCCAGCTCCCCGGCAGGGTCAGCGTGGTGGCTCCCGCACCCTTAGGGACAGTGGCTGAAAATAGCTCTGCCAAGGCGGGGGTGTTGGTGGGGTGGCAGCCAGAGCCCCTGCTCGCCCAGCAGGCTGCGGGTGCTGCTCCAAGGGGGCTCAGGACATCAGGACACCAGCTCATTGTGGTCAAGGACACAGCTGGGGGCAGTTTTTGCCCCGAAGAAAGGCAGAGAGGATAGACAAGCAGGGGGCGATGAGTGGCAGGCTCTGGACATTTCCTTACATCTATTGAAGGGAATGGAGAGTAGCGTGGGGATGATGGTGGCCAGCAGAGGTGTTCAGGGGTGACGGTGTCCAGGGGAGATGCTCAGGGACGATGCTGCCTTGGGGAGATGCTCAGGGATGATGCTGATGGCCAGGGGAAGGTGTTCAGGGGTGATGGTATCCAGGGGAGGTGTTGAAGGGTGATGCTGCCTTGGGGAAGTGCTCAGCCAAAGCCTGGTCTCTCCTCATGGCACACCTGGGGCCGACACGTCTCCATGCTTAGTGTCACTCTGGGGCTGCCTCTCTCTTCCAGCCAGGCAGGATCTGTCCCCCTGCCACCAAGCTGCCCCAGGAGCACAGAACCAAGTGATGACCATCATGAGACCGGGCCCTGAAGACGGTAAGGGGGACGCAGAGGGTGCGGCTGGTGCCAGGGCAGTGCCCAGGGGCCAGACCCAGCTCTGGCTGGGCGTCCTGGCTCCGCTCCCCACGGCCTCTGCGCCTGCTTTCTTGGTCCCCTCTTGCACTACAGCCCCAAGGGGCAGCAGTTGCGTGTCAAAGGCTGGAGGGGTCCATGCACCAGGGCAGGAGAGGCTGTTTGAGCCTCTGGAGCCGAGTTAAATCCCTGACAATTCCCCACACGAGGGAAATGCTGGCCCCTGGCACAGCTCCAGGCAGGGATGCAAGGCTGAGCCATGTGACAGTGACCCCAACGAGAGGACACGCTGTCCTTGTGCTTGGGCATGGGGGTCCCCAGCGCTGCAGTGGCCTCAGCTGTGGCTCTGCTCTCCCCCAGCCTCCCCAGAGCCCCAGCTGGACCTGGGCAAGAAGATGAGCACCCCGCAGGACCTGATGATCGAGGAGCTCTCCCTGCGGAACAACCGTGGCTCCCAGCTCTTCCATCAGCGCCAGAGGCGGATGCAGCGCTTTGTCTTTGAGCATCCCAGCAGCTACAGGGAGGTGGGTCTGCAGCTCCTACTCCAGCTCCGCACGGGACAGCCCTTCCCCGGCTCTTGCAGCCTCTGCAGGGAAGTGATTCCTGGTGGGGCTGCGGGTCAGCTGCCCGCTACGCTGAGCTGAAGGGAGAGGAGAGGAGGCTTGGTGGGCTGGGCATGGAGATGGGCAAGCATCAGGTTCAGCATCCACCCAAGAGCGAGGGTGCCGGCCCCCCTCTGCAGCCACTAACCCCTCTCCTCACCTCCTGCAGCTCCCAGGGACGGGTGGCCCCCACCGCACTGAGAAAGGTGACCTGGAGGGAACGGCAAACGAGGGGACGGTGAGTAGGTGGAGGAAGCTCCAACAGTCTCCCGAGTCTTGACCGGGGCAGGGGGAGCTCCCTGCAGCCACTGACTATCCCCTCCACAGGCAGGGGAGGACACTGGGGGCCAGCAGAGTTATCACTCCGAGCTCCATGTGGCAGCATCGCCCCAGGGCGGCCCCCCGGAAGTGCCCAAGAAGACAGAGAAAGTCTTGCAGATGAGCAAAGTCCTCAACCCCGATGCTCTGGCCCCAGGTAAATGCCACCTACATCCCACAGCTCACACCGTTCTAGTCTCAATAACGTGGGGCTCTTCGAGCTGCTGCATGCTGAGGGGTCCTCCCCAAAACCCTCCCCAGATATTTTTGTATATAAATGTATGACATATATTTATGTTATATATACGTAATCCTGCCCCCAGCAGCAGGTCCTCCGTGGCCATGCGAAGGCAGGGCTGCTCCCAGCCTCACCTCCCCTGCCTGGCTTGTTGCCCCAGCCCAGCAGTGGCCGCAGAAGCCCATGCCATCTCTCCCCCACACAGGATACTCGGGCCCCCTCAAAGAAGTCCCCCCAGAGAAGTTCAATGTCACCGCCATCCCCAAGGGTTACCGCTCCCCATGGCAGGAGCTCCTTGGTGACAAGGACAATGCTGTGCATGGCAAGAACCAGCCGCCTGTGAGACCCTCTCCGTGGGACTTCAGGAGCTTCAACAGGTAATGCTGGCCAAGGAGCAGGCACCACCAGCCTGTCCATCCCTTGGCCAAATCCTTCTGCCTCAGGAAGCGCCTGCCATCCTGCCAGGGAAATGCAATGGTCCGTGGTTACTCTTTTCCTGATCAGGAGCTCTTCTGTGGCTCCCCTGCAATGGTCCCTGCCTCCACCAGCTCCCCGGACCTCCTCTCAGCTCCACCACTGGCTTAACACAGCCTTAAGCAGTTTGATCTCACTGGGTAACCTCAGGGATGAAATGCGGGAGGACTAATTCTCATGCACGTGGTCCTGGAGAAGGAATTGCTGCTGTTCCCAGCCGGGCTCAGCTCTGGGCTGGGTGGAGGAATGGCACAGGCAGTGCCAAGTCTCTCTCCTAATTTCTTTAAGGTATCCAAGCAGCTGCTGGAAGTGGTGGGGGTGTAAGGTTAATCTTCCCACAAAGTGCTAAGAGGTCACCAGATGCCTTCCAAACACCTGCTTGGGATTGAAGTCTTAAGGCTGGGAAGTTTCTGGTGGCTGAGCCTGGCAAGCTCCATGCCCTGGGGCTTCTTCCAGCGGAGCACGGCTGCTGTGCCTCCTCGCACCTCCAAAGCCAGGGTCGAAGTTGGGACCCTGGAGCAGAGAACGCCAAGGAAAACCTCCTTTCTGGAAAGGTGCTTGGTGGAGATCCAGGAGATGGAGATCTGGTGGTAGCAAAACACCGGCAGCCCAGGGTGGAACAATGAGAGCTGAATTTTTAAGCTGAACATCGTCCCAGGGAATCTGTGAACCGAGGTTCTGGTTCTCCTCTGCACTGAAAGCATCTTTCATGAGGATGAATGTACATTAGCCTCAGTGGCCTGGCCAAAGCCACCTTCCAATAGGCAAGCTCCCACTGGAACTCCCTACCAGGACACAGCACCGCTCCCCGTCCCACCATCTGCCATGGTGCTGGGCCTCTGCAGACGGCAGCTTTCCTGAGCCTGCACCAGGGTTGGATTTGAGTCACGGGAGACTGGGATGATGCCACCACCATACCTTTGCTGCTCGCCTCTCCCTCAACCCTGGGGCTTTACCGTGGCACCTGGCAGACACACAGCACAAGGCTGCTGCACACTCAGCCCCCTCGCTTTTCCCGCTTCCTCACCAGGGGAAGCGTGGCAGTGCGCTGGTTTGCACTGGAGTGGGGCTGGGGGAGAGAGGGAAGAGGTGACGGGGTTAATGGAAGGGACAAGAACTGTGACGCAGCCACAGACAAGTGTGGAGAAGCCAAGGGGCTTCATTAGCCATTCCCTCAGGGTCTCCTTCCCAGTCACTCAGCCGTCTTGAGTTTTCCTGGAGGAGTAACATCCTAGGAGGTGCTGTAGGGGGAGAACACGGAGCTGCTGCAGACGCTTGGCTCTTTTCTTTCAACATTTAGCCATGTTCCTGCCTCGGCATTTATTTACGGACAGGGACTGAAGCAAGGGCATGTTTCTGAATAATGCTTTAGCCCGTACCATTTCTCCCCTCTCACATGTTGCCTTTCTATTTAAAGTCTTGAACTGTTATTTAATACAGATGGATGCTAATTTAACACCAAGCCTCTCGCCACCTCCTCTAATTCTTCACTGAGGCATGAAGATTCAGAGAGACAATCTGCTTTTAACTGGGCTTTTCATGATCTTCCAAGCTGTTGGCTTTTAAATCACTTCTCAGTTCATCAAATACCAAACTGCGGAAAAACAAGCCTTTTTGGAACAAATCGGCTAGCGAGAAGCCAGCAGCCTTGCCTAAAGCTAGGTGAATCCCAGCACAGCTCACATGGGTCACAGGGCAAGGGCAGGTTCGCCATCTCAACAGCAGCTGCATTAAAGCAGATTGGTTTATCCCAATTCCAAATATTCAGGCTGTGATGCAAAGACCGTCGGCCACCTTGCTAAGGTGTGCTGCCTTATAAGAGAGTGAAAATCAAGCCTTGAATAGGACTGTCTTTTCCCAGAAAGGAGATTTATATTTTTTTTTTCTGGAATAAATCTCTCTCATTTACCTTTCCCCCCTTATTTCTCCTCTGTTGCAAAACAGTGCCACGTTACTCATGTTCGAGCAGCACTTCCCAAAGCAAACATTCCCAGCTATGCCTCATTGATAGCTCAGCCTCCATGTGTTGCTCCAAAACCAACATTCTTGGCTTTTCGGGGGCTGGCACTCTCTTCCCCGGTCCCTTTCCACATTTCTCCAGAAAGGGATGACAGCTTTTGCCCCCGCACTGCTCCTCCCGTTAGTCATAGCTCAAGAGAATCTGTCCCGAAAGGCAGACCGGAGCCAGGGCCGGGAGAAAGACATTTGCCTGCACATGTGCTGGAGCAATCAGGAGGCAGCAGGAGCCGCCTCACCCCTCTGCAGAGCACATTCGCTGCAGACAAGTCACCTTCTAAAGACCAGGAGGCTTGTGACCATCACCTGCTCTCTTAATTTAACCCCTTTCACACGCAAAACATCTCTCCTGCTGTCGGCGGAGCCCATCCAAAGAGACTCTGGTGAAGGTAGAAGCATGTTTGCTGCCTCCCCTGGACTCCTCAGGCACCAAACCCCACTCTCCTGGCCTGCCAAAGCTCCAGTTGAGGTTTGCTCTGCACAGGAGAAGCACCCCACTGGGCTGGCAGGGGCTCTGACAGCATCCCGGGGAGGAAGAGGAGGGTTGTCATTTGCTACAGGCATTTCTAGGCTGCTGCTGGGCTTGGTAAATCCAGCCCTTTTTCTGTCACCTTTACGATGTGCGCAACCTCTCCTCCTGCCGTGCTAATTCTGCTTCCCCTCCTGCCACAGGACTCCTGCCCCCTTTGACCGGGCACTGGTCAGCGACCTGGTCTCTGTGCCGGCGGCGGAGCTGGATAACCTGAGCGCTCTGGAGGTGATTTCCTACAGACCCAACTTCAACAGAACGCCGCAAGGCTGGGTGCGGATCCTGCCGGAGAGCGATGAGCTGTAGCCCACATGCTCCCTTCCCCGCGGCCACAGATGCTTCTCGCGCTAGATGCAGGCACACTTCGCACAGTAGGGGAGAGGGGAGTAAGTGTTCCTTGTGAAAGCTCAGCCAGTGCTCTCGGGTTGTCCTCCTCTCCAACGGGATTGGAACAAGCTCAAGTCTGGGACCATTTTGAATTCCTCCGGTACCAGCCGTTGCCACAAGGACGTTTAGCGCTAAGCTAACCAAGCCAAGTTCTCATTGTTAATCCAAGCAGATCCCCGTAAACTCCCGCGCAAAACATCCCGTACAGCCTGTCCTCTTCCCTGCCTTGTGGAAAATGGCAGGACCGCCAGCTGCACCACGCCAAGCTGCCGCGCTGCTTCTTCACTGACACACAAGACCTGCTCCGACAGCTGGTGCCTTTGAGGAGAAATTCCATCTTGAAGACAACTCTACGCCTGTCATTCCGGTCAGGACGGTGAGAGGAGGCGATAATTGAAGAGCGGCAGCAAAACAAGTTACCGGAGGGATTGGCATGTTAAAAGTGCTTGCCTTGGGCTTGGCTGGACAACAGAAACAAAGGAGGAGCTGGGAATCTGCCTGTTTACCAACACAGTGCAACCAGGATATACGGGAGAGGAACGCTGAGAGCTGGAAACTTGTGCCCTGTTTTCCACAAGCTACTGGCTAGCACTTGGCAGCTGTTATTTTCCCCTTCCTACTGCTATTTGCATGCTTTGCTTAAACACCTAAGCCCTTTGATTGACTTACACCAGATTTGCTTCATACAGTTGGTCAATAAGGATTGGGCCCTGCCTGGACCGGCCACCCTGCAGAATTGCCCCGGTCTGAGGATACTGCCAGGGTATCCTGGCAACTCCAGCAGCAATGGGAAGGAAAACCAGCCCAGCCCTGACTCCAGAGCAAGCACGGGCTTCTCCAGCGCAAAAATCAGCAGCAAGGATTCAAGTGCACAAACCTTTCCAGCAGTGACACACAGTGGGACATGCAGCAAACAACACGGGACGGTCATCAGAACATCCGGAAGACCCAGCTAACAAAAATCTCTAGCAACGCAGGCTTTCTACAACTGTTTTTGTCAGGTTCTCAACATTACCCTTATTTAATCTTGCAAAAGCAGGAGCATCAGGATAAAAGTTTCTTTTTCCACCACCGCTGTTGAATCGGGCAAGGCAATTTTGTGGTAACAATGCAGTTAATTAGCAGCACCAGCATCCTCGCTTGTGAAGTGTATTTGTGATGCCGTGCAGACAGATGTGCAGGTGACGTCCCACACAGGGATGCTGCTGCCCCGACACCTCATTCAGGAAGGAAACTTTCATTGCTCTGTTCTTCCCACAGAAGCAGGGGGGGGACAAGCAAATAGAAAGAAAAAAGGTCTGTTCCTTAAATATTTAGATTTTCTGATGCTCAGCTGCTGTCTTGTTCCAGACCCATCTCTCCTCTTTGTCCATCAGCTGAAGAACCCGCGTACCCTTTGGGACCTAGCTGCAAACAATAAATAAATTGCGGTAACATAAAGCCTGCTTGCGTTCCAGATCTGTTGGCTGCAGAGACTCAGGCACACGCTGCAGCCCTCTGCTCATCCTCCAACGCCGCCCTGGGGTGGCTCTGACCCGACAAACTCAGCACCTGCCCCCAAAACCCAGCTCTTTCTCCCGAGAAAGCCAGCCTGCCTGCCTGCCGTGCCCCTGGTGCCACACGGGCTGTGCCACCTCCAACGGCCTGGCAGCGTCCCATGCGCCTGCCCTGTGGCATCGTACAGGGCAGCACCCGGAACTAAAAGTGGACCCGCTGTCATTGCCCATTCTGCATCTTGGCTTTGGCAGCAGCCAAATAAAAATCAAAGTCCTCAGCCATTCTGCTCCAGGAAGCAGGGTCTAAGCAAAGTGTTGAAAAATTCAAATATTTAAAATTTAAAAAAAAAAAAAACCCAAACAAGCAAATGAGGCTTCAGAACAGGTCCCATCATGTTTTGCTTTACAGAAAGATGCCCGCAGATCCACTGCGTAAAAGCAGCTGACACACAGGTAAACTTAAAATCCTCCAGCCCCGTGTACATGCATCTTACTCAACGGCACGCTCCATGCGGGACACAGCTGCTCCTGGGCAAACGCTGTAATTGGAGCACGGAAAGAAGAGCCGCGTGTCTTACGAAAGCAGGATGTAGTGGGATCCATCTCGCAGTTTAAGAGGAGACCGTATCCGCAGACCTCGAAAGCTCCGATCGCGCTCCAAATACACTCCGGCCAAGCCTGCAGCTGCGTCTCTCCCCTGCAGCTGTCGGCAACGCAAGCCCAGCCTCAGGGGGCCACCGAGGGGGCCGTCGCCTGGCTAAACCAGGCCACCGCTAACCTGTCACCCCACATCACGCCACCACTACCCGGGGCTGCTCGCGCTGACCTAACACCTTGCTCAGGACACGCAGGAGCAGAAGTTGAAGCATCAAAAAAGGTTTTGATTTGTTTTTTTGTTTTAAGCGAGACATCAGGAAAAAGGAGGGAGGAAAAACCTGTAGCAATAGTATGGCAAAGCCATGTGTCCAGCACATGCAATAAGCTTGTTTTTCAGCTCTTATTCAGTCCTGTTTTAATACCTCATTTGAATACTAACCCATTAGTTACTTGACGGAGAGAAGAGTCTCTGGTTACATTTAAATAGTCCACAGCGTTCAGACTGAGATATCAAATGGGCTTGGAAAGGGTTTGGTTTTGTTTTTCCAGAAGTTTATTTCAAAAGTGTGCAAACGGGATACACGGCTAGCACTGTAATTGTGGTACACCTCATCCAGAGACCCCCGACAGCCCTTCTGTCTGCCCCCTCCCTGCCCCCCACCCCACCCCTCAACACTAAATGAAAGATCTGGGATGTACCAACGATCCGATTAGCCAGCGGAGACACGGAGCTCAGCTTCCCAGCGTCTGCAAGCAGGGAAATAAGGCTTCTCTAGCTCACCCACAGCTCAACATATGGCGCTACCACAGTAACTAGAAAATAACTTTTAATTAAACGATGAGGATGGCACGACGTGCTAGGGGCTGCTGTGCTTTCCCGCGTGGGCACCCATCCTCTGGGGATCTTGAGACGGGTAGTGAATGGGGCCCGGGGCTCTCATGAAGGGAGGCGGGGGCCCCATGGCGTGGAACATGTGTGGTCCGAAACCTGCAGAAACGAAGTTGGCAGCTTCAGACAAAGCAACAGAACAGACAACGCAGACGTCCTACCGCCCGAAACTACGGACAGAAAGCAGCTGGCTTACAGCTGCGCCTTACAAACGTGCACATCTCCCACGACTCCTCAATTCCCAAACTCCTTCCCCTCTCTCCAGCACAACGGTGGGCAATCCTTACCCCACACACATCCTTACTCATGGGTAAAAGCTGGTCAGGGGACTGGACAGGTGTCTGGAACACCAATCTACGTGCCTTCTACTCAACTGCAGAGCAAAGCAAGCACATCCCAAAGAGTCTGACATCCCATAAAAAAAAGGGTTTCTGGACAGATACATACACACATGCCAAACACAGGCTGGCATGACCATGAGCCAGCAATGTGCCCTTGTGGCCAAGAAGGCCAATGGCATCCTGGGGTGCATCTAGAAGAGTGTGGCAAGCAGTTGAGGGAGGTCATCCTCCCCCTCTGCTCTGCCCTGGTGAGATCACAACTCGAGTCTTGTGTCCAGCTCTGGGCTCCCCAGTTTAAGAAAGACAGGGAACTGCTGGAGAAGGGACAGCGAAGGGCCACAAAGCTGATTAGGGGGCTGGATCATCTTTCTTATGATGAAAGGCTGAGGGAGTCTTTTTAGTCTACAGAAGAGAAGGCTGAGGGGGGATCTCATAAATGTTTACAAATACTTAAAGGGAGGGTGCCAGGAGGAGGCGGCCAGTCTTTTTTCAGTGGTGCCCAGTGATAGGACAAAGGGCAATGGGTATAAATTCAAATATAGGAAGTTCCATCTCAACATGAGGAGAAACTTCTTTACTTTGAGGGTGGCAGAGCACTGGCACAGGCTGCCCAGAGAGATGGTGGAGTCTCCAACTCTGGAGACATTTCAAACCCACCTGGATGCCATCCTGTGCAGCCTGCTGTAGGTGGACCTGCTCTGGCAGGGGGGTTGGACCAGATGATCTCCAGAGGTCCCTGCCAACCCTTAACATTCTGTGATTCTGTGATTCAACCAGCTGCAGAACTACCCTTTGAAGTTCAGGTTAATGTGGCATTTACCCAGCCAGCAAAAGCACCGAGTAGGTCTCAGTACCAGCACCAGGGATCTCTGACACGCCGGAGAATTTGCAAGTGAATAAATACGTATCACAACAGGCAGCTCAGCTTAATTAAACTGTGCTGACAGCTCATTTTAGATCATTGGTTTACACTGTATGATCAGGGATGAGGAAAATCAACTCAGGGCATGCATCAGTGCCACAGCGCAGCCAAGCAAGGAGGACTGGACCAGCTAACATCAAGTTAGACACCCCCACTTGAAGAGGAGACACAAGTACCTGGAGGTGGTGGCGGAGCAATGCCAGGGGGAGGTGGCAAGGCAATGTTAACCACGGCTGGAGGGCCACTCGGAGGTAGGTTGAAGTAATTTGCAGAAGCCTCCTCTTCGGCAGCTGGAGGAGGGGGGAGAGCTGCAGAAAAAAATACACAGTGGTTATGGAAAATCTCTCGGTCATTATATGCAGAGGTACCTGCCTTCAGAGAGGAGGCACAATCAGTTCTTCTGGAAGGACAAACTGCTGCTACTATTGCACATACGAACTGGAGCGAGAAACAGGACTGCACTGCAACTACAGAACAGTCACCACTTCTATTCACCCGAAACTGTCTTTGCTTTTTCCATCATACAGTGGATTAGGAAAACATTAACCAAGCCTTGAAAAGAGTGGGTTGCCAGTATCTCAGACCTAAGTAATTTTAATTCAGCATTAACTTTTCACTCATCACATAAAGAACTCTCTTTTCGTCACAAATTTGCTTCTAGACAAAGCTCACCTCCCATCCTAGTTGGATCCACTGCAAACCTACTGTAACTGCCTGCTCTGGGCTCACTAGTGCCTCTACCGTCCTGAACCCTGTTACTGCTCCAAGAGGTTTAACACCAGCCTCTCTCATGGAAGCAGGTCAGCATTAAGTGTTTCAGAGAGAAGAACAAGTCCCTCACCTCCCGGAAGTCCTGGAACTGGCTCCAGCTTTATCCCGGATTCTGTAGTACCTTCCTTGTCCTTTTCTTTTCCTCTTGCTGCCTGGGACCTAAAAAACCAGACAAATGTTTTAGGACAAAGATGAGGAAAGGCAGCATAAGCAGATATTCACATCACAATGGTTTCACATTATCTAATCCAGAATGATTGCTTCGGGTCAAAGAGGAAAAATTCACAGATTATCAGAGACAGCTGGTACAAAGTGTGCAAACAGCATTCACGATAGCTGGACTAGAAGCAAAACTACAGAAACTCATCCATAACCCTCAACCAGAAAACCCCTTACACTATTCATGCGATTTGTGCAATATCCAACCCAGATCCCACTGCTGAAAGAAAAACAAACCCTAACAGGACCCCAAATATTTACCAACTCAGTATCTACTCCAACTTAATATCCAATCCTGCTCATCAGGACTGCATAAACTAGATGAAGAACATTGTGGCAGCATCCTCAAGGCTTCTTCCCCCAGCACTCACCTTCCCCATTTGACATTGAGCCTGCGACCATTGACAATGAGTTTGTTGAAGGATTTCTCAGCAGCCACTTCCGCAGCTTGCCGGGTGGCAAACTGGATGAAAGCACACTGTTGCCTCTGCACTACAGTTATTGTCCGTATCTCTCCAAACTGGTAGAAGTGATTTCTGTGGGGCAAAAAAAAGGATTATTAAACCCCTCTCCTCCTAACTGCAGGGTACCTAGCAGAAAAGATCTCATCATGTGCTGTAACAAATATGCTCACATCTTTTCTTTTCTCCATCACCAGTTCAGACTAATCACTAGAAATCAAGGCTCTTGCCCCGCTGTGCAATTATGGAGCAATAAAAACTCTGCAGCAGCTTTTCTCAGCAGCTCGCTAGAGAGGGGCTATGGAACTTTCTTGTAAAAAGTGTAACACAGTATCCGCAACAGCTCAGAAGGATGACTCATCTTTAAAGAGAGAAATTTTAACCAAAGCAGTTGAAATGTGCCTGTTTATCTGTTCTCCAACAAGCTGGCACTCCTCTGCACTTGCCCACCAACCTGTTCCCCATTAAGGAAAACTGAAAATCAGATTATTTTTTTTTTCTCTTGCAAGAGAAATTTCTTCACTTCAAGATAAGCAGTAATCAAAGCATCAGATAAAAAGGTAAAGGCAATACACAAATTCACCAACACACCTGAGATCTGATTCAGTGATAGTATCTCCAAGCCCTCCAACATACAGCGTAGTAATAGTCTTGTCATCAGGGGGGTCTAGACGAGGCATGGTTGACGCTCGCTTCAGAAGTTTATCAGCCACAGGATCGTTAATTCCATAGTAACGATCTTTGATGTTCTGATCAGCCAGCGGATCATCTGGATCCGTAGGTTTCTCGTGTCTAAGGTTCAACAAACAAAGCATTTTATACTACCAGTCACAGCTGCATCAAATTAAAATGATTGTAACTGCTACCTTCCCTTCTAAAGACCTCTAGTTGCTTATAAACAAGCCAAACTGGAAAAAGCCTGGAGAACTTAAATTGCAGTGAGGACTGCCTCAAGTTCTGAATGAATGGCACTTCTGACAGCTCAGCATTCAGCACTGAAATCCAGCTCTTGTACTTCGTAAACGACCTCTTGTTGAAATACAAAGGTCTCTGATTGAGAGGACTGACGCCACAAAGGGAAAAAATGAACTACACAAGAGAAGAGCTGCAGTCACTGCTTCAGCAAAACACTACACGACCACGCAGCCAATTCCTCACAAACGAACTTGCCACAAACACAGATTTCTTCACTGTTGCTGCGTGCAAACTGACTGCAAGTTTTGCACTGACCCCAATCACAGTGTTGTGTCTCCCGTCCATAGCAGCATTTGCTGTTCCTTGAACCCCAAGGGAGCCCTATCTGACTGCGGTGAACAGACCAACTGTTTCAGCTGTATCTGTACCTGTAGGGACACTCCTCTCCTCTCTTGCATTCTCCTTTTACCCAGAAGGAGCAGATGTGAGGACGGTTACGTTTATAGTAAGGAGTGGTCCGAGCCAGCTTCAGCAGCATGTCACTGGTAGCAGTAGCTTTTCCTAGTGCACCAACCGGCCTGGTGCCATCAGAATTGGATATCTGAACAGTAGTTAAAAGGAAAGCGATGAGATTTCTACTACCAATGAAAACAAATACACAGATTCAGAGCAAACAATGGATTTTAACATGAGCTGGATCGTTCCTTTACATAAATGTAAATTTGGCCCCTTTCCTCCCCTACACGTCCACACACACAGAGCGTGATTGTCACTACACTTTCTTACCTCTCGTTCCATGTTCTGGGTGTAGTACTCTTTATTGACATCAGACTTCGGCATTTCATCCTTAAGGGAGAGTCCTGCATCCCGGACTTGAATAGGCAAACCTAGAGTGAAACAAACAAACAAAACCCCAACAAATCCATATGAAGCACAAGCCAACAGAGCAGAAATAGTTATTGCAACCTGTATTAGTCAGAGAAAACCCATCTACTGCTCAGGTATACCACACTGCCCCTGAACCTGTGAAGAGATGTGATCATCAAGACTCATTCTTCTGCCCAGAGAAAACCATGCCAATTACATGCATGCATTTAAAGACATTTCACCACTTCTATTTCAGAGGCAAGTCGACCAGCTTCTTCTCTTGGTTTACATTTTTTGGTACGCACCATATTCCAAGTCAAGCAGGCAGGTCTGACAGACATTCTTCAGCTTGCTGCATGTCTGACATACTTCTGTTTTCTTGAAACGCATACGAACACCAGGGCACCAGCGAAATACTGTGAAAGGCCTGGCACAAATCTGAAATACAGAAAGTCGACACTTGTATCACTATCACACAGCAACGAAATTACCATTCTGGTTCTTGCACAGAAACTTAAAATCCAAACAAATCTCATCTCTTTAAATCATCAATGGAACTTCTTCATCTTAGTGCTAGGATTCAGACCTCAAAAAATATTTGTTTCTATTTGGTGCTTTCCTTTGACAGGAGAAAGTTTTAGCAAGGTTTTTTCTTTTTGGATTTAGTACAATAACTCAAATGCTGAAAGCAGATCTACCCAAAGGAAAAAGAAATTCTCCTTCATTCCAGGAGATGTCAGTATAGACCTGCTAGAGACAAATTACCTGTTATTTGTAAACCAGTCACCAGCATAGCAGCAAGCCCAGTGACACGCTATGTGACTTTCGGCCCAGAAGACCGCTACTGGTCTCTGTCTTTCCCAGTGGAACGATGCATCTGCTTCTGCTGGATGTACGGTTTGAGGAAGGGAAGTAAGATTTCAGCACATACCTTCCCCCCTCAGATGACAATTGATAAAAGGGGCAAAAACCCTCTTGAATTTCTCTCATTCAAGTCAACACTAAATATTTCTTGCTCACTCAGAAATAAACACAGCTTATTTCTTTGACAGCTAATACAAATCACCACCTAGCTACAAATAACACATTCACAGCAAAACCTAAACTCCGGTTATTTATGTACCACTTACAAGTAAAACCAAACATGCAAGAGAAAACATGAGATCATTTAAAATGCTGAAATACCTTCAATATAGTACAATAGTAGTAATTAGCAGGATCAAATCCTAAGTCTGTCTGAACAGTCTTCAATAAGTTTATTACTTTAAGAATAACCGACTTTGTCTAACAAAGTACAGAGCAGACTGACCTCAAAATTTATGCAGTTACATAAACATTTTAAGTTGTTAACCCAGATAAGCCATTTTCTGAAGCTGGCAGGATTTTTTTAACATTGAAATGTAATATTCTAGACATGCGCCAATTTAGATACTTGTTCTTCAAAAGAAAACAAACATACCTTGCATTCTTTTCCATATTTTTCTTTGGTCTGAAATATAATCAAAAACAATAAGAGAAAATATGAAATAGCATTAATTCAACATAAAACACAAAAGACATAATAGATGTTACAGCACAATGTTTTTTTCTTAATTATGCTGCTTTTAGTCTCACCCACCCCTACGTTTTGGGCTTACACCTTGGCAGGTCAACAGGACAAAATAAAAAAATCCTAAAAAACCTCTTGATCCTTTTTTGTCTTAGAAACATTCATTAGAACAAAGTATTATAAACTTCACCTCATGTACCAAAGAAAGGCGAGAAAGAAATGGAATACTAATAGCTATGTTTAAGCAAAGATGATGTTGCATGAAATAAGTCCATGAAAATAAGCAGTTTTTGAGTATCACCTATACCAGCAGTAGGATTACATTTCACATTTCCCTCTTAGCAAACTTGGTGGAAATGTGAGTGAAAGGTAACGTAAATGTAGGTCATACACAGCCAGACTGAGCACAGAGAACAGAATATAAGGGGACTGACTCACACTGCAAGGAGGAAACCACAGTAAACAAGCAAGGATTTTAATTACCATCAGACAAACTTCATAAGACAGTTTTAACTTACTTTTACACATGTATATCCTCAATGTTTTAGAAACTGTGCTAAGCTATTTGTATTTCAGCAGCTCACTGTTCTCTGTGTCCCACAATTTACCAGTACCAAGGCTCTCTTTTCTAGTATTTCCCGCACTCTACACATTGGACTATGTCATCTTGCTTTCCTTTTTGCCCAATTTACTCTTAAATCACATACCTAAAGCCATGATATCACATACCAACACTGGCCGGAACCAAATCCTGTTGTGCAGAACCAAGTAATTAGGAGTGCACGTGCCCCCTGGCATCTCCTCCTATAGCCAGGCTTATTTTAGACCCCAAAACTCAGCGTTTCTAGGGCCAACACAGAGGAAAGTACCATACAGTCAAACAGGCACGTACCATTCGAATGTACGGGTTTTCTCCAAGACATGTCTGGCAGAGAATAGGGAAATCCTGAATTAAGCAAGAAGAAAGAAAATCAGGAATTTGCAACAAGTTCTATCATCGCAACAGCATTCAAATCGTTCCTTGTAGTAATGCAACTGAATTAAACTAATCAGACTGTTTGAAAGATGTAAACAGACTCACTGGGATTGCTACAAGCCAGCACGCAAGGCCCGTATTATGAAAAAAACGCATCCTGCTTGCTATTCCGGTTTGAAGTAAAACTTCAAACAAACAAAACGCACATTCTTAACATCTTAGCTATTCAGCGACCCGACTGCGGCAGATCACACACACATTTCCCCCAGCACCCACCCAGGAGTGGCCTCACCTCGGCGGAACGCGGCCAGGGGCGCAGGGCGGGCCCAGCTCAGCCCCCGCAGCTGCCGTGAGACCCCCCTTCCCCCAGCTACCAGACACCCCAAACCCCGGGGCGGGGGTGGCGGGGCCGCCCACAGCAGCCCGCTCCCTTTTCCAGCCCGCACGGAGGGCCCGGGTCACGGCGGCGGCCGCCCCTTCCCGGGCGGGGGAACCGCGGGCAAGTCCCCGCCCGGCCCCGAGGGCCGCCCTGGCCCCGGCCCGCCCCGCATCCCCTCCCCGGGCTCACCGCGTCCTCCCAGTTCTGCCGGTTGTAGGTGTTGGAGCCCAGCGATGTCGACATGGCGGCGGCGCCCGCTCCGTCCGCTCCCCTGAGCCGCCGGAAGCCACCGCCCCGCTCCGCCTCCTTCCCGGCAGGCGGCGCGAGCCGGAAGTGACGCTACTTCCGCCAGCGAGGACGACTGCGGCGTAGAGGGCGCTCTACGCACGGGCAAACCATAGAGCATGACCAAAGGGGCGGGCCGGGTGGAACGGATGGGCCCGGAGAGGGGCAGATTATGGATTAATTTTTTTTAAATTTATTGTTGTGTTCTACTGAACCGCAGCGTAAAGAACCAGCGCCAAGACTCCGAGAGCCACGTTTGCTTTATTTAAGGTCACTACACGACGTCAAGCGGTCAGGCAAGAGCCGCTGGTGGGGACAGGGCGAGGCGGGGACACCGACACCTCTGCTACGGCCTACAGCGCCTACGGGGAGCACGGGGGGGGACTCGGCGGGGTAACGAGCCCGCTCACAACATCATACATCAGTGAGAAGCCGAGCGGCCCTGAAAGCTCTTTTCCATATCAGTGTGGCAAGTGCGGCAGCGATTTGGGCTACCAAATGGCGAGCGAGCGGTTGTTTCCCGCCCCGGGTGAGTGGCGGCAGGCATTACCAGGAGACACAACTACCAACTACAGCCCCCAACTTGCGCTGTGCATCCCGCTGTACCCACACCCAACAGCCAACACGATGCCTGGCCACGGTGTGACCCGCTGCCGGGGTCGGTGGCCCGGCACAAGGCCGGCCGTTGGTGCCGTGAGGAGAGATTTTGGGGGTAGCCCCCTCCTATGTGCAGGATTCGCTGCTGCAGGCTGGCAGGACCAGGGCACGAGGGGTCCAGCTGGCATTCCCAGCCTTTCCTGGCACAGCAGAGCCCAGCGGGAACGCTGAAGGGAGGGCAGCATCTGAACTAGGAGGACTCTGCAGGAAAAGCCATCTCGCCCGCTTGCTCTGAGCTACAGCCGTGACTGGTAATTCAGTATCCTGGAAACACTGCTCTTAATTACCCATTTCAGCTTGGACTACAGCCAAATTACACCCTGGATAAACTGCCCCGTGCTACAGTGAATGCTAGTTAACTGTTTTTCCACCTTTACACCTCCCTCCCACCCAGCTTAACTGGAAAAAAAACAAGACTATGAACTCGAACAGCCTCTAGTTTTAGGTGTATCAGACCTAATTGTAACTCTCTGGGTTTCATACTCTGATCGCTACTGTTATTAACACATATTAATTAATCTGAAGACCGCGAGGCAGCCTCTCCAGAGCATCCCGACCTCAGCCAAGAGCTGTAATCAGGACCTGAATTCCCTGCTCACGGCACATCATGCTACCACCGACAGCGGGCTCGGCTGCCAGTCAAATCCACCAACACTAGAGTACGCTACGGTTGGAGTTTAAAGGCAAACCGATCATTTTCTTTGTGAAAACAGATCTATCACCTCGGCTAAGCAAGCTACACATGCCAGAGTGGTTAGGTTGTATGTCCCAATCCCCCACAGCCGAGGTATCCTACGAGGAAGCAGAAGAACAAAGGAGAGCGCTGTGCTGCTGCCGGTAACTTGCCAATAATGCAGCAGACACAGCTGCCTCCTAAAAAAAGAAGTTTGTTTGGGAAAGGCATAGCTCTGCATGAAAAAGAATTCACACAGTTTCACCGTTGAGTATGTAACATCAGGTTTGTGGGCTGACATGAAGGGGGGGAAAAAAAAAAACCACCACCCCACAATATGGGTTCTTTTCTGTTGATAAAACCAAATTCAGCCAAGTGTAGTGCAAATCTGGAGAGAGAGATATCTTTCTCCATGCTGAAACACGTGCTGCAAGTTAAACGAGCCTGTGGCGGTGTAGGGAAGCAGAGCGGTGATTAGTGGGCACTACGACAAGGGGAGAGAGAACAAACCATCCCAAAACCACGGCACCCTCAGCCACCTCCGCGCGGCCTGGCCGGGGCCCGTGGCACACACCCACACATCACAAAGGAGCTCTCGCAGAACGTGTCACCAGGTGCAGCCACCGCCTCCTGCCAGTCCATCCTGCGGCCGGCCAGCCGTCGGGGCGCAAGCGGTGGGAGAGCGTTTATGGGAGCACTGGCCCAAGGCTGAGCTCCACGTGATGGGTGAGCCAGATGACCTCGGAGGTGTGCTCGCCGTCCTCGCTGGGCCGGATTGGAGCAGTGAGGTTTTTAAACTCGTGCTTCATCTTGAAACTCACGGTCACTTCGCCCTCTTCTTTCTGTGGGGTGACCTTGATGAAAACGCCTACCTTATTGGCTTTTCTGAAGGCAATAACGCTGCAAGGCGGAAAACAAAAGAGCGCTGGGTCAGCCAAGTTCTCAAACAACTGTTCCGAGAGATTTATTCTGACACCATGTAGCAGGGATGCGTAGTTTATGGCTGAATATGCCCCGCTAGAACAGCTGCCCTGGTTTCTAAGTTTACTGCCCGCCACTTTTTGCAGGGGGCCCCTCAGCCCCTCCTGCCTCGGGACCAGAACGTGGGTACCCCCTTTTTATGCCAACAGCTGCCGGCACATCCATCACACAGGACATGCCTGCTTTGGCGGGGGGAATTATGTACCCCCCCAGCCTCGCAACAGGGAAGGGCCACAGCACGCAGCTCAAGTTGCTCTGTAAGAAGCTGCAGAACGTTAACTCCATTTTGAAGGCAACTCTGTCACACCCCTTACTGTGTGGTTCTCCCCGCTACAATGAACCCTCTGCTTGCCAAGGAAAGGATTACGCAGAGTATTCCTGGAGATAATTAGTACTGTCACCTGTAACTCAACCTCTGTAACAGCACACCTTGCCTCAAAGGGAACAATCATCTCCTGAATAGTCCAAACCACAAGCAGAAAGATTAGCATTGCTGATATCTGACCCCGCCAAAAAAAAGCAATCCCCGCCCCCCCTGCCCCCTCCCCCAAGAAAACCTTAAAAAAACACCAAAATCAAAATAAACATGCTGGAGACAGAGAGCAAAGGAAGTTGTTTGGTTGAAGTGCCAAGTATTTAAGGGACAGGATCCCCACAGAACCGACCGCACTCACTCAGGATCATCCTGGAAGTCTTGGGGCTCTGCCAGCTCATCATATTCTGCCGCAGCATCTTTGCCAGCCAGAATAAGCTCCTTGGGAGGAACTGCCACCTGAAACCAACCACGAAGAGAAGGAGCTTTTCAGCACTGATCACCACCTACGTTCCCCTTCTGAGGGCTGCTTTGCTACGGTTTAAGAGAAAAAACATTCATCCTGGGCTGTCCTCTGCTCCAGTACCACCTGGTTATCACCCTGCCAGTGAAATCGTGTGTTTCTCCCTTGGATTCTGGATCTCAATGAAGAGACACAATTTCAAAACACTTTATGATCTGATGCTTACATTGGTGACAGTCATTTAAGCCCCAAGGAGGAAAATGCACCACAGTCAGCAGGGACCAAAAGACATATTAAAAGTGTGACCTGTGGGAGGATAAACGGGAGTGGAAAGCCTTGGAAGAGGCCGCGGCTTGCACAGCAGGAGGGTGCAATACCTTGGCAGTGCTGTTGATGTTATCAGGGTCTCCTTCCTCGCACTCCAGCAGTGTGACATGTGTGATGTTCTCCACTGGATTGGTCAGAGTCAGAAGGACTTGGCTCTCCTGGGAAGATTCAGTAATCACAATTCAAGAAGCAATTACTGTAAAATCCATCGTTACTGTTAGCACGTCCATCATCTGTGACTGATCGACACCTTCAAAAATTGCATCACATTCCCTCAAGGGATGGATAGCTAACACCTTCGTTCCATAAGAAAGGTGCCAATGCCATGCAGTGTTCTTTCTTAATAGAAGAAATACAAGTCTTTGGAATCTAGCCAAGATCTCAACTCCACACCTTTTATTCTTCAGTTATCAGCCTATGCTTGTGATTACCAGACGTCACATTGCAGGGTAGTCTGCTCATCCAGATTGATAAATACATGCAGTGTTATTCCAACCACACCCTTAAACCCTGCACCCTCTCTCTAAATGGAGCAAGCAAACTCCTCCGGGAACAATCGCCACACCAGATCCCACATCCACACCTCCCGGCTGTGTCTCACCCTAAGACATTTCTGGAGAAAAGTACTGACCTTCATGTAGCGCAGGTTGGGAATAGACATGATTCTCACTTCAGGGATATAGTTACTACAACAAGAACAAAGCACATGACCATGATGGATGGTGCTGCTGTCCGTAACATACCTCTTGAAGTAGAAGGATTGCTTTGCAGACATCCAGCTAACTTGTTCAACACTATTAGAGTTTACATTAAACAGAAAAATGAAGTGCCCTTTTGCTATATGTCTAATCCTACAAACTCTTGCTACTGTGTGTGGCTGGCACAGCATGCAATGTCTTTTTCAAGCCGCCGAAATGCTCAGCAAACTTTAAACTTTTTAGAAGATTAGGAAGGAAACCTACTACAGATAAGCTGAATATATAAAAAGGTGATTGCACCACCCTAGGAGATGACACAATCATTCAAGAGGTCAAATCAAGAGTACAAAAGAAATGAAAATAGAAGGGCATTAACTACGTACTGATAGGTGATTGTTCTCCCCATCCCCCATATCTTACTTACACAGCAACCAGCTGGATCTTGAATTTGATAGATGTTGGATTGAATTCTGGTTTGCTCAGGTTGTGTTCACATTTCTAGAGACAAAGATATTTCAGTAAGCACACAAAGGCAGCATGCAGTCACAAACAAAGAGAATCAGAACTGCACGCACCGTGCCACGAGCCATGGCACTACTGGCCTTTAGCACAGCACAGACAAGAACTACCACGGGGTGTGTGTAGCCATCCCTGTGTCAAGTTATTGATACTCTGAAAATGTCATAACCAACAATATCAGTGCAATCTCAGAAACAAAAGGTTTGGAACCTGGCTTAAAAATACTCAGATGCTCACTGACTGCAGCAAGAAAAAGGCACAAATACCTGCAAGCCCTTTGACTTACACTCCATTAAAAAAACCCAAGTAACTGGAACTCAAGACTGACCTTCTCATGGGCTACTCTTCAAATATAGGCTCACCCTGACATTATGTATTTCTGAGAAAATATTCTGCATTTGCAAAGCCTTTTACATCCTAAATACTTAGAAGAATATGCTCTATTACTCTGGGAACTAGGTAAATATCCCTATTTCACTGAGAATGCAAGCAGCTTTTTAAAGACCATGTAGTAAGCTAACAGCAGAACTTGGATTTAATTCCTGTCTGTCTTCACTTCCCAGCTCTCTGCTTTTCTTCTCTGAAATATCCTCTTTCTGTCTTCACTCGAAGGTCATCTTCAGAATTCTGCACTGCCTCTCACTAATATTTTGTTTGCTGACTTAATTTTTGTCTTTATTAATAGCAGAAAAAATTTAATTCTGACAGTACTGACAGCCTCCTATGACTCCTTGGCTAGACAGAGCACACAGACCCTTACATGAACCCACCCTTGTGCATCTTTGACAATGTTGTCCCCTTTTCACAATCTTCACCACATCAGAAACATGACAGCCTCCCTCACCTCCTAGTGATGTTACCAGTAATTTGGTTGAGAACTTTCAATGACCAAACCCATTTGAGCAGTTTGTTCTAAAAAGAAATATACAGCCCACTTTCCCACAATCCAAGTTCCATGCACCTAGAAAAAGTGCTTTTTTATATTTAATTACCTACCCGACAGCGCAGGGAGCGTTTGATCAGGAGATGCTTATGACGTGGGTAGAGTTGGGAAGCGCAGACCGGCTGGAAGTCAGGCTGCAGCAGACGCTGACGCAGAGTCGTCACTGGGTGCACGACAGAAAGCAAAACAAAATTAATGTCTCAGACCCTGAAACTCAAGCTAGACTGTACACATGAGCTGGCCTAAGAGCAAGTATGCTGTGCACTGTGTACAGACATGCTACAATCTCTAAAAAACTTAATTTCACCTGCATCAAATAATTCAGAAGGCACTGGCAAATATCACTGTTTCTAACAGCGAATGAATAGAAGGCAAGAGTTGTATAAAGGGCTGCCCTGGCTGGGCACGGTAACACTAGAGCAACATCAGTGACAGCCCCGGAGAAACAGAGGACCTTGACTTTATTCAAAGCTCAGCTGGGGTGAAAACAGAATTTTGTAATCATCTAGAAAATAAATTCCTTCCCCACCATGGGCAAATGAGTTTTCATAGCTTTGTTATCCACACAGCTGGGTGCTGCACGAGTACAATAGACAGCTTCGCAGCAAGGAGTCTGCTCAACTCAGATGCACGCACAGAATCAGTGATTACATAGTTCCCCAGGCAAAGAATTCCAGCAGCCGAACTTCCCGTGGGTTTTGCCCAAAACCCAGGCTCCTCACTGTCCCACAGCATCTAACAGGCAGCAAGCCACCTGGCAGCTTTTCCCTCACTGCAGGGAACCACGGAAGTTGTCTTCTTTACCAACATCATACTCTCACAATGCTGCCAGTCCCATGAGACAAGGAGACCAAGATGATCTACCCCTTCCCATAAACCTTTCATGAATTAATTAATATTGGCAGACTCCATAGGCCTGCAGGACTACTGAGAACATTGGTCCTACTTGGAGCCATCTCAGCAGGAAGTCCATATCGCTTCCTGTACCTGCTGTTTTATCGCTTTCGCTCCCAAGTTTCGTTGAGCAATTTACAATATCTGCAGATTAAATCATAAGCCAGCTAAATAACTGGCAAGTATAGGCAAGTTGTTCCAAGCTGATGTCAAAGTAATGCGCAACTGTTACTTAACAGTTCAGTTTTGGTTCCAGCTCCACAGTGGCTCAGCTACTTCCTTATTTCCTGCTATTATTTGAAAAGGAATGTCAGCTCTTTTCTCCATTCAAAAGTTGACACTTCACATGCAGAGAAATTAAAGTCAGCAAGAAAATGAAACAATCGTTAGGAAGCCTGACGTATTTGGATCTCAGCTCCTCATGTAAAACATGAAGCTGAGGCGGCATTCAAAGTCACCATTTAAAAAAAAGTCGCAAATGTCCTACCATTTCACTCCCAGCATACAAATTATTAAATCCTTGGGCCATCAGAAGTCCCACGTACAAGTTTCCAGACACTGCCCCTGTTATAAAATGTAAGGGCAAAAGGTGACAAAATGTTAAGGTGTTACCTTCTGTCAGATTGATTGGTCTTGTGTAGTAATCCTCAGGAAGAGGTTCCACTTCTTCCACTGCATCAGCTGGCTCAATCTTGATCTCCTTCTGGTCCTCTCCTTCTTTCAGCCTGAAGCAAAGCCAGGGACAACTCAGTCACAAAACACGGCACGCATGCTCTGACAGACAGCAACAGCAGTAACTGCATTATAACACCGAAGGCAGGGAAAGCTGAGATTGCAAGACAATAGTAACTGCACAAGGGGATGAGCAGTCACTTGTTTCTATTAGGAGAAAGCAAAACATCTGGACCAGCTGCACAGCGATGCCTGAGGATTTGACAGCTCTCTAATGCTCCAAAGAAAGCTCCTTTCACTCCTATCTACTAATATGGTTCCTCATCTTTCTGATGTTGCTTTATTGCTTTCTGGCCTACACCTCCTATCCTTTCCGCAAAGGTAACCCCAACCCTGAAACTCACGAGAGTCCAGCGAGGGCACTGATCGGTGCTCCGGGCCTCTGGCGTTGCAGCCTAGTTCCCAAGCCATATTTGTCCTACAAGAAAAAAGGGAACTGTCAGCTTCAGGTCTGCTTCCTGCCAGGACAAAAAGACCTACTGCAAACTCATCCTTAGAGCTGCATGACAAGCATAGGGAGACAAGCAAAGGAAAGCAAAAAGGGAAAGGTATTCAATGCTTCCCAAGATTTTTTTCTTCTGCTCAAACTGTTAGTAAGGAGAAAACAATTACCACTGCACTGGGAGAGACAGATGTACACGGCTACTGCTTACAAAGCTTTTGCTCTTTCCTTAAAACACCAGCCTGCACTACTGACACATTTTTCCCTTGATCTTCTCTTCAGAGCAATTGCACATCAAGTAGTGCAGAATGAGAGCTCAGCTGGCAAAAGAACTGGGTTGATGTGGCTATGCACCCACCTGAAATGATCTGTAGCACTACTAGAAGGAGCTGGAAGGTTCAACCTACATCAAAAGCCTTGTCAGCTACAGGTCTCTCTTGCCAGGCACCACCGATCGGAAGGAACAGCTGAGCTACTCCTCAGCTTTCTACAGCTGAACTGTACGCAGGGTGCTTGGAGGCAGAAATCCTCTTTCTAGGCAGAGCTGAAAACCTGAATTCTGACCAAATGAGAAATAGGAGCATCAGCCTACCCTGGTGATTTTTCATGGATCAGAAGACTAACTATAGTGTCATTTGCCTCGGGCAGGCAGACGGCTGCATCTCAACCAAGCTTTGTGAAGGACTGCTTTTCAAGTGTGCATTACTTACCTGAAGACACTGCCCTGTTTGTAAGCTAACAAAAAATAACTTTTGTGACAGATGTTACCCTCTAACTCATTAGCCTTCACGTGCATTTGTTCTAGGCACATCCAAGCTGGAGGCCCCGAGGCAAGGTGAAGACTAGGATCTGTTACTGCCCTTCAGTTGGTACCATGAGCGCTTTAACACCAGCAGAAACTGTGAAAAGACTTACCACTACGTGTATAGTGTGTTGCTGTGGAGAGCCCCCAAAATAGCAGCAGGTAGCAACGGAGACAAAAAATGCAGCCATAAGACACAAGCAAGGGCACAGAGCAAGCACAGTTAATTGAGAAGTAGCAAGCATATGCAGAGTCACCCAGCTAAATGAAGTAAGCATTTACCTGCCAGTTACAACAAACAAGTCACTCAGGCCACAACCAAGTCTTTAGGTTAATTTCAGTTGAGATTTCATGCAGAGAAGTGCCAGCCAATCCTGAGCTAACTGTTGCTGAGCTGTGGTATGCAGCTCTCCTGAGAAAGAGCTACCACTGGTATTGTGACTGCGGTTCCACCGCAGTTCACTGCTGTAACATATTGCTTTGTGTGGCAAATATAAACCCTTCTGACATTATCAGAGAGGACTACTAGAGAGAGGGGCAATGTAATACGCAATAATGGGCGTAAAATTACTTGTCCCTAAATAAACCCATGTGCCCTAGCACATTTTCATCACGTTGTTCTCAATTTAAAAAAAAAAAAAAAGGCAAAAAAAGCTGGGTAGCCCTATTGTTCCACAACTATCTAATTTTCCAAGCTGAGGTAGCTGTGTATCGCTTTTCCTGCTCTGAGCACGCTGTACTCCCAGCTCACCGAAAAGGCCAAGGGCATGTAGTTTCGGCGCCGCACCAGCTTCTTCCGGTCCCTCTCAATCTTCTCTTTCTGAGCCAGCTGCTGGTAGTACTCTACCAGTTTGTTAATCTGGAGGGATGAAAAGGAACAGACATCCAGTGAATGGGGAACAAATGCCAGACCAGCTGCAGTATTTGTTTGTGAACAAGCTGGGGTTCCTGCTATTTGTTTCACTCTATTCCTAGTACTAGCTGTATTTGGAAGGATATACGTGAAAGAAGCCTGTGCGTCTTAACCCACAGCGCGGGTGACAAACTGACCCTCCTTTGGGAACAACATCCATTGGAGAGCACTGTCCCATTCTCCCTTTGCAGTTAGGCAACTGAGACTTTGCTCACGCATTTTCCATGACTGGACAGAGTAATGTCGTGTGGCCAAAACCAAGCACTTTGGATTAATGGAGCAAGCGGCATCTTTTCCCCCCCACTGAGGCTGATCACATTTAGTGTAGAGCCCTAACTGGTGACAGGGAAGGGTAGTAAAGGTGCAGCTCTGTTTTCCAGATCCTAGACACATTCTTGATCGGAAAACAGCTTTTTTTCACATACATGCGCAGCATGTTCATTCGTGTCATTTTAACAGCACTATTAGATATGATGTTTTCAACTGAGTTTCTTCTGAAAAGGAGGTATTATGCTGCGATAGCCACAGAAGAGCCTCTAAGAGGCCTTCCTTCCATTGAATTTGGCCAAGGTGGAGATTAGGAACTGGTATCTGAAGGATTATATAGATGCAGAAAAAGTGATTGAGAGGGCCTGGTGTCGCTAACAGCTCTTTCTAGCTGATGTGTCCCTGCCTAAGCACGGCCTTTCCCCTCACTCACCCTCTGCGTGTGAGGATTCTCCGGCTCCTGCCAGCCACCACTAGCTGCACAAGAAAAAGGAAAAACAAAGTCCTCAGGAGACGATTTCCAGACTCCACACAGAAATCACATCTAACACCCAACCATCTCGGGTTTACTCCTGAAATGACATTCTGTGTTTTTGCTACACTTACCACTGCAATTCTTAAAGTTCATGCATGCCTGCACAAATGCACACCTCTCAAAGCTTTTCACTAACAGATGTGGGCTGAAGGAGCTTCACCAGCTTTTGTACTGTGTTTTTACACAAATGCTGTTTGAGAGGTACTCAGAACAGCACCTAGGAGTCCCTTTAGCAGCAGGTACATGAGTTTATAAGAACACTCTCTTCTTACTGGCTGCCCATGACCCTGCACCTTCAACTCCCAGCCTTCAACTACATCAATACTGGAAGTCAGAGGATCTGCTTGGTCTACTCAGCCCCATTTCTGGAGCCAAACAGTATTTTCTGCATGTCTTATGCACCAAGAAATAGATGAAAATTTTTTTCCAGTGCTGTCACGAAGAGAAAAACCAAGTACAAACACTAACAATTCTGGAATAAGCCTAAGTGAACAAATGTGATGGAAAATAAATTAGGTGTCTATGCTGTCAGACTGAGTGGCTTCAAAGACTCTGAAGGTACACAAACAAGATTGTAACTGTGGGGAAAGCACACCAACTGAAAAAGCCCCTCATCTGACAGCTTTCTCGTTAGTCAGGTAACACAAGCACGGAAGTGGGTCATATGTTCCACTAACTCATCTCAGCTCTTCAAAGGAGACTTCAGCAACAAACCATTTTCCTGTGAATTTCCAACTTTCACTCAAAACCTAGACAGATATTATGTATATTGTACAGCCAGAAACTAATTTGATTATACGTTACTGTCATGGGTTTGGGCCGGATTGGCCCAAGCAAGCCAAGTGACAGATGTTCCCTCTCTCCTGCTCAGCACTAACTGGACTCCTGCTGTTACTCAGTTTTCTGTCTTTGACTATCACTTACCAACGGACTTGTCTGCCATGCCCACATCTCGGGAAGTCCAGCGGCAAAATCCACAGGCCAAGTAATACGCTTTCTTCATGGTAGTCTTGGCCGGGTCGTCAGGGAGCGGAGCAGGAATGCTCGTGGCCCGGGTGGAAAGGGTGTGCATGCAGCAGGGGCAGTCAAAGCAGTTAGCACACCTGTAAAGTGGAAGGACTGTAAGACAATGCCCTGCCAAGGATACCAGGCCAAGGAAAATGCTTTCAGCAAGTGAAACAAGATTAAACCAACAGAGCTTTTCATCTTATGCAACAGCATTAGAGAAAAAGAGCAGCAGAGCCATCAACAGAAACAGGAGGGATTCCAAGTCTCACCATAGGAATGGCAACAGTGAGAAATACCGGGTGATACTAAAAACCCCTTTGTATTATGAGAGCTGGTCATCAAAAAAACTAGAACACAAAGACCACAGGATACATCACGGAAAGACACTTATTCCCCCAAACTGACTAAAAAGGTAACAAGAAGCAATGTAATTTTTGAAGAGAGTTTCAAATACACACAGTCAGGTGTTGATTAAGGAAGGAGACGTTTAAAACGGGGAGTCTTGATGAAAACAGCCAAAGCAACCTTACCTATTCTTTTTCAGCTTGGCTTCAGCTGAAGGCATGTTTTCCAGGCAGCTGGGGCAGTAGTGAGAGTCCACCTGATGAACAAGACAGTCAAATCACAGTTCCTGGCAGAGTTTTTTCCAGACAGCATGCTGGCAGCAGCCTGAAACTCTACCGCATGATTTAACAAAGCTTTGCGTCTGGCAACAGACAGGTGAAGTCAGGGAAGGCTTGAGACATTTTTTGATATCTGCAATCTTAGCCCATCTCAGCCACATTTTGATCTTTAATAATGTAAATCGGATGTTTTCTTAAATCAGGATAAATTAAACTACTTCACCTAGTAAATGAGAAAAGGATAACTGGGTGTTGAACTTCTGCAGTTACTAGAATTTCAGTTTTCAGCTTGACAGCAGTTTTTGACATACTATTTTCCATTTGTGCCTGAATTTATTTTTCCCTTTTACTTACACTGGTCCGAAATCCATACACTTCAGAAAACATTTTGTATCTGCCCACTGTCACAAACTAATTTTGTTAATTAAAACAACAGCAGCAAGAAAGGCGTCTCCTTTCTGAAGGGAAAACCAGATTTATTATTACACATGGAAACGCACTATGACTGCACTTGTCACACTACAGAGAATGCAGCTTGGCGACAAACCTATTTCTTACTCTTCAGAGGGTTTTACATTCCCAGAGGAATGGGATACAATACAATACAATCCCTGGGTTGCATGGTCATTCTTTAAAGGCTTTTTTAGTCTACTGCAATTTCTTTTTTCACCCAGACTTTTACAAAAGCCATTTTATTACGACGACCTGCGAGGTCACTCGAGCAGCCCTAGCATCAAGGCTCTGCTCTGCACAAAAGCGGGGCTCCTGGCAGGCCCTCACCGCCAGACAGGCGCTCCAGGCTGATGACAATCTACAGCTTAAGGCCCCAGACGCTCCCGCACAAAGAACAAAGCCTCCGCAGCAGAAATCCCACTGAATAATGCGGGGAGAAAGCTTATCCAGGGGGAAATAAACTCACACCAAGCGCTCCCAAGCCCGCATTTATTCTCAAAACACGTACGATGGAGGCTAAAGGCGCGGGGTGTGTTACTTCGGTTACAAGTGCTGTCACCGCCCCCCCCCAGCAAACCTCAGCAAGCCCCGGGGGCCTCCGGCAGCAGGTCTCCACCCCCCCGTGACACAGCACCAGCCCAAGCCCCGGAACGCCGCGGGAGCGCCCGGCCGTGGCCCCGGGCCCGGCCCTATGACGCTGTGTGGGTCGGTGGGTGCCCCTGCCCTGCCCCGCCCCGGCCGGGGCCTACGGGGATGGGTGTGTGGGAGGGGGGTCCTTGTTCCCCCTCGGCCGGTCCCCACGGACGGGTGGGGGGGCCTCGCTGCCCGGGCCGGGCCCCACGGAGGAGGATGCGGTGGGGTGGGGTGGGGCGGTCCCCGCTGCCCCGGCCGGGCCCCATAGAGGGGCCGCTCCCACCCAGCCGGACCCAATGTCGGGGAGGCGGCAGACATCGTCTATGAGGGGAAGCCGCCCCTCGCGGCAGCTCCCACCCCTGGTACGCGCGCCTCAGCCAATCACCGCCCGAACCCAGCCGACGGACAGGCGCGCTGAGCCAATCCAATGCAAGGCACCGCCCCGTCCCTCATCCGCTGCCAATCACCCCACTCCATGGCGGCACCGCTGTGCCCACCCCCTAGCCGCGCCACCAACCAATAGCAAGGCAGGCAGCGAGCGAGCGGCAGGAAAGCCACCCAATCCGCGCGCGGGCAGACAGCGACGTCCCGCCCCCTCCACGCCGGGCTGCGGGCGCGGTGCGGCCGGGCCGCCGTTACCTCGTGCGAGACGCACTCCAGGGAGCGGAGCTCGCTGCAGTACCGGCAGAAGTACAGCTGCGACAGCGGCGCCCGCATCTCCTTCTCGCCGCGCACCAGGTACAGCACCCGCTCCGACTGCAGCAGCGACGCCATCTTGGGAGGGGGACGGCCGCCGCCGCGCCGCCGCCGTCAGACGTCACCGCGCCGCCCCGCCCACGTGACACGCACCCTCCCCCCGCGGGGTGGGGCGATGGCGGCGGCGCGTAGTGGCGGTTGGGGGGCGGTGGGGCCGGGGAGCGCCGGGGGCGCCGTGCCGGTGGCTGTACTTCCCCCGGGCCGCTGCTGGGCCGAGCGGCGGGTTGGAGGAGGAGGAGCCGTGCGCTGGCTCTGCCCCTGCCCTGCCCACAGCCGGGCCTGGCCCACCCGTCTGTCCCCCTGCCAGGCCCTACGCCCGCCTGGGCTCCTCTGGGCCGCCGGCCCGGCCGCTTGACTCATCCCAGAGCTGCAGTGACGCGTTCCCCTGTGGTCTTCCCGTTTCCTTTCCCTAAGCGTTCACGCTCGCTTGGGTGCCCACGTGGTGCCGGGCTTCTTCACACCCTCAGAGCGGGTTTCCCTGGAGTCTCACAGTGGCACTGGCAGGATCCTGACAGGAGCAAACATCCCCGCTTCCTGGCATCGGCAGAGGAAGCGTGAGGTCTCTGGGGGCTGTGCCTGTGTCAGCCCCTGGCCTCTGTCCCTTCGGCTCCAGAGGAAACCCTTGCCCGTGAGGATCTGCTGCTGCTTGCGATAAAACCCCCACATGGTTTTTATCCGACAGCAGCAGCTGGAGGGGGATGCGCTGTTGGGAAGGCAGGGAGGATGCTGCGCGCCAGCTCCCTGGGCATGGCTCCTGCGGGAGTGAGGGGCTGCGAGCCCAGGAAGTGCCCAGAGGCCGGGAGTGTTTGAGAGCACACGGTAGTAGCTTCCGCCACCTGGAATCCAGCAGGTTTCCCTGGGAAAGGTGGGGGTAAAGGATGCAGTGTGTGGGTCTCGCTGATGGTGACACCAGGGTTGTGTCCCAGCAGGAAAATCGGAGCATCCTACCTTGCTTCCTGGGGCTGGCTGGGAATCATTGGCTTCCCAGCTTCCTGGCTGCTGGCTTTGGTCTTCAGCACTGCTGACAGAGCGGAATATTCCACTGGGCAGCAGAAACACCGTTCCCAGCCGGCGTGCTGAGATCTGCTGCCTCCCCGGAGATGCTCTCTGCCCACACCTCTGTAAATCAGTCCTGCCCTAAATCCCTGGGGAATACTGGCGGGCGCCTCGCTGCTGGGGTTTTATGGAGGCTCTTGCTGGTTTTGCTTTTCCCTCTTGTCCTGGGCCTCAGAGGCAACTGGGTGCATTTGAACCCTGCTCTTGGTGAGGCAGGAGGGGAACGGGGCAGGGGAGGAGGGACAGGGCTCTGTGTCCAGCTCTGGGGTCCCCAACATAAACACATGGACCTGTTGGAGCGGGTCTAGAGGAGGCCACGAAGATGATCCGAAGATGATCCCCTTTGCTGGGAGGACAGGCTGAGAGAGTTGGAGTTGTTCAGCCTGGAGAAGGCTCCGGGGAGACCTTAGAGCCCTTTCCAGTACCAGCCCCTTCCAGAAAAGATGGGGAGGGACTTTGTATCAGGGATTGGAGCGATAAGGAAAAGGGGTGACGGTTTTAAACTGAAAGAGAGTAGATTTAGATTAGATAATAGGAAGAAATTGTTTCCTGTGAGGGTGGTGAGCCCCTGGCCTGGGTTGCCCAGGGAAGCTGGGGCTGCCCCATCCCTGGAGGTGTTCAAGGCCAGGTTGGAGCAACCTGGTCTAATGGGAGGTGTCCCTGCCCAGGGCAGGGGGTGAAACTAGATTATCTTTAAGGTCCCTTCCAAGTCTAACCATTCTGTGATTCTATGAAAAGCTGTTTATTAAACTGTTAACGCTGTGAAACGCCCCACGGCGCCTCCCTGTCACCTGAGACTTTCGGTTTGGTTCCAGATGGTCTCCCCTGGTGGGACCCCGTCCTGGGAGTGTGTGTGGGGGAGAGGAGGTGGACTGGAGCTGCTCTTGCTTTATGCTGCTGTAGACAAAAGGTCCTCCCTCCTTTCCCCTTCCCCTCCCCTCCCCTCCTCTCCCTCCGTCCCGTCCCCCCACGGGCCGGTCGGGCGGGGCCAGGCGGAGGCTCCC
>VZSF01008737.1:76545-94633 GCA_013398295.1 Chionis minor
GGGCCCTGGAAACTCCTGCCCCTGGGGACACCGAGGGACAGGGGACCACTGGTGACAGTGGGGGTCACCATGGGGCAGAGCCCACCCGCTGGGAGGGATCCTAACCCAAGGCAGCTTCTAGGAGCACCCTAATTGCTGGGCTGCAAATGAGGGAAACTCGATTAACCCTTCCCCACCCTGGAGCGGCGCAGCCATGGGAGGGGAGGACACCGGACCTCAGCCCAGCTCCCGGGGGATGCTGCTGGGGCGGTTGGGTCCCCGCTCCTCGGNCCCACACGGTTAACGCAGCCCGTCCTTCCTCTCGGAGGTTGGCTCCCCCCCCCGGCGCAGCCCAGCAGCTATTTCTTGGCTGTCGGGCTCGGAGGTGGCAGAAGGCGACAGGCAGAGGTGTGTCGTCGTCCCCTCTCCCCCGGGGGTGTGAGGAGGGTGTCCGCACCCCGCGCCCGCCCCGGCCATGGGGGGCTCGTCCCGCAGCGCCTGGATTTTGCCCCTTATCTTGGCTGGGCTCGTCCAGCCGGGGCAGAGCCAGGAAAGGGAGAAGGTAAGAGGGAGACACACGCTGCCCCCCCCAACGGGGGCTGCGGGGAAGGGTGGGGGGGATGTGGCACCCTGGGGACCCGCCTGTCCCCAAGGCTTGCTGCGGGGCTCCCAGAGGCAGGAGTGGGGCACGGTGGCCCTGTGACACCCCACCCCCAGTCTGGGTGCCTGGACCATGGGGGCCAGGATTTTTGTGAGCTAGTTCTTGCAATGGGGAAGTTGCTATCTTGGGGTTGGGGACAGAGGGGGACAGAGCCTTGTGTATGTGTCCGTCCATCCCCCAGTGACCCCTTAGGGTCAGAGCACGGGGCTTTTGTTCCATGCGCAGAGTCCAGGGGGGTGCGCCCATGCTTGGAGGGTGTGGGGGCTGCTGTGTCCCCATGAACCGGTGGGCAGAGAGCAGGGGTGGCTGTCACCCCTGGCTGCCGGCCAGCCTCCCCATCCCGGGCAGGCGAAGCAGAGCCCTGCTGCCAGGATCCAGCCACCCCCATGGAGGCTGAGCTCCCTGGGCAAGAGCCCCTGTGACTTCTGTCTCCTGCCAGCTCCCAAAATAACCCCTTGGGTGAGCCTGGGTCCTCTGATGGGAACAGGAGGTGGGGTCCCTGGGTTAACCCCTGCATGCTGCCGCTCCACCCTGGCCCTTCCCTGCACTGATCCAGCCCTGATCCCTCCTTGACTGCGCCCGGCTTGGCCATGGCTCCGCAGCCGGTGACACTCCTGGGCAGCCTGGTTGCCCCTGCCCCAGAGGGATGGGTGCTGGGGCGGTGGGGTCCTGCCCGCCTGGGGCCCTGGGGAGGCTGGGGCTGGTCTCCCCACACCAGCTCGGGCTGTTTTTCCAGCCTCTCGCCTTCCTGCCTGATCCTGGCTGGGTAAACATCCCTCCAGCTGCAGCCAGCCCCGCTGGCCAGGCGTGCACATGTGTGCACACGTATGTGCGTGCACAAGCCACCACTGCGACCTTGGCATGCTGGAGCCTGGCTGCTGCCAGCAGCATTTCGGGCAGGAGATACAACACTGGCAGCTGCCATCTCAGCCGGTGCCAGGGTTGAACCTGCTGGCGTGGGTGGCTGTGGGGCGGGCAAGTGGGGCAGCTGGCAGCCCCCAACCCGGTCCCACGGGATGCTCCTTGCCCCACAGGTGAAATGCTACGGCTCGGTGCAGGGCACCATCTACGACTACGGAGCCCTGACCATCGACGGGGACGAGTACGTCCCCTTTAGGAAGTACGCGGGGAAGATGGTGCTCTTCGTCAACGTGGCCACGTACTGAGGCCTCACCCTGCAGTACCTCGGTAAGGGTCCTCGTGGGGCACAGGCACCCCAGGGGACAGGGCAGGCAGTGTCACCTAGGCGTGCAGCCCTTGGCAGGTCCCCGTGGTCCATCCTGCCCTGGGGAGCTGGGGGAAGGAAGGGGAAATGCCCGCTCCCCAGGACCTGGCACGGCCAGGGATGCTCCGAGGGGGCCGGTGCAGGTGTGGGGGGGTGAGCCCGGTCCCCTGCTAACCCGTCCCCGGCTCTGCCTGCCTGCAGAACTGAATGCACTACAAAATGAGCTGGGGCCCTATGGGCTCGTCGTCCTGGGCTTCCCCTCCAACCAATTTGGGAAGCAGGAACCTGGCCAGAACTCAGAGATCCTCCCTGCGCTGAAGTGAGTACCGTGGTGGGGGCTGTGGGGCACCTGCCCCTCCGCCCAAGGCTGGGCTGGAGTCCCCAGCGAGGCGGTGGGTCCGTAGGCTGCAGCTCCTGCTGGCCATGGCCCCCCAAAAAGCACGGGGCTTGGGGGTCCCCTGGTCCCCCCGTGCAGTACAGAGAGTTGCCCATTGCATGATGCCCTGCCCGCCCTCCCCTTGCAGGTATGTCCGGCCAGGGGGCGGCTTCGTCCCCAACTTCCAGCTCTTCCAGAAAGGGGACGTGAATGGGGCCAAGGAGCAGAAGGTCTATACCTTCCTGAAGGTGGGTGCTGTGGTGGCAGAGGGTGGGGAGGCAGTGCCTAGGTTGGGTTTTTTTGGGGGGGAGCAAGGCAGTGATGTGCTGGCCCCTGTTGCAGAACGCCTGTCCCCCGGTGGCGGAGGAGTTTGGGAACCCCAAAAACCTCTTCTGGGAGCCCCTGCGGAACCACGACATCAAGTGGAACTTCGAGAAGTTCCTGGTGGGCCCCGATGGCGTGCCCGTCATGCGCTGGTACCACCGTGCCAACATCGCCGTCGTGAAGAACGACATCATTGCCTACATGAGGCAGCAGCAGGGCCAGTAGAGGTGGGGGATGCCAGCCTAGGGGTTGGTTCCCCCCCCCCGCTGGCACCCCCCTCGCTGTTGCAGGGCTGCTCCCCGTCTGTCCCCTCCTGGGATGCTCCCCAGCAGCAGGAGCCAAACGCTGAGCCAGCATGGCATCCCCTCCATTGCTCCCATCTCTGCCATCCCCGGGCTGGGACGCTGGTCTGGGCAACCCAGTGGCAGAGACCTCAGTGATGGGAGGGGGATGCTTCCCAATAACCTCATATCCCCCCCTCCTGGCCACCAGCTTGCCCCCCCCACCCCCCCTTGTGCCCCCTGCTCTGCCATCCCGCCTTGCCGGGCAGCAGGGGGATGCAAGGGCTGGCTGCCCCCGGAGCAGAAGACCACGTCTCCATGAAGGCTTGGCCCGAAAGCCCCCGGTGTGGGGTGGGCTTGGCCTGATCCTGTGGGGCACGGCGCAGCTCTTCAGTGCATTCAAGCTGCCTGTGATCCCGGCACAGAGACGTGCTCCTCTCCCGGCCGGGGATAGTCAGCCCCTCGCCCCCCTGCCGTAAAAACGCCAAATAAAGGCTCTGCAAACGCGCAGCCCTGCTTCTTGGCCAGGGGTGGGGGGGGAAGAGCGAGGTGCACGGTGTCCAGCCTGAGGGACCAGCGGGGAGGGATGGCTGCCAGCTAGAGAAACTCCGTTTTTATTTCAGGGCAACTGCAAACGTGGATTTATCATCACAGCATTTGGGGAAGGTGATGGGGGAGGAGGGGGGGATCAGTGCAGAGCACAGGAGGGCAAAAGGGGCCGCGAGCTGGGACCAGGGACCAGCCCCTGGCAGTGAGCATAAAATCATTCCTCCTGCTGTCATGCATGTGACAGCCACGCTTATAGAAACAAGGTTGGGTTTTTTTGGGTTGTTCCCCCTCCCTCCGCCCCAGACTTGTTTTCCTGGAGCAAGAATTGCTCCCTGCATTTGAGAGACTGGCCCCATGGCCATTGCTGCAGGGAAAGACGGAGGGGGGAGCAGGGAACGGGGGCTTCCCTGCCCTGGCAAAGGTGGCAGGGCTGAGCCCAGTGCCCGGAGGGAGACACGCACTTGGGGCGATAGATCCCGGGGTGCCGGTGCAGCGCTCGCTCCAGCCCTGCGCTGTACCCCTGAGCAGCACTGCCATCCCTCCCAGAGGAAGCAGCTTTCAGGATAAAACCAGAGAGACTCAGCTCCACTTCAGTCCTTCAATAAATACAAAGACACCAACCACCCTCAGCCCGGGCTGGGGCTGCGGCAGGCACCCACCCGCCTGCATGCGTGGGATGTCCCACCGCTGGGACAGTCCCATCCGCTGTCACCCGCTGCTCCAGGGGCTGGACCGCACCGAGATCCACGGCAAAGCCCCTGGATGGCGGCAGCTCCTGGCGTGCTCCTGGGAAACACTGGCTCCTCTTCCCTGAAGACCTGGCTCAGGTCTACAGCGACACCAGGCCTGACACCTCATGGGGAAGGGGATGGCCGCGGGGGGCTGATCCTGTGCTGGCCACCACCGCAATGGCACCTCGGGTCCTTCCTTTGCCCCTTCCCTGGGGGGATGCACTGCTGAGCTGCTCCAGGCCACGGGTGCGGCCACATCCACCACACGTCCGCGCACCAGGGGAGGCAGCCAGAGGAAGCTCCTAGATATATACACACGGGCACACACACACACCCTACTCCTCTTCCGCCAGTATTGCAGCGCAGCCGGCCCTTGGCATTAGGGCAATCCGGGACCTGCCTGTTCTGAGACACAAGAAGAATGGCACGGGGTAAGCATGGCTCTTCACGCCCAGATGAGCCCCCTGCAGGAGGAATGCCAGCCATGGGATGGCCGTTCCCCCTGAGCACTGGTTGCCATAACCCCACGGGCTCCTGGGGCTCTGGCTCACGCCTGTCTTCAGACACTGCGGGGAGGACACAGCAGGGACTGACCCCACGGCAGAATCGCCCCCTCATCTGATCAGAGGTTGGGGCTGAAGGGAAATGGTCAATGCCTGGCAAAGTATTCCCCCCCATCCCTCCCCCAAGTGCCTGGCCAACCGCCTAGGGCTTCCAGGGGGTCAAGTTCTCCCCTCCTCGCCAAGGGTCTGAGCCTTACCCAAATCCTTGGGGACCGGTTTCACTCCGGCCACCGCCTGGGCGTTCTGGCTGCGAGCCATGGCGCAGGGCGGGCGCCAGGGGTACTCGGGCTGCAGGAGGAGATGGAACAGAAACAGCGATTCACCAGGGATGTGAATCACGAGGCTGGGCTCCACGTTTGATTGCCGGGGTATGAGGAAGAGGAGGAGGAAGAGGGCTGAGCATTCGTGTGCTGAGCAGGACACGTTGCTCAGCTCCCTCCTTGGTGATTCGGTGGCCCCGGAGGAGCCGCTGGCTTGGCGGCGAGCCCCAGAGCTGCTTGCATGGGACTCTCCTGCTGGCACAGGTAGACACTCACCGGGGAATAATGGTGGAAGTTTTGTCCCGGCGTGTGCTCGCCTGGCATGGCTGGCGGGTATCGGATCTGCTGCCACTCGTCGAAGCCGTGGTACATGGGGTGAGCCACGGGGGGACTGTACTGGTACTGGTACATGGGGCAGGTAGGGCCCAGCGGCGCCGGCAGCGGCTCAGCGTGCAGCCTTTCTCCAGAAGCCTGCAATGAGCCAGGGAGATGCTGGGGAGAGCCCCGAGGACATCCCACCATCACCCACCACCCCTCACCCCGCTCAGAGCTGCTCTTCCAACAGGAGACGAGGGGCTGGGGAGCCCCAGCCCCTTCACCTGGGAAGAGTTTTTCCCCCATTCCCACCTGTTTGTGCTGTTTCAGCAGCTTCTTCAGCTTCTCCTTCTCCTCCTTCTCCCTCTGGCAGTCGTCCTTGGAGGCCCGGAGCTGGGAGCAAGGGGACGTTAGTGCAGAGCCCACCCGGCCACCCACCTTGTCCATGGGGCAGGGGATACTGCAATGTCCCACAGGAATGCCCGCACCGGGACCCCCTTCCGTCACACTCCCTGGACAGGGGCAGGAGGAAGGGACGAGTGAAAGGAGATGCTCTAGCAGTGACACATGGCAGCAAAACCACCGCTCTGGCCCTGCTATCCCACTTCAGCCCCTGATCCAAGATGGGTACAGGGGCCACAACACTGGGGACAAGCACCTCTGATGTACTTGGCGGGGACGTGGGGCTCCCAGGGTGCTGCTCACGGCACCCAGCACAGCTCACCTGGTTGTTGGAGAGGACCAACTGCTTCTGCAGCTTCTCCAGTTGCTGCTTCAGTTCTTCCTTCTCCTCATTCATCCTCTCCCTGTCGCTCCGCTCCCGCTGGAAGTCCTCCTCGAAAATTTTCACCTGGCAGGAGGGGAGGGGTGTGGGTGCACCTGGCCGAGGGCAGACACCTCCCTCAAGCAGCCCCCACCCCTGCACTGCCATCCTTGACCCCACCAGCTACACCAAGCCCCAGGCAGGTATGTTGGCATAATGGCCCACAGCTGTGGTCTCTTCAGCTGAAGACCTGGTAGATGCTAAGGTCAGTCCCCCCTCCCCACCACGGCAGCACAGACACCCAGCTAGGGCTACTGGGCTGCTGCTGGCCACAGCAGGCTCTTTGCCGGGGGTCCCAGGCCATGTAGATCCCTCTCCACCTCTACAGGAGCAGCAGCTGCACCATCCTGCCCTACCTGCTGCTTGAGGAGCTCGTTCTGGGTCAGTAGCTCCTGCTGCGGCATGTTCCCAGCAGGCTCCATGGCGCTGGCAAAGATGGGTGGTGGGGAGGCCTGGACATTCAGGGCCTCCTCTAGTGCCTGGAGAAGAAGAGGAGGAGCAGGGAAGGGGGTCAGAGCAAGGTGGTGCGCCCATGACATCTCCAGAGGGCCATGGGCCCGTGCCCAGCATAGGAAGCAGGTATAAATGGGCAAGAGCATGAGGGACTCCCTTTGCTGGGAGCCTAAGGAGATGTGGGCATCGTCTGACACAAGCTCCTGCTTGGGCGAAGAGCTGGGCAGGAAGGGGTTGATCAGGGTCAGTTTTGGATTTGAGAGCAGAGGCTCGAGAGCATAAAAGACGTTTTACGGAGAGGGGTTGTGCCCTGGCCCCCACCTTGTTCAGCCTCTGGATCTCCTTCTCCTGGTACTCCCGCTGCCTAGTGACTGGAGCCAGCTGCTCCTGCAGGAACCGCATCCTCTGCTGCAGGTCCCTCACCTCCATGGCCAGCCTCTCCTTCTCCGCCTGCAGGACCCAGGGAGGGGGAAATCAGCCAGGGCAGGGTGATGGGGCCAGCAGCGTCCTGCTGCCCTTCCCAAGGGACTTGCCTCCTCCGTTTCAATCCTGGACTTGGCCAGGAGCAGCTTGCGGTCAAAATCCCGTTGCTTTTGCTCTCGCTCCGACTCCAGCTCTGTCAGTGCCCTGCGGGCCTCAGCCAGCTCCTGGTGCAGGTCTGTGACCTGTCGGGAGGGAGCAGGGATGTTGGCCTGCCTGGAAGGACCCACACCAGCAGGGAAGGAGGCACAAGCAGACCCAAAACCTTCCCCCATAGCTGGTCTCCTCCAAGTCTCCCAGCAGAGACATGCCCCCCCAGCACCCAGCCTTACCTTCTGCTCATACTTCTGCTTCGTGGCTCGGAAGTGCTGATCCCACTGCTTATTCACCTCCAGAAGCTGTGGGGAGAGAGGGACAGCTGAATGGGAGTGCAATCCCGGTCCCAAACCAGCCATGGCAGTTCCCCAGCAGCCTCCCATCATGAAAACACGTTGGGAACCAGCTGGATGGAGATCCCAGCTCCAGCAGCGCTTCCCTGTGGCTCTGCAGCCCTGTCCCAGTTCTCCCCATACTGTCCCATCCACGTGCCCCCGCCGCCCGCTCCCACCCTGCTCCTGGCAGTGCCTCCCTCCCAGCCTGGTCCTCACCTCCCTGCGCTGGTGCTCCAGGATCTTCACCTTCTTCTCCTTGGCCTCCAGCTCTCCTCTGCCCGGTGCCTTCTCCACTGCAGCCCCGCTCTGCTGGACGCGCACGGGGGGTGACCCTCAGGGCTTTTGTGGAGGCTGTGCCCGAGGCCGGCTAAACACAAGCCAGTTCCCCTCCCACAGCCTCCCCCATCCCCTTGAGACCCTGAGAACTCCTGCCGGTCATACTGGGACAAACTGGGGGCCTGATTAAAATGAGGCCACCTTTGCTGATGTGTCAGCGGGCTCCCTGCCTCCTTTCCCAGCCCTCTCCAAGGGTGATACTGCTCCCTCACCTGCTGCTGCTCAGCAGCTTCTCTCTTCCCAGTGTCCTGGCTGCTCAGTGTCACCATCCTCCGGAGCTCCTGGTTCTCGCACCTGTGGGCACGGAGGGATGGGTCAGTGGGAAGAAGCACCCAGGGCCGCCCTGTCCCTCTCCTTGCCAGCCACCCTCACCTGAGCTTCTCCAGCGCCTGGTTTCTCTGCTCCAGGTCCCGCTCCAGCTTGGTTCGCAGCTCTTTGTTTTCACTGTGCAGCGTCTCACACAGCGTCTGGGGAGCAAATACCGGTGGCATGAGGACTGCTGCCAGCCCCAGGAACCTCCTTGGCCACCCACCTCCCACCAAGCCCTGGCACAGAGGTGGGTGTCCACCTTGGCGTGGACAGGAGTGGCTTGGTGGAAAAAAGAGAGGGAATAAAACTTTGTGAAGAGCCCGGCCAGCTCTCACTCACCTGCAGGAACGATGTTCTCTGCTCGTTCTTGTGCACCTTGGAGGCCAGGCGCTTGAGCTCAGAGGCCATGTAGCCCATGCGCACGAAGACCTGGTCCTTGCTGGCCTCCTTGGTGCAGCCGCTCAGCGTGCTCTCCAGCTGCTGCAGCTGGGGCAGCAGGTTGGCATCCTCATTCGGCAGCTGCTCCAAGTCCTGGGGACAGGGAGGGGATGAAGCACGGTCAGATCAGTTCAAGGAGCATCGCAAAATTCCCTCTTGGAGCAGGTGAGGCTTGTCACCCATGGAGGGCCATGGTATGGAGCCAGGCCAGCACCAACAGACTCTGCACCAGCCCTCAGTACGCTGAAAAACTGTGTTGGCTTTGTAAAGGTTGGACTCCCAGCTGCTGGACATGGGACACCAAGTCCCCGGGTGGAGGGGGACACTACAGCAGCTCTCCCAGCCCATGGATTCCCTGTGCTCCTTGGCAGTCTGAGCCAACCACACTCCCTGCTTGCTGGTAGCAACAAAGGCATCTCCACCCCAGCTCCTTCTTCCCCCTGAGCTCACCCTGTTGGCATCAGGACTAGAAATCCCAGCTCCTGAGACTGTTCTTTTCCCTGCATGCCCCAGCCCACGCCAGCAGCTGAGGTTTGCCATGTGAGGAGTGGTCTTACCCCAGCCTCCATCCCCTCCTTCCTCACATCCCTCAGCATGGCTCTGCAGCTCCCCTGCCTGCTGCGGCACACCAGGCGCCGGGAAGCCAGGCTCTGTAGCAGACAGCAGTCAAGAGGGTGATGCACAGGATTTAAAAGGTGGCCGGGAGAGCCCGGGTCAGGGTGCACCCACCAGCGTCATGGCACACCGCCGCCCACGCAGGAGGGGTGTCCCCAACTGGCTCATCCTTCCCTGGTGTGGCTGGTTAACTCCTCCATTGCCTTGGAAACACTGCTGGCACAACACAGCCAGGCACGGTGCGCGGCGGCACCGCCGGGGAGGAGCTGGGGACATGCTGGCACACCTTCGCCCGCATTGCTCCCAGCCCCGCTGACTCACCCAGCCGCCTCTGGGAATGCTCCGGGCAGCACCACATGGGGCGAGGAGCCCAGTGTCCCCAGCACCCTGGCGCCAGGGTTTACAGCCCTGAAACTGCCATGGGAGGGTGTGTGTGGGGCACAGGCCGGCCAGCTCCTCTTGCCAGCACTGGCCGGCAAGGGGAGGCAGTGACGACCCAAGCCCAGCCAGAGCGGCCAGGAGAGCCTGGGTACGGGCATGGGACTAGCACTCAGCCCAGGTGCCAGCAGCCCATTACCCAGCAGATGCCACCCTGTTCTCCATCACCCCATGGCTGCACCCCAGGAGGGTCCAACAAGATTCAGCCCCTCCTGGAGCCTCTCTGGCCAATGCAAACAGGGATGTGCAAGAAGAGCATGTCCCCTTACTGTCATTGTGTGACAAAAGCTGATACTCGTCCCCCTTGTGCTCCCCATCCCTGCTTCCCTCCCTTCCAGCAGACACAAAAAGCCGGAATAGGACAGGACGGGGCAGTGCCAGCCAGGGGGACATTCAGGTGGCAGCAAATAGAGCACACAGAGGTACTTTAGCTGGGGCAGACCCTGTCAGCAATGACAGGGCTTGGAAAAGAGACTTGGTCCTCCTATCCAGTAGGGGCGTCAGGAGGTGAGGATCAGAGCATCGCTGACAGCTCCGCGGGTTGTCGCAGCCCTTGCTGTCACTCTCACATGGCACCTGGGGACACCGGTGTCCCTGCCCGGCTGGGGTTGCTTTGCCGGCTCCCACTTGTACTCGGGAGCCCTTGCCCTTGGAGGGCAGCCTGCACATTGTCCCCTCTCCCCGTCCTGGCCAGGTGAGAGAGGTGGTACATGCTGGGGCACATGTGCCATTGCTCCTGAGCCCTCCACCCCAGTGAGACACGGGACCAGCCACGGGGCTGTGTGGTTCCCTCCTGCCCACGGACTGGCCAGTGCCCCCCATCAACACAGGTGGCAGAGGCTGAGCACTGCAGCATGAGCACTGTCCTGGGGGCCACATGTAGGGCTGGCTCTGCTCCCCTAGGAACACCCGGACACAGTTTATCCCTCCTCTGCGGTTTGCCCAAGGGCTGCCTTGACACAGGTCCCCCAGCCCTGCCTGTGCCTGCCAGCAGCTATGCCACCAGTCTACATGTCCTCCCATGTCCCCAGTACCACCACCACAACGGCAACCATGGGTTCAACTCTCCACCTGCCACCCACCAAATCCTGCAGGTACCAGGGCACTCACCGCTCTCCCGCTCTCCTGGGGAAACCCCTGCGCTTCGATAGCGACGATCTCGAACTCCGAGGAGGATCCCTGCAAGTGGAGGCGGACGGGTCAAGTCTCCCTGGTGAATGGGAACCCCGGATGCCCACCACACAGAGACAGGGACCGCTGGGACTGGAGCACAGTGGGGAAGCTGACACATCCTTTCAGATTTATTCCCATTTCTACAGACTAAAAGTTGCCTCCTTTTGCTTTAACCAGATGGAGGGTCTCCCTCCAGCCATGCCAGGACCAGCTCTCACATTCACCAGACTCACACTTGGAGGAGATTTCCGTGTTTCCATGTCTGACTGGGTGCTGCCCGGGGCGACCTGTGTGGAGCTGGGATCAGGGCCGACAGCTGCGGAGAGGGGAGAAGACATAGCAATGAGCCTTTTGGAAAGCAGAGCCTCTTCCTGCCCAGCACAGGGATGCAGAGAGCAGGCACCCTGCCAGGTCAGGCACCGATGGACGGTTTCTACCCCAGCTATGGGGATGGGACAGAAACCTCCCTCCAGAAGGGAGGACAGTAGTGGTTTGATACACTCCAGGGATAACAGGGCTGCAAGAAACCTTCACGAAAGTCTCCTTCACACCCTCTCCTTTCCCCTGAACTAAGGGGGGATTCCCCTGATCCCAAGCCATCAGGTCATCCCTCCTCAGCGAGGCTCCTACCTCCAGTTCCCACCAGGTCCTCCAAGGAAGACGACGCCATCAGCATTTTGTTGTCCTTCACGAGGTCCTCTGCCTTCTGCCGCAGCTTGGATGCCTCCACTTGGGACTCCTCCAGCAGCTCTCCTGTTGTGGACACCGGAAAGATGCTCAACCTCCCTTCACCGAGTGTCTGCCCTGCAGCAGCTCCATCCATCAGCACCAAGCCCCCTGCTTAGGTGGAAAAGTGCCCAGCATGGTCCTTCTTAATCCAGAAACAACTCTTCTTGGCCAAATCCAATGGCAAAGCTGTATCAGTGGCTCACTAGCTGCAGACACCCCCATGCTGACACACAGAGGGCTGGTTACAAGAGGCAGAAGGGGAGCACTGCATCTCTTGGCAGTCTCTTCCACTTCTGAGAAGAGACAAATCTAAGCCTAGGTGGTGGACCTAGGGGTGCAGCCTGCCCGTTGTGGGGTCTGGCACCAGCAGTGTAATCCTCTCCCCATCCCGCATGGCTGCTCCCACATCAGCAGGTCTCAGTCCCAGGTAGGGGCATGGTGACACGACGGGAATCACGAGGCAGGTGGAAATTCGGCTGCAGAAGCAGGACTCGAAAGCGGAAGCTGGGTCACGAGACCGAAAGCAAAACCAGGGGAGGGTGGGGGAAGGCGGCTGAGAAGGAGAAAGGGGGTGGCACAACTTGGCTGGAGCGTTTCAATGCTGGCACTTCCCTGCCGTTGTGGGGAGCACCCAATGCCAGGGTCTTTGAGTAGCACCTGGGAAAATCTCCTGACGCGACAGACTGCAAAGGCAGGGGCTTTCAGCCAAGGCAGGAGCTTTCAGCAATGGCAGGACAGACCCCAGCACCTGCGACCTGCCACTGCAGGACTCCGGGAAGCAGACCTTCCTCCATCACTTGCTTTTTTTTTAGCCATTTATCCCACTATAAAGCACGCCAGGAGTTCAGCAAAAGTCTTGCTCCCTCTGCACGCCCATGTGAAAAAGCCCAGACATCCTGCTCAGCCCCCAGGATAGGGAGAGCTCTGCTACTGCCCCAGTGCCGAGACCCCAGCTTCTTATAGCACCCTTCCTCAACACAGCAAGAAACCCCCAGGCTTGGCGGGCACAGACTGGGCTGCCCCAAAGGCGAACCTTGTCCCCCAGCCACGCAGCAGTTACCGATAGACTTGATCCCCTGCATCTTCTCCTTCAGCCGGGTGTTCTCCTCCACCAGCCGCTCAAAGGCTGTGGATCCATTCTCCTCCATCCCCCCACCGGGGTCATAGATGCGGTAGGGTCTTCTCCCTTCCATGCCCGCCATTCAGTCGCCTACCTCCCAGCCAGGCATCCCTGCAAGGCAACGGAGCACAGCGTCACCTTCCTCTGGCCTTGGACAGTGCCGTGGTCCCCTTGTCCCAACCCTGCGGGGGTCCGGGGTGCCGTGCCAGTGGAGGCAGCGCTGCCCCACTGCTCACCAGCCAGCGGAGAAGTGTCCCAGGTGAAGGCACTTCCCCCTTCAACCCTGCTTGGGGTGAACGTGCTGGGGTGACTCATGGCCATGAGAAGTGTCACGCGAGGAGGCATCACCACCAGCCCTGCTTGGGGCTGGCTCTCACCCCTGCGGGGCACAGGAGTCCCTGAGGAGGTCACAGCCGCCTTCCCCTGCATCCCCAAGGGGATGGAGACCCAGCCCAGGAGCACCCACCCATACCAGAGTGGACCTGGGGACCGTCACGGGGACATCCCGCCTACCATAGGATATTTTGGGGCGGGCAGAAAGGATTGTGGGGAGCTATTTGGGGAGAGGCAGTGTCTGTAGCTTCAAAAGCCTTAACCTGCAGCTGGTGGGCAGTTTGGGCAGCACCAGGGGGGCACAAGCCCTGGCAGCCAGGCAGGAACTCCCTCTGCCCTCCAGCTCAGCCAGAGAAACCGGCTGCCTGACGGCACAGCTTCCCAAATCGGAGCATGGGCAACAACCAGGCATGCGCCGCGGCCAGGAGCAAAGTACGAGGAGAGGAAACACCCGCACACAGTGTCCTATTTGCTTTTTTAATTCCTTGCATTCGTGGGTGAGCCAAGACTCCCCTTGCTGAGGTCTGCCCTGGGGATGGCCGGGCAGCATCCCAGCCCCAGGTTTTACCCATCTCCTGGGAGCGATAAAGCAGCTGCTGTGAGTTACAGCCCGACTTATCAAAAATATACCCCTGGTGCCAGTGCAGCAGCTGAGACAGCCCTGGGGGCGACGCCAGCCACTGGGGGGACAGCCCAGGAGCACCCCTAAGTGCTGTCACCCCCAGCCGAGGCAGCTGGGTGCTCGTGAGCAGGAGGGGGCCAAGGGAGGGACAGTTTGAAAGAGGAAGGGGGGAAGCCCATATGCGAAACTATCTTGACCTCAGACTAATTAATGCTGATGCCACGAGCGATCCGGGCTGATCACCGGTTTAGATGACCTGCCTGCCAGGGAGTGGCAGGGACTTTCCGGATGACAACTGCCACCTGGCAGCATCCGCAACTGGAGCGGCAATTAACGCCCCCCTCGGCAGCAGGTAATTATGCACGGGCTCAGCGGCGGTCTGCTTTTGGGAGATGCGGCTGTCGGTAGGTCTCACCTTCCTCCTCCTCTGCGGGTGCCACCAAGCCCCCCATTGCCCATGGCCCCCCATGGGGGGCTGGCACCCTGTCCCAAGCAGCTGGAGGCGGTGACCACCGGGAGCTGCCCAGCTGCAGAGCGGGCTGAGCAGCGGCTATTTCTGGAGCCCGCAGCAGGTGACAGGAAGCTGCAGGAGAACCGGGGCAGTTTCCATGCTGTGGGTCCTGGCGCCAGGCAGCGTCATCACGGCCAGTATGAAATCCACCCCACCCCCAGTCTCCCACCATGGGATGAGGAAAAGTCCCGGAGCAGACCTGCTGGTGGGCAGGACAGAGCCCAGCATGGCGGGGTGTCATGTACATGGCTCAGGGACCCAGCAGCACCTCCATGGCAGAGAAATACCATTGCCTGTGGCTGTGCTACCAGCCTGGCAGAGGATGGGGACGGTGCCACAGGCAGGCTGGGGACCAGAGCCTGTTTCTCGCTGGTGTCTGGTCACCACGTGCTGCTCCAGATCCAAACCTGGGGCTCTGGGAAGAGCTGGTTAGCAAAGCGACCTTGCAGCAAGCATCTCATGGGGTATCCGTGTCCTCTGCCAGGTTTGCAGCAGCCTGAAGTACCAGACCCCATTTTCTTGCACTCCAGACCCCAAACCAGGCGGTTCTCCACCTCACCCCACAGCACACATAGGAGGTTCCCTGCCCTGCACATCCCTGCCTGCAGGGCAACGTGGCACCAAACACCCAAACCCAAGCTGCACTGACCACCTCGCCCAGCAGCAGAGCTCATGCACGGCGACCTCATATTCTTCCAGCTGGATGGAGCCACCAAAAGCTGCTGCTGTTCCCAGATCATATGGTTTTACCAAGGATTTTTCTACCCAAGGTCTGCACCCCACCAGGCAGACAGCAGCAGAGAGGTGGCAGGAGCTGTTTTCAAACAGCAGCTGGGGAGAAGACCTGAACTGTCTCGGGAAACACAGCCATGAATTCGCCAGCAAACAAGAGGGGAAGGTTTCCACAGCATCCAAGCCCATCACTGGGGTCAGGGCAAGTTTGCCCGGGGTGGAGGAACAGCCCCATTTCTGCAAGGAGCTGCTGGGGCCAAGCTGTCACCCTGGGGACAGGACCCTGGACCAGGGCACTATTCCCAGCCCTGGTTTGTTGGTTTGGTCCGTCCCCGTCCCGACCTCCCCTTAAGAGTTCTGAAAGGTGAGATTTGCAGTGAAAATTCACATGTTTCAATAAAGCCACCAGGGAAGGAGAGAAAGACTATAGACCAGCACCTAACTATGATTAGAAACACAAAGAAAACATGACTATCACAAACTCCAGAAAAAACCACCGAATGACCAGAAAACACCTCTCTTTTTGCCAATCAACTGTTTCTAAGCTAATCTGATAGTGTTTCACAGCCCCGGACCATGGCTGCCCAGGTATAGCTCACCGGCTCCATGCTCAGCTGCCGGCAGAGGCTGCCAGACGCCGCGGTCGCCCGTGGGCATTGCTGGTTGCAAGTGGGACATCGGGACCTTTAGGTAGTAAATTTTTATGACAACTCAGCAAAAGGAGAGAATGAGAAAGCGAGAGGGCAGGGGAGACTCCCAGGCGAAGATGAAAGCAGAGTGGTATTTACACAGCCACGCTGCAGCTGGGGAGCGAGCCGGCACCGTGTAGCCGTGGCCAGGCTGTTCCCCACCGTGCGTCACTGCCAAGGCCACCAGTGCCACAGCCGTCCCCACACCAGCCACGCAGAAGCGGGAGAAGGAAATTATTCCTGCTTTAAAATTACCGACCAGCTGAAGATAAGAAGGCAGAGGATGCAAATCCTACGCAGCGAGGGGGCACCCCCAGAAGTTTGCTCTCGGCAGTGAGCCCCGGGGTGGAGACGAGCCGCCCAAAGCCACAGGTTTGGCAGCCCATGAATTCCCATCCCACAATCCATGGTGGGGGCTCGGCCCAGCCCTTCAGAGAATGGGGTTTTCCTTACCCCTGCGTGCAACATTCCCAGGAAGTCTCCTCCCTGCCAGGATCGCACAAGGCGAAAGCAAATCCCTGGAGGCTGCCTGCATCATCTTCCCATGACTGGGGCTGCCGGGACCCTGGCATCCCTCCTCCTCAGAGGAAAAGCGTAAGTCACTCAGACACTATGGAGGGATTTTTTCTGTTTGATCATTTTACTGGAAATCAGCAAAATGCCACAGCCCCCAGCCCAGTTTCTTTTCCTCTCCAGAGCTCCAGCAGCTCCCCAGCCAAGGGACAGCCATTCCTGGGCTGGTCTCATCTGCAGGGAAGCAAAAGCAGAGCTGGCTTTAGGAGGAAGCAATGATAAGGAGAGTTTCTGGGCACTGCAGGCCACTGGGCTGGGAGCAATAAAAGAAGAGGAAAGCAGATACTGCAAGGCTCAGGTCTCAAAGGGAAAGGTCTGAACCTCCACTTGAAGCATTTTTCTTCCCAGCCTGGCCAGCTAGAGAGAGGGTGGGAAAGGCAAGAGCCCCATCTGAAACGCAGCAGATGTTAACAGATGTGCTCCAGCCAGAAATCCCAACCTTCACCTGAGAAACCCACCTCCCGCGGAGGCTTCACAGAACAACCCGCTTCTGATGAGGCTGCCAGACTCGGCGGTGGCGTTCCCCTGCGCGGCACGGTGGGGTTTTGCGCAAGACCCTTCGCTACAAAGACATCTTGCCTCATGTTGTCTGCTCCGTTCCTTGCCCCTGTGGAGCTCTGGAGCTATCATGGCTGCTTGAGGCGGCACTCAAAAGCAGAGCAAGGCACAGCCACCCCTTTCCGTGCAGCTCCAGCGCAACCCAGGCTACTCCCGTCCAACCTGGCGCGCCTCAGCTGGGCAACAACCAAGCAGCAGAAGACAGTGGCACCTCAAAGTTACGCCAGCAACGCTACCCCCACCACCCAGAACGGAAGAATTCTTGCTTTAAAACGAAATCCGCAATGCCACAGGAGTAGATGGTTTGGCTTCTTCCACCCACGAGTGTTTTGTACCAGCTGCTGGCAAGCAACGACCCATGGCCCTGCGCTAAATAGGTCTGTTTGACACAGGTCAGGCCGAAAGGGCATCGTGGGATTTCTTGCAGAGCCAGGAATGATGCCAAAAGCTGCAAAAAGCCTCTCCTCTTTACTTATTCCTTACTTTGCCTGGCCACAGAGGCAGCTCTCAAGGATGTGCTGGGCTGGAGCCCTCCTGCCTCCAGAACTCGCCCCAGCACCCAAAGTCCAGTCTCCCCCCAGCGCCCAAAGTCCAGTCTCCCAGTGCCAGCATGCTTCGGCTGCCTCCGCCAGCGCTCCCAATGAAATCCGCACTCCAAAAGAGCTTGTGGCAGCAGAACAGCACTCGCTCACCCAAGCGGATGGAAATAACGAGCTATATGGGAAGAGCTCGCATTTGCCTCCCTGACAGAGGGGGCAACCTGTGCCCAGGGACGCTGGGGAATGGGACAGCCGGACCTCCCAGAGGCTGCAGGTCCCCACCAACTCCCACCCACAGCTATTTTCACCCCAAAACCAGGGCTGACAGGCAGCATCTTTCTCTCCTCTGCTCTCCATGGGGGTTTTAGGCTGGAGCGGAGGGGGGGCGATGGGGAGGCGAGCTGTGCACAGCGGGGGAGGCCGGTGGGGATGCTGCCATCCCCGCTCCGGCTATTCCAGCCTCGGGATCTGCATCTGATGCGGACCCTCCATCGACTGGGGGCGTCCCTGGAGCCTCCGCCGCCCGCAGCGCCCCCCCGCAGCCCCACTATGGGCCCTTCTTCTCTCTCCGCCCCTCCGGGCATCGCCGCCCCGGGCTCCCCGGTAACCACCCTGCCCCTCCGGGCGCGGCGAGGGCAGCCGGCAGCCCCTGTCCTGCCCCGCCAGAGGGAGAACCCGAGGCACGGCACGACTATCGCGACCCGCCCGCGGTCCCCGGGCCGGCCCCCGGGGCACGGCGCGGCCCCGGCCCCCTCCAGGGTTTCACCCCAACACCCCGCGGAGACGAACATATACAGCCGGCCATATACAACCAACACGCAGCTCCAAGTCCACCCCCCCGCGCCGGGACCCCTCGCCGGGGCGGCACGACCCGATGTGCCCGGTCTGCCCCCGGTGGCCCCGGCAGGGCCCCTCTCCCCAG
>VZSF01008737.1:94771-138106 GCA_013398295.1 Chionis minor
GGGGGGGGGGGGGGGCGGGAACGGGGACACGGGGGACAGCGGTTCCGCCCCCGGGAAATTCCCAGCCTGACGGACAGTCGCCGCAGCCAATCGGCGCGGAGGGGATGGTATATAAAGGCGGAGGGCGGGGGAGGCGGTGAGCAGGGCAGCTCGTTATGGCGGTGCGGGTTGCGCAGGCTGTTGCTGTTCCTTTTCCTTGGGGATGTGCGGGCCGCACCGGCATAGTGGGGCATTGAGAGGCGGAAGGAGCCGGCCTGCTACTGCCTCCTCCTTTGTGAGGGCTCTGCTCGCTGGGGAAGGGCAGGCCCGAGCCCGCAGCGGCTCCCTCGCCTTATCGAGAGACAAAATGGCGGGGCCGAGGGGAGGGCAGGGCCCAGCTGTGGCGCCTTCCCGCCGGGGGGAAGTGGGGGGGCGGAGGAATCCCTCCATCCTCGCACCCCCGGTGCTGCTTGTGGGGTGCAGCTGGTTTGGGGTGCGGGGGAATGGCTGGGAAGAGTCTGTGCTGAGGAGACCCCCAGCCCTGGGCTGCTCTGGCAGCTGGGCCGCGGCAGACCCAGGGAGTGAGGGTTGTCTGCTCCTGCGAGCCTGCTGAGGCTTGGCACATCTTCCCTCAGCAGCCAGGGCAGGGCGAATTCCCCACTGATTCTGTGTCTCCCTGAGTTAAGGTTACAGGAGGAAATTACACGCCCCCTGTCCCCAGCTGGAGCACTTATTGCTGGGGATCCTTTTCCTGTTGTGCTGCTGCTTTGGCTGTTGTGCCTTTGTCAATAACACAAATCAACCAGAGGAGCAAGAACGACAGGGAACGCCTACTGGTTTCAGGTGGCTCTTTCAGACTCGCTGCGTAGCTACCTGATTTTCTTTCTTCTGTTGATTTTGCCACAAGGAGGGTGTTTTTTTACTATATATATATATATATAAAAAAAAACAATAAACCAGAAGCAAAGAAAGCCTGCTGTAAGCAGACACACTGCTTGATCTCTGTCTGTACTGACATTTCCTCCTCGGGTGACTCTTGCTGGGCTTGTGGGGATGTCCCGGTGAGCGTGCTGTTTCCAGCTGTCCCAGTCCTGGCTTCATACTCGGCTCTGTTCAGACAGTTCCACCGCATCCTGATGATTTGATGTTTCGGGTTGTAAAAAAAATGAGGGGGGAAAACCCCCCAATTTTCCTGAATGCTCTTTGCTCCAACCAGGACATCACCCTGGCAGCCTGGCTGGGTTATGAGGCAGCTCAGCGGGTGCTGGCACCCCACATGCTCCTTGGCAGTGCTTGTGTCTGAGGGCTCAACGTGGGGGTGAGACAGCAGGACCCCACGCACAGGCAACATCTTCCCTTCTGTTCCCTGAAGGGCTTGCTTCACCCCAGAGGCCCAGCGCTATTCTGTAAACCCTCAGAAAACCTGGCTTCAAAGCTAAACGCAGTCCCACAGAACCCGAAAGCATCTTGTTTGTAAGATAATGTCTCAGCCTGGAAGAAGCAGCCAAACCGTGCTCTGTTCTTCTGAGGAGAGAAGGGGCTGCTTCGCAGGGCTCTGGGCTGACAGCCGAAAAGCCGCCCGCCTTACCCTTGCTCCATCTTGGGCGCGTTTGCACCGAAAAAGGCATCGCTCTACTCACCCAGCTGGGTCGCGGAGGGGCTCGGGGTGGTGAGAGCCCTTTGGGCCAGGCGCTCTCCAGCTGCGATCCCCAAATGCAGGAAGGCCGGCCCAGCTGAGCTTACTTTTAGGCATGGAGAAGGGGAATTCCCCATGATGGAGGCCCCAGACAGCCTCTGCGTGGTTTTGATAAGGAGCCAGGCACCGCTTAAAGAGCTCTCCTGCGCCGTTCCTTCCAGGGGCCACCGAGCTGTGTTGGGTATTAGTCAGCAAAAAGGGGGTGATTTGTTGATCCGACTGTCGGGGAGGCTGTGATTCACTTTTAGGCAACATCATTCTTCTTGCCTGGTTTCTGAGCAACTTCACCCGGTTTGTAAACCCGCCGTGCTTCTCTCCAGGAAACCTATTGCATCTTGCGGGAGGCATCGTCATTGTCCCATGCGTGTTTCCATCCTATTCTTGTCTGTCTCTGGAGTCAGAACAGGATGTGTCGTCCCGGGGGAGCGGGGAAGTGCTCTGCTGGTGGAGCTGGATGGGTGATGGTGTGCCAGGGTTGCAGGTAGTCCCTGGAAACCATCCCCCAAGGCGACTGATGGTCAGAACTGAGGAGCCAGGTGGTTCTGGAATAAACACCAGGGATTTAAGTGTTTCTGTTTTACAGAGGCTGATTCCAGTTCCCCAGCTCCTTGCCAGCAGGCACAAGGTTTGGTTTACGCTCGCCAGGTGTGAACTATGAGGACTAAAAAGTGCCCTGCTTTAGTCCAGCTGGTTTGCGTGGTGGGAGCATGGGTGATTGGCAGGAGAGGTGAGGAGCCGTGGGGTCTGGGCCTGCCTGCAGCCCGGGTACCCATGTTGGTGGTCGATTGATGGCGTGCTCTCACCCAGTGCCTCTCCAGCCAGCTGCTCTTTGTGTTTCTGCATGAGGTTGCCAGCTCGGGCTGGCCCAAATGCCAGAATGAATTTCGCTATGAAAACCAAAGGGTCTTGGTCCCGTTGGTCCTTCCTCATTCCTTCGGTCCTTCTGTGCTCGAGGAGAGAAAACTCACCTGACGGCAGCTGTGATTCATGAGCACGCCTGCGTGGCTTTGAAGACGTGTTCATAGCTGACACTTTTACATACTAGGGGTTTTTTGGCACGGAGGGTTGGGTTCAGCACCTTCAGTGGAGGCTCGTTCACCTGAAGGCACTCTGATTGCTTCTGTGTTTGCGGCCGCGCTGTGGGAGATGGGGTGAGAAGGAACACAGGACACGGAGCTCCCCTGCCCTCTGCTCCTGCTTGCTCTGGATCAGGACTAGCTTCCTCCATGTTCACCCTGCTCAAGGGTGAGCGGGGTGGGTGGGCTTTGTGCATGTCCAGTGGTATGAATCCCAAGTGGAAGTGGCCCAGCAGCCTGAGGTGCCCGAGAAATGTGAGGTGCCCAAGAAATGTGAGGTGCACAGTGCTGCTGGGCGAGTGGGGCACATCTCAACCCTACCGGGGCAATGGGGCCGGCTGGGGCCTGGCTGTCACAGGTGGCTGTGCCAGGGAGCTGGCTCTGGAGCAAGGTGGGAGCAGAGGGGCGGCTGCAGAGCAGGCAGGGGGTGCAGCCGTTTTGGCACAGCACCCCGGGGCCGCTGGTGGGCTTAGCTCTGCAGGGGGCTGCCGATGGGTGCCTCTTGGCATCAGGAGCGGGTTTTGCTGTGGGCTGCTGCTTGTGCCGGGCTGATCGGATGGGTCCCCCATGCCCCAGCAGTGAAGGGAAGCAGAAGGCCGACAGTGACGCTGTGGGAGGAAGCTCCGGCCGCAGGAGGGGATTTCCAGAACATTGTGATCTGCTGCCTATGCAAATCAGGAACTCAAATTAACCTGGCAGGATGGGAGGGCTCTGGGATGGAGGGCAGGGGAGGGAGCCTGGGAGAGTGGGCTGCTGGGAGAGGGAAGGAGGGAGCATGGAAGGGATCGGGGTAGGCGAGGGGTCAGCAGAGGGATGGAGAAGGGAGATGCTGGGGAGGCATCTCACTCCCGCCAGACCTCCCGCAGTGCCCTGTGTTCACAGGGGGTCGGAGTCGCACTGTGGCTTTCCAGGAATGCTGGACTGCTTTCGCTTTGCTGAGTTTACCCTCTCGCTGAACGAGAGCGCCCTTCTCCCTCTGGCATGTGAGGCAAGGCTTAGTGTCACCCACTTTGCAGGAGGAGATCGTCACCTCATTCCTTACTCCACAGCCTCGCCATTCTCCCTCTCCCTCCTCTGCAGTCAGCAGGGGATGGGTTGCAGCGAGGCCTGGTGCAACCCCACAGCGGGATATGCAATGAGCTGTGGGAGCTGAGTCTGGGAGTGCTCAAAGGATTTCTGTGCGTGCCTTAAGCTTTGGATTATTCAGAGTCCCAGTTTGCAAGATCAACAACAGACAGGGGGGACTTTCCTCTCTTCCTCTCTCCCCAGGCCATGTCTCAGCCATTTGCAATGCCTCAGAAAAGGGCTCGTCAGCAGTCATCGTGTCCTGGAAAGCCAGCTCCAGGGATGATGGTGGGAGGAGAGCAGCCTCTGAGCTCAGCCATTTCCCCAGCCTCAGCTAACTGTGGCTGCCCAGTGAGTGGGACATGGATGTGAGGGGCAAAGCTGCTTCTTCCTCCTTTGGTTTGGGAAGAAGAAGAGCTGAAGAAGAAACCTCTGCCGGTTCCCAGGACTCAAGGCTGGGCTTCTCCCCGCAGGGGAAGAGGAGGATGTCAGGTGGGATGGAAGTGGCTTTCTGATACTGCGGAGCTGGCCAAGGACCAAGACCAACATCCCGTGTGTCTCTGCACCAGATACGGCTCCTCCCAGGGTCTGGTAGTAAAGAGGATCTGCAGTGGCCCCTGGAGCTGACTCAGAGGGAGAGGTCCAACCCTCTACACACCAAATGTGGGCTTGCGGGGTTTTTTGGATGTCGCAACCTGTGAAATCTCGTGTTGGTTTTGCCTGGAAGTGAGTCCTTGCCCCTGGCATTGCTGGTCATTGTGTGAAACAGCCGTGTGCCGGGTGCTGGTGTGTAAATCCCAGACCCTGGCAGCAGCTTCTCTACAGCAGCCCTGAAGGCTGAAGCATGGGCAGCCAGCATGGACCTGCCTCCAGCCCTTGCCTTGCCCACAGCCTTTCTATTTCTTCCTCTTTTTTGTGCCCATCGTTTTGTCCTCCTTTTCCCTTTCCTTGCCCTCCTTGAACCGCTTGCCGTCTTGTTGATCACAGAGGCAAGGCATGAGGTGTGCGACCAATTCCCCTTGGACTGGACTGGTGGGAACCAGCGGACGGAGCGGACATAGCTGTTCCTGGAGAGCGGTGCTACGAAGTGCCTATTTTCTCTAGAGACTGGGATGCCACAGGGATAAAGCTGCTTTGTTTGAAGGGTCTATGACATGCCCACTTATAGAGGGTTTCGTGGGCAAAACACTCCTCACTCAGGGAATTTTTATTTCATTTGTTGTCAATTAACACAGATTGCTAGTGAGCGATTTGGGCATTAAACAAAACAAGTTGTCTTCCTTCCCCAGGCTTGACTTAAGCTAAACATGTTCTTTCCCCTTCCCAGACTCAGTGTTCCTTGTTTCACCACAGGTTACGCTTACTCTGTCCCAAATCCTTTGACAGGGTGACAGGTCACATGTAACCTTTTGGCTGCCACTTCTCTGTGCTTCTTACTGGGTTTCTTCCACTCCTTTCGGCTTCCCTGTGTCCCAGGGTCCACAGCCTGTCTCGGTGCTGCTGGTCCCAGGCTCCTTGGTTCATTTGGAGTCTTTCTAAAGTAACATCCCTGCCCAGCGCCGCCTCCTTCCTCCTGGTTGCTTTTAACCACAGCATCTCATTTCTCTGCCCCTGGTGCTGGTTCTCCAGCACGGGAGGGCAGCAGGAATTTTATTTGGTTGGCCTTGGGAGATGCATTTACTGCGATGCATGACTCCAAATGGGAGCAGGTCTCCAGATAGGAGCTAGCTGCAAATTCATCAACCTCTGCAAGAAAGCATTAGGGCAGGAAACAGGGAGAAAATGCCCCGGGCGCAGGGTGAGTCCCAGAGGCCATGCTTGTGCTTCCCAAGATGCCATCACCCTCCTGGCATTGCCCTCGGGGTGGGCAGCTCCACTGTGTTCCTGCTTCTCCCTCGTTGCTGGCCCCAGCAGCATGGGGGCGAGATGCTGAAACATCCTGTGCTTAAACAGGGTATTGAGTGTGCTTAAGTATTTGCAACAATTCAAATGCCGCTGGCTGTTTTCTGCTGCAGCTGTAGCAACCGCTGCTGGAGATGGATTACTATGGAGCTGGGGCAAGAGGACAGCTTTTCGGCAGCAGGACTTTCCAGGAGAGGGAGTTGCTCCAAGGAGGAAATCCCATCTCCCTCTCCCTCCCTGTCCCCAAACACTGTATGACTCTAGCATCTTGCCCTCATTGTACGAGCAGTTGAAGGTGGGTGCCAGGGAAATTCCTGGCCTTGGGATGGGTGTGCTGGGATCAGCTGGGCTTCCTGGTGGCAGCATCACCCCCATCTGGGCCGGGGACTGGCCCTGAGGGGCTGCCTGGTCTCACTGGCGGTCCTGTGCCGCTCCGAGGCTGCCGCGCTGTGGCTGCGGAGTCACCGGTCGCAGGCTCACAGTAATCCTGGTACAGCCAGAAATTTCACAACGTTTATGCCTGTGCCTGGGGAATGCACGCCCTGCACACCCCCCAGGAGCCTCTTCTGGCAACAAGGAGGAGGCAGGATGGTGGCTCGTGTGTCGTGGTCCCGTGCTAACGCTGAGCAGATTTCTGGCCCCCTGTGTTGGAGGAGCAGAGCTCCACTGCCCCAAGTCCAGCTCTCCCAAGGATGCCGGGCTGCGGCCTGTCCCCCAACCCCCAAAATTTCCTTGGATCTTGCAGCTGGGTCCCTGAGAGCACCGTGCCCAGCTGTGGGGACGTCACCCTGGCTGGGACTGGCTCTGCTCCCTGCGGGTGCTGTGCCCAGCTCCCCGGCAGCCTTGTGTCTCTGCTGTGAAGCTGAGAGCTGTAGTGCTGAGCCACAGGAAGAGCAGGGGAAGATTGGGGTTGTGTCCTCCCTTCAAAACATCTTCTGCATCTGCTCAAAGCCTTTACACAGCAGGTTCCTGGCCAAGCAGGTGACCCGCAGGCTGCTGCGGGCCTCGGGCGCATTCAGCCCCCCCAGATGCTGCCTGGACAGGGATGCCGAGTCCTACTTCCACACAGGGACAAAACAGAGGAGCCCAGATCTCTGTGGAAGAGGGTGAGAAAGCTTTAGCCAGGTTGTTTTCCCCCAGGAAAGGTGATTTTGTTACAAGGGGATATTTTACAGGAAGGCATCAAGGGAATTTTCAGTGGTATAACAACCAGCTGAGTGGTTTCAGCTTCCCTGGTTTGTCTCTACATGTTGCTGCTTCTCAACCTCAGCTGGTTTTGAAGTGTTATAATAATATTGTGTTATTATTCTTAACACTGCTTTGATATTTTGAAGGTGAAGCTTTCCTCACCCAGCTGTTCTGAGGAAGACTTGGGTATTCAAGACTTTTTGTTCTGACTTGGAAACAATTGAAAGTGGTGGAATTTCCCACTTTTGGAAATTCCAGTTCTTTTCTCCTGGGCACTGGGGGGAAGTGCAAACATAAACTGTTTGGGGGTGTAGCCTCTGTGGCACGTGCCTTTCAGTAGCTTCTTCAGCAGCTTGAAAGCACAGGAAACTGCGTGCAAGGACGGGTGAATGCCGTCAAGTCCGATTTGTATCTCTGGTTTATAAAAGCATCATCCACACAACGGCACGAACCCTGCCGGGGGTTTTCAGAGGCATAAAGTGAAGCTGTCAGTGAAATCCCTGCACTGCTGCCAGCCTCAGATGCATTTCCAGCCCTTTTCTCAGCACCTGGGGACCCTGAAACATTGCTCAGAGGGGCTTCAGGGTCTCCAGGGCTCTCCCTGGGGCTGGGGTACGGCCAGAGCTCCTGCCCATGTTTGCCTGCAGGAGCAAGGAGACACTGAGACTCCTCAGCACGGGCTCTGTCCCACCTAAACCTGCCCCAATAAATCAGCTCGCTTGGCCACAGGGTCAGCAACAGTAAGGTTTTATTTATGAGATTTAAAATTGTCTTTTTCATCTGGGTAAATTCCTGGGTTAGTGGCATGTTTGGGTATGAATTATTTTGCACCGAGACAGACGATAATCCCCCTAACTCAGACCCCTCTGCTCCCCTCCCCGAGACTCCCCCACTTGCAATGTGGTGCTGCTTTCCAGCGCGAAGTGAGTCGTCCTTTGCAGGGAACCGAGCATCCCCTGAAGCCCCCGAAGCTGCAGTGACATCAAGGCGGTGGGTGCGTGTGTGCTGGCTCAGACGCGAAGAACGGGGTCCCGCGACCGCCTAGTCCTCCCCCCCGCACAGGGCCAGCAGAGCCTTGCGGTAGTCGCCGGAGGTGTCCTTCTGCAAGAGGCAGACCCGTGTCAGAACTGCCCCGCTGATGTCTGCCCTGGCAAAACCCAGTTCAAGGCGCTGGGCACGGGGAAGGTGCAGCTCCGTGCCCTGACCACCCCACAGGCATCTGTGCAGCAGTGGAAGATGTCGGCACATCCCCTCTGCAGCCAGACCTGCCCACGCTGGGGCTGGCTGGGGCAAGTTCCCCCTCCCCAAGCGATGCTGAGCCCCTGTGCCGCTCATGGCACGGCTCCCTGCAGGGCTCAGCTGGACAAGGTGACAAGCTGGGGAGGGAAGCCCATGTCCCCTCACCTCAATCATGTGGTACAGCGATTTGTCGAACAGGTCTATGAACTCGCCCCGGATGTTGAACAGGTCGATCTCACTCCGGGAAATCATGATCCGAGTGAGGGTCCTCTCATCTGTGCCGGCACCCTGCAAAAGGGGAGCTTGAACAAATAACCCCAGAGGGACTGGGGCCCAGGCACCCATCCCCAGCACAGTCCAAACTGGGGATTGGGTCCAGAGGAGGCCACAAAGATGACCAGAGGGATGGACCACCTCTGCTGTGAGGACAGGCTGAGAGAGCTGGGGTTGGTTTGACGTAGAGAAGGCTCTGGGGAGACCTTATAGTGGCATTTCAATACTTAAAGGGGTCCTACAGGAAAGATGGGGACAGACTTTAGCAGGGCCTTTTGTGACAGGACAGGGGATAATGATTTTAAACTAAAAGAGGGTAGGTTAAGACTAGATAGAAGGAAGAAATGTTTTTACAACGAGGATGGTGAAACCCTGGCCCAGGTTGCCCAGAGAGGTGGTGAATGCCCCATCCCTGGAAACATTCCAGGTCAGGTTCGATGGGGCTCTCAGCAACCTGATCTAGTTGAAGATGTCCCTGCTCATTGCAGGGAATTTAGACTAGATGGGTCCCTTCCGACCCAAATTATTCAATGGTTCTATGATTTCTCCTTGGACGTGTGCTGGGCTTACTGCTGGCAAGACACAAGCCTACCACATCTCCTGCTAACCCCAGAAAGCTGTTGTGGTATTGGTTTGAGCTCCACCCTGCTCTGCTCCCTTGGGGACGGATGGGACCCAAATCCCATTGCTGCTGTGGGGCTCAATCGGAGAGTCCCAAAGGGTGTCTGCCCGCTATAGCCCCCTCCCGAAACCCAGCCCCAGGAGAGCCCGTCTGCACCTTCATGGACTTGTAGAGCTTGTCAGCGAAGAAGGCCGGCTTGTTCTTCACGCTCCGGACTGCAACACACAGAGGGGAGAGAAAGTGGGCTCCTGGCACCCAGGGGACACGCTGCAGCGAGGAGCTGTGCAACCCATTGGGCCAGCTGCAAACCCTCCTTGGTACAAGGGTGCAGGCTTGGCCCCATAGGGTGCCCTGTAAATGCCACAAACCCATGCCACACTGGGAGCTTCTGTGGCCCAAAGGCAGGAGGAATCAGCCCTCACGTTGCCTTGGCAGAGGCAGGTGAAGGAGCTGCCTGCCCTCTGGAGAGCCCAGACCTAAGGGATCACCCGCTGGGCACTGACCGATGGCCAAGAAGGCGTCCCTCACATCTCCCGACATCCTCTTCCTGATGGCGTGCTCCACGTCATGGTTGGTCATTTTGATGAACTCCTGAAACACTGGGGATGGGGGAGAGGAGAGGGTCACCACTGGGCTACTCCATCCCAACCCTGGGCACCCAGGAGACCAGAGCCTCAACCATGGAGACTTCTGGACCAGAGCAGGCTTGGGTGACTTCAACCAGCGACCCCAAATGCCATCTTCTCCCACCAGTGGGGAATGGCCACCCCAACCTCCTGCTGCCCAGGGGTCCCATCTAGCCCAAATCAAAGCACTTGTGTCACAGCTGAGGGTCCAGCAGTGATGGAGAAACACGGTCCTACCTCTGCGGAGGTGGGGGTAGCTGCGGGTGCAGAGGATGCTGAGGAAGCGAGTCTCCAGGGAGTCGCTGGAGTCGTTGCTGGAGACGTCAGCAAGTTTCTGAAAGAGCAAGCGAGAGTGAAGAGCAAGGCAGGGGGATGGATGTAGCAGGGACGAGTAAAGACATCAAACAGCTCTTCCTGGGACAGACAGTCCTGAACACCCTCTTGCAATGAGGGTGGCCTCTTATGACCAGGAAAATACATTTTTTTGGCCAAAAAAGGCATTTTCTATGCATGGATGTGAAGGTGCACAGCTGTACTCTCACACATTACCTCTGAGAAAAGATGTTTTCCAGTTTTTATGAAAGAAAGCTTTGCAATGCTCATGGTTAAGACTTTTTCTTGTCCTTTGGGGAGAATGTTTTGAGGGTGACCAATATTGAACAGGAAATTCAGAGGTGCCAGGCTCAGGAGCTACCCTCTACCCTGGGCTGCAGCAGTGCTGCCTGTGGCTCAGACGGCTGCCACCACACCGCGGGGCTCAGCGGGGAGGCTGTGCTCGTCACACCCATTAGGCTATTGCAGCAGAAAGTCTTCCCTTCCCCAATTCCCGTGGGTCCTGCAGGCAGACAGTGGCCAGGATTGGTTCCCCAGCCCTCCCAAGGGCAGGAAGGTGGCTTTCCTTCTCTCCTGCCCTCCCCTCTCCTGGCCCAGTGCTGCAGGGAAATGCCCTCGTGCAGGTCCCATCTGTCCCCTTGCCACCTCATCATGCAAGGACCGTGGAGCCCCAAGCAAGCAAGCACAGCCTGCATGGCCAAAGGATTCCCAATGCATGGGACTGCTTTTCCTGGCCCCATGCATCCGAGGACCTCGGCATCCCCTCAAACATACAGAAGGCCGAGGAGCGAAGGGTCAGGCACTCACCAGGGTCTCAGCAACAACCTGGTGGAGAGAAAGAGAGAGACAGGAAGACAACAGTGTCAGAAGGTGCTGCTCAACCTTTATCCTCCCCTGACAAAGCGAGGGAAGTCTAGCAAAATCCCTTAAAATGACCTGTCTCCAGTTCCCCTGTGGGTGGATCTGATCTTAGGACCTGTGTCCTCCTCCTGTTTGGCTTCTACACTGCTACCTGGGAAGGGGCGGGGGGGGAGGGTGGCCTTTGGCCAAGCAAAGTAAGCCTCCCCCCAGTCCCTGGGGCTTGGGTACAAGCCCGTTGTTCCTTGGGGAGCATCCTTGTGTGCCCACCTCTGCCAGGCGCAGGCAGAGAGGAAGGGAAGGGCAGCTTTGCTGAGGAAATACAGCAGGGCGCCAGGCCAGCTGCCACCTGGCTGGCCTGTCCCTCTGTCTGTCACCCCTGGCTCTCTCTTTCTCTGCAGCAGGTCGAGGCGAGCGGCGGTGCATGCGGCGGGGTGCAGGCAGCGCAGCATCCGCTCCCTCTGCCGGCGGCGGCCCCGCTGGGAGAGCTGCGTGTCTGCTGCTGCCGGCATGCGTTGGAGCAAGCGGTGCTGGGGCCAGGACAGCCGAGCGAGAGCTGGGGTTTGAGCCTGCGCCGAGCTTCCCAGCCCCCTTCAGAAAAGACTTAACCCAAAAGAGCAGGAGGCCAAGGTGCACAGCCCGAAGGTCACAGGTCTGCCGGGACCGGGAGCTGAGCCAGGCGATGGAGCCCCAGCAGCCCTCTGCACTGTTTCTGGCTGCTCAGCCTTCCCCCTCCAGTCCTGGCTCACCTCAGCCCAGTAAAGATGACGCAATGGTTTGGGGGACTGGGGCTGGCAGCTCTGCATGCTGGCGGGGTAAAAAGCAGCTCAGGCTTCAGGGCTGCCCCAGGCGGGACGCAAAGAGGTGGGTGGCTCCTGCAGATCAGCCCAAAGCTGCTTTTGAAGCTCAGGTGCCAGATTTCGGCATCAGCATGTGTTACCAGACCTCAAAGTGGCAGCTCTCCCCAAGAAATAGCGCGGTCCTTGGCAGGCAGCTCCCCGGGGCTGCGCCCCAGTGCTGCTCTCATGGTTTGCAGCTTCCCTGTGCACGGAGCAGCAGAGCCAAGGGTTGTAGAAATCCAGCCTGGGAACTTTACTTCCAAGGGCATCACTTCACCTGGCATCTCCCCCTGCACCTTACGGCAACCCTGCCCCAGTGGTGCTTCCTTCCCCAAGGATGCCATTTCCAGACCCGGGGACGCAACATCCTCGTTTTTGTTATGCACAGCCTGTAACAGCGCTGCCAGTAGTTCTTACCTTGGCATCTTCATGCGCCTGCGTGAGGTTCTCTGGTCCTTCATCGCGGTTGCCCTGTGGTTCAATACAAAAATCATGGAGCTGGGCAGAGGCCATCTCCCGGGAAAGCCCCAAGTGAGGGGGTGGCAGACAGGGTCTGGCAGCACTGCCCAGCCAGGTGGTGATGTCTTCTCCATAGCCACATCCTCGCAGACAGCCCCTGCTGCCCGCTGCCCAGCAAGAGAGCTGCCCTTACCAGAGCCAGGGAGACGAGAATTCTCTTGAAATGCCCTGATGTGTCGGAGCTCAGGTCATCTTCTAGGCGCTTGTGGTAGGCTGCAGAGGAAGGGGACAGCTGAGCCCTGCACCCTGCCTGCAGCTCTGCTTCCCACCCACCAGTGGCTGTTGTGCCCATGGATCCACACAGACAGTGGTGACTCTCCTCCAGCCTTCACATGGCTGAAGCAGATGCCTCCACCTGCTATTTTCAGGCCTGGGATCAGCCCAGCAGCTCTAATGTCCTGGGCACAACCATAGCCTCTCGCTCCAGGTGCTCCTGAAGGAGAGGTGTCATTGCAAAAGAGCTCTCAGGGAGCAGATGTTTGTGGCAGAGCTGGGGGCATGTCACCGTGACGTGGAGAGAGGCTAGGACCTGCACCTCTGCTGGGGGTGACCGGCCGCAGAGCCATCTATTTAAAACGAGAGTGTCTCTGGGAGAGAAGAGGCTGGGGATTTAACCTGGAGCTTGCAGCTCTTGTTCCCTAGGGAGAAGGGAGTATGGATGGAACGGAAAGAGAAGTGTGTAGTCTGGAGGTGTGAGAAAGCACAGGACAGATTTGAGGGCTCTCGCCAGCCTTGTCCAAGGATTCTACTGCTGTTTAATAAAGTGTTGAACCTGGGGAAGAGCTGCTCCTGCCTGGAAGGACTACTGGACCTTCACAGCACCAAGCCATTGACCCAACCCAATGACAAAAATTGTACCCGTGGCTCTGGAAAGGGCCTCATACAGCATTAAACATGGTCTGTGCCCAGGACCTGGGTGCTCCCCACATCCCTCCTGTGCCGTACCTTCCTGATATGCCTCGTTGATAGCCGCAATCTCCTGGTTGTTTCGTGTGGCCATGATTTCGATGAGGACGCTCTCATCTGTGCCGGCCCCCTGGAAGAGAGCAGCGTGGCAGGGTGCTGTGGGTGCCAGCACTGGATGGGGACACCGCAGCATCACCCTGCCAGCGCCATGCAAGGAGGGGCTGCTCTAACCTCAGGGCTACCATTGCCCAAAGCCCATGTCCAGCAAATGGCCTGGTAGGGATCAGCATGAAAGTGTTCAAGAATTGTGTTAGTGGGGTCCCAACTGGTGTGACTGGTCGATGGTGCCACTGGTTTGCCCCTACCCTGGCTCTCCTGTGCCTGCCTGCCCCTGGCAGAGCACCGCTCTGGCTGCAACGTGAAGATGCTCTGTAAAGGCACGGGAGGCCAAGCTGGCTAGAGCGTGGTGGGCTACAAAGAGGGCAAACCGGGCTCTTGGTGGGTCTTGAGTGCAAACCAGGTCTTTGTCCTGGTGCTTTCTACTCTGCTTTCTTTCCCTCTAGGAGATGAGAGCTTGGGGGGGTGTGAAAGCTGGGCTGCACTCACAGCCCTGTGCCACCAGCAGTGCAGGGACAACCACAGCAAAAACGGTCTCATCCTCATGTGCCACAGCCAATCCAACCAGTATGGCAGTTACCTCCACGGCCTTCCTCAGCTGCTTGGCATCGTACTGCGCCGGCGTCAGCATGAGCCCGAGGATCAGCTTTGCCAGGCTGCCCGACAGCTCGGATTTTAGGTCTGCCATCAGGTCCTGCAAGGATGTTTGGGAGTTCAGTCCCTGGCTCCTTCCACAGGGAGGGACCAGCCAAGGCAACACCGGGGAGAAAACAGGGGAGGAGAGCGTGGAGGTGGAAGGCATCTGGGAAGACCCTTGGGGTGGTTTAAGGTGACATTTTGTGGGGGTTGGCTCTGGAGTCGTCTGTTTGGGACTGAGGATGGGCGAGCGAAGGGATGGCCTCCCCTTGGGCTGGCAGTGCACCTGCAATGGGAGGCTGATTGAAAATTTGGTCTTCCTTGGGGGAGTCACCTCAGGGCAAATTGGAATGCCCTGGCTGCTCACTGCTCCTGGGGACAGGATTTCTTTCAGCAAGGGGCAGATCCCTGCATGGGAAGGGGCAGGATGTGGGCAGAAGGATGGAGCAGAGCGGGAGGGCGGACCAGCAGTACCCTGCCATAGTGAGCCTTGTAAGCCTTTAGGATCTGCTGCCTCTGAGCGTTGCTCCTCTGTGTTAACACTTCGATGATGGCCCCTTCGTCCGTGCCTGCAATGACAGCAGTGATGCTGGGGAGAGCCAAGGAGGCCAGCAGAGCCACACCATGTCACCCCTAACTGTGGGCAAATCACTGCCCCCCCTCCCCATAGGGAGATGGGGAAGAGGGAGCTCCCACAGCTCCAAAACTGTCTCTTTTCCTGCTCCCTGGGGCTTTCAGGCAGCCCTCCTTGTGGCAGGGTGGGTTTTCTGCCCCAGGAGCTGTTGAGGAGCAGCAGTAAGGGGCTGGGTTTGTGGCCCCCACTTACCCAGGCCCTTCATCGCCTTCCTCAGCACCTGCGCGTCCCCATCATCATTGAAGCTTTCTGTAGGCTGCACGGTTCCTCGAAGCTGTGGAGGCACAGAGGGGTTTGGGTTCATCCCTGAGCTGGGCGGGATGGAGAGAGGGAGGGGATGGAGAGAGGGAAGGAAGGTGCCACCCGGCAAGCCGAGGCCAAAGCAGATCGTGTGTTAGTGCAAGCACCTGGGGCTCAGTGAGGATGTCCCCGCCACTGTCACCCCTTCCATTGAGGGGCAAACCATAGCCAGGCCAGCAGAGAGCGGGAAGAAGATAACAACAGACAGACCCTGGAGTCTCGGTGTCCTGCTTGGTGTTATACCCACCTCCCCTAGTGCTGGGACACCTCGGCTGGGGCTGGCTGCATCAGCTGAGAGCCAGGAGAGGACTTGCTGAAAGGGTCCCCCTATTCCTGCCCTGAAATTCTACGCTCCTGCATCCTTACGCCTCCCAGCACACCTCCATCTTCCCTGTGCATGTAGGGGACGTGCACTCAGGCTGTCTTTTCTGCACATCCCAAAGCACCCTTTTGCGGGTGTCTCCAGCTGCATGCAGTGTCCTGGCTCCCCATGGCATGGCCGTGCCCTGGCATTGGGGTGGGTTGCCCCGGGGAGCAGGAGTTTCTCCGGCAGACACCGGAGCCGGGGCTGCATGCGATGCATTGCACAGACATGCAGGGCCTGTCACCCCGAGGGTTAGTGGAGCTCGCGGGGGGCGGCCAGCCCTGCCGGGGTTACGTCCCACCAACCTCGTGCCCCAAAACCAGAGAATGGCGTCGAGAGAAGCCGCGGAGCAAGAGGCAGAGCAGAGGTGCGGGGCTGGCTGTGCCCCGTGGCAGAGAGGAGCAGCCAGGGGTCCCAAGCCGGTGGGGAGCAGAGGGGGGATATGGGGAGGGGCTGGGGGGTTCTGACCTCTACTTTGGCCACCGCGCTAAGCTCCCACATCCGATAGGCCACCTGCGCCGCCTCGGGGAAGAACTCACCTGCGGCACTGCAATGGGAGGGCAAGGACAGGGGACAGTGAGCCATGGGGGTCCCGTGCCCCATCCTGCCCCTCTACGAGGGACATTTTTTACCCACCAGGTGCCAGGCTTGGGGGCAGGAGCCGGGTGCTTGCTGTGGGGCTGGGTGGGAAAGGGGGGAAAAGGGTGGTAAATCCCAACTGCCCCCCACCAGAGCATCCTCCCTCCAGGTGTTTGTCTCTGCCCTACGGGGATGCCACGTGCCAAGTAGGGACCATGGCATCGTGGTTGGCCATGCGGAGGGGCCGCAGGGCCCCCCATACCAAACCACTGTCACTGCGGGTGCTGCTGGTCCAGGTGTTCCACCAGGCTCTGACCTGGTGGTTTGTACCCAGCACCAAGGGGATGAAGAGGGACAGAGAGGGGGTGACAGGCAGTCTTACTCATCGTCCCCTCCGCACAGCTTCAGCAGGGCTTTCTTGTACTCCCCGGAGGTGTCCTCCTGGAAAGACAGACAGAGATGGAGAACGGTGGAGCAGAGAGGGTCAAGGCTGTGCCATGGGATGGGTGCATGGAGAGGCGTCTCCCTGAGCCTTGTCCTCACAGATGGACACCCAGCCCAGGGTGGCTGGGGAGGGGTCTCAGCCCTCCCACAGGCACTGGCATCATGAGGGAGGCAGCACCAGCTGCTGCTTGGAGGGTGACCAGGGACCCCCAGCACTTACTTTTATCATGTTGTAGAGAGATTTCTCGTACTTGGTCCTGAACACCTCCCGGATATCCAGCATGTCGATCTCGCTGCGGGACACCATGATGCGGATCAGCGTGTTGTCTCTTGTGCCCAACCCCTGCAACGGAGGAGCCGTCGCATCAGGCCTGGGGTGGCCAAGCAATCCTGCTCAGCCCATCGCATTTGGGACCCTCTATCAGATTTCTACCCAGCCCCGGGTCTGATGGAATAACTCATTTTGAGGGAAGAGCAGAGACCCCAGGTCACATAGGTCCTGTCTTCATGGACCTGCGTCACCCTGCCATCCAGCAGCGTGACAAAAGGACCCCTCCTCTCGCCAGCTCCCCGCAATACTCTGGGGGACCCCCTGGAGAAGGTGTGATCCACTCACCTTCATGGCCTTGTAAAGCCTTTCAGCAAAATACTCTGCCGTGCTTCTGACGCACTTCACTGTGGGGAAATTGAGGCGTGGTAAGGGACGCCAGCACCTGGCTTCACCAGTGCCCCCAGCCCCTGAGCACCCATGCCCCTCGGGCACCCCACTCGGCATCCCCACCCGCCCTGAAAGAGCCTCCCTGGGCTCTTGTGCTGAGCCCTCCCACCCCTGCAAGGCCAGCAGTGTGTTTCCATGGCACCCCCCACGCAGGGGCTGACGTACCCACAGCCAGCATCAGCTTCTCAAAGTCACCAGAGAGCTCTCCCCGGATGCTTCTCTCAATCGGCTTCCCAGAAATCTTCAGGTACTCATCAAAGACTGTGGGATGAGAGCAAGATGATGCCTGGAGAAGCTGCCAAGATACCCTCAAGCCTAACTCTGAGCTCACAGGAGATGCTCACCAAGGCGGAGGTGCTGCTTGCTTCGCCGGCCAAGGATGTAGATGAACTGGGCCTCATCCGTGCCCCATTTCAGCTCGCCGGCTTCTAGCAGGTCCTTGTGGGATAGAGAAGGTGGCAGAGCCCAAGTCAGGGTGCTCCTCACATGCAGCTCTGCCCAAGCATGGGCACGCTTGGTGCCCACCTGCCCTTCACAGACCTAGATCCGGATAGTCCCAGTACCACCAGCCCCATCCTTGCCCAGATGCCACCCATCCCAGCAACGTGCCGAGTCTCACCTTGGCATCCTGCTCCACCAGGTCCTCGCTCACCACGTCATCCTCTTCCCTGGTGCCCTGTGGGACAGAGATGGGCTCAGCTCTCCTAGGCACAGGTACCCACCACCTACAGAGACCCTGGACAGATGGACATACCTGAAGCAAAACAACAAGCATCTTCTTGAAGTGGCCCGATGTGTCTCCAACGATGTCAGCCTCCAGGTCTCTCTCATAAGCTGGTGGAAGAGAGATAGGTCAGGGCTTGGAGAGCTGGATCCCCTCAACTCTTCCTCTTGTCCTGGCCTACAGGAACACGGGGCAGCCCTTACCCTTCCCCAGCCCTCACCATCTTTGTAGGCGGCCACCAGGTCACGGATCTCCTGGTTGGTGCGGGAGGCGAGGATCTCGATGAGGCACTTCTCATCCGTACCGATGCCCTGTGGGCAGAGACACAAGCCCATGAGCAATGGGGCCAGCCGTGGTGTCCTTGGGGGGGCCCTGAGGGGGCTGATCACCCCTTACCCCAATGGCATCTTTAATCTCCTTGGCATCGCTGTAAGCTGGGGGCCGCATTAGGCTCACGATCAGCCGCTCAAACTTCCCTGTCAGCTCGTACTTCAGGTCTGCGATGAGGTCCTGGTGGGGGGGAGAAAGGGGCTGAGGAACCCTTTGCTCTGCAGCATCTCTGAGTAGGTCCAGGGAGCAAAGTGTCCCTGCGTGGGATGGTTGGTGGCAGCCACAGCCACCTATGTCTGCAGTGAGGGCACGGAGCAGGGAGCGTTTCTGACATTACCTTCCCATAGAGGGACTTGTAGGCTTGGCAGATCTCCACTCGCTGCTTGTTGCTTCTGGATGTGATAAGGTCGAGGATGGCCTCCTTGTCGCTGCCTGCAGGGAGAGCCAGGAGTCACATTTAGCCCCGTAGCTGGGTCTCACCCCCCATGGCTGGGCTTATCATAGTCATCGTGACATGCCCAAAGCTGCCTCTGATTCACGGCCGGGAGGAGAAGCAGAGCCAAGCTGGCTCCAGGGAAGGAAGGGAAGCCAGAAGAAGTCCTGGCACACTGCAAAAGTAGACAGGCTGCTGAGAGGGGAGGTCATGCAGGATGCCCAGCTATGCAAGGGTCAACCAAAGGAACAAGGTACGTGAGGGTGGCCCTGGGATGACAGTCCGGAGGAATGTCCTTACCAAATCCCTTCATGGCATTGTACAAGGCCTCCGCATCCTGGTTGGCATTAAAGCCTTGGAAATCCTTCACTGACCCCCTGTAGACCTAGGAGAAAGGAAGAGAGAAGGTGAAAGGGAAGGAGCAGTCCCTGGTGGGATCGGGGAAGAAGATGAAGCTGAGCAGGACTGGGACAAGATCTGCTCCCACTAGGGCTACCTGAAGGCAAAGCTCAGCCTCAAACATAAACGCTTGTTCTTCTCCTTAGTTGTTTCCTCTCCTGTTTGCTCTCCCCACCATGGAAATTGTTTGTGCAGCAGGTCACTGGAGTACACAGCCTTCCCTCTCGTGTCTCTCTGGCGTTGCTGTTTGCTGCCTCTGCCCCATGTTTAAGCTGAATACAGCCCTCCCTGCTGGGCCAGCAAGAGCTGGTGGTTTGAAGGCAGGTTCCCTGAGCACATTTGGGTTCCCAGCTCCATCTGTGGGGGGCGTTCAGCAGGAAAATGGGAGAGCCCATGGGAGGGCTGGATGCCCTGAAGGCATGGAAGGACCAGGGCAATCCCCCTGCAACACAGCTGGGTTGAACGGAGTCACGAGGGGTGGATTGGGAGCAATGAAGGAAGTCCTTTTCCTACCGCCTGTTGTGAGCAGGGAAACACTCCAGACGCTGAGGATGCCCAAGCTCTCCATGGGCTCCGAGCAAGGATACACACTTACAGGCACAAAATCATCATGGGCTGCTAAGCGGAAAGCTGAGCTGGGGCTCTCAGCTGTGTCAGCACCTTGGGAAACCCTGAGCATCCTCCCTTGGCTCTGCTTGTGCCCTGTGCTAAGCGGGTGCGTACACCTCCCAGGGCTTGCTTGCTTGCTCAGGGTCTGCTGCAGGGCTTGTTTAAAATCCCCGGGAGCCATACGAATGCCCAGGGCTGTTGCCAGTACGGGCATCTAAAGCCGATATGTCCCCAGAGAAGATGGGCATCAGGCAGGCTGCACCAGTGCCAGCATCCCTGACCGAGCAAGTGCCTCCACGAATGAACCCAAGGAGATGGACACGGGGCAGCCCTGTACGCATAACTGCCCTGAGCCCCATCCCAGCACTGCACCACAGCAGCTTCTGTGTGCATCTCGCACAGCTGGCCTCTGTACCCCCATTTTCCAGAGGGAAACCAGTCCACGCTGGGCACATCCTGCAGGGCCTCTCAGGAGGAGCTGCTGGCACTGATGTCCCTCATGGTGGGGGAGCAGGTCAGGCAAGAGGAGACGCTGCCCTTCCAGAGATCTGGGCAGGCGTGAGGACAGATCGTATTGCAGGCGATTCATCCAGAGAGCTGGATTTAGCCCTGCTTCCCGACAGCTCCCAAGCCCTCCTGGCTCGCTGCAAGCTGCTGCCCACATGCATGCCTTGCGGAGACGTAAATAAGGAGTTGCCGGGCAAAGGAGGTGCCCGGGGGCAGCGGGAGGGGATGAAGGTGGCTGGAAGGTGCTGGGGTCACAGGGGTGGTGATGGGGAGACGAGATGTTGTCCCTGGTTAAATGGGGAGGAGGAGCAGGGCTGTGTTCCTGCCTGCTGAACCATGGAAGAAGCACGAGCTGCCTGCCTTGCCGCAGCACTGCCGTGGCGGGGGCGAGGGAAACTGAGGCAGGAGCTCAGCGCCGTGCATCGCCCCACGCTCCCTGCACCCTCGTGGGAACGAGCCCCAGGGAGTTACAGAAATATTGCTCAGGAGAGAAACAGCATCCTGCTTGCTGTGCCCTCCTCACACACAGCCCCCCCATCCCCCTTTCCATCCCCGTGTCAGCTGCTGGGGGCCCCCCGCCTCCCCTCCTCCAGCCTCTGAGTCATCCCGGCCCGCCTGGGACCTCCCAGCTAAAAATAAACTAAGCTGGGAGGGTGGAGGCAAAATTCTCAGCGTGGCTTCGCTCTCTCCCACCGCATGGCTCCTTGGGGTCCTGGACTGCGGCAGGGGTGATGCTCACCCATGCTGTGCCTCAGTTTCCCCACCCAGAGGCAACCACGGCCTCAGCTGGGTGGGAAGCCATGGGTAATTAGGCTCGAGGCAATGATTACTTGATTTCTCAAGGGAGTGGAAAGCAGAGCCTGGCCTCCAGCAGCAGAGAAGCAAGGCTCTGGATTTGGACTCCTCCCCTGCCTGGCACACCACAGGAAGGCTGTTCCCCGCAGGCGGCCGGTATCCCGCCAGCCCCAGCTGCCCACCGAGGCAGGATTTTCCACCCACGCCGAGATGTTTTCCTGGCTGCGAGGGAGCACCTGCTCACCCAGCTGCCACATCGCACCAGCCCCAGCTGGGAGGAGGGAAGAAATCCAGGCTTGGGGTGGGGGGAGATGCCAAAGTGGGGCTGCACGCCTTGCAGCGGGCTCAGGCACGGGCGGGATTTCTTTCCAGCAAATTCCCACATTCAATGTCTCTTCTCCTCCCCATCCCACTGTGGTCCCAAAAGGATTTCTGCTCCTTGCTGTCTCTGCTCTCCCAGCTCTCCGCCCCAGCACTTCCCCCATCTGCATCGCATCCAGACAGCGCTGGCTGGAGAGGCAGGAATGTAAACAGGCTCCGGGCAGCATCGCACCCCGCGCACGTCACCACCATCATCCTCGCTGCACGATGGAGATGCTGCCCCGGCTCTGGGGTCTGCCCCGTGGTAGGGACCCCCAGGATCCATCCCCGCAACGCATGGGTCACCCTTACCTTTCCTTTGGGTGCCATGGCTTCCCAAGCTGGAAATCACTGGAGGGAGGGCAAGGAGCAGCTGCGGAAGGGAACAGAAAACCCGATGTGAGTCTCCATGGGCTGCGTCCGTTCAGGGAGGCTTTGTCCCCCCCTCAGGCACCGCTGCCAGCCACGGCTGCGATACCCACGGGAGGGCGATGGCCAAGTGCTGCTGGGGAGGCTCCAGGAGAGGGGCCACACCAGCCACCCTGCGGTCACCAGAACTGATGTCCTTTGGTATCTGGGGACCCCACAGGCCAGGACCTGTGGAGATGGGCCCCCGTGCAGCTTCCTGCCAGCCCTGAGAGAAACCGGGAGGGGGAAGAAACTGCTGAATATGTGGAAATGGGCTGAACATCCTCTGCGGGGCTCACCCTCCTCGCTGCACCCCACAATGCTCCCCCCCGCTGCTCCCAGCAGCCCCCTCCCAAGCCCTGGCACCGTCCCAGCTTTGGCAGCTGCTGAGGACGCCCCGTTGGTGCACGGTGCCGGGGCTGGACAGCCCCCACCAAGTCCCAGCAGCTTTATCTGAGCTCCCGTGCACCGAATCAAGGCCGCCATCAGTCCCACGCACCCAGCAGAGCCCAGGAAGCACAGCCGGGTTTCCAGGGTAACTCGCAGGTGGTTTTCTAACATCATCACCATTTATAGCTGCGTTCTGCTGCGGCGTGGGCTCTCCCCACCCTCCAGAGAAAGTCCCCAGAACAGCGCAGTTTTCTCCAAGAAAACTGAGGGAGGAAGAGAAACAGCTGGAAAATGGAGCGTGGCCATGAATGAACCGCTGAGCGTCAGCTGAGCTCCAGCCCTGAGGCACGGCCCTTCTCGCCGCCGCCGCCAGCGCTCGCCCTCCCTCCGTCACACGACACGTTGCAGGAAAGCTCAAGGCGCAGTAGGGCCGTCCTGGGGGGGATTTTCTACCCCCAGCCGAGCTCGGTTTCATGCCATGGAGCAAAGCAGGGGAGATCACATCAACTCCCCCAGCTTGGCCCTGCAAGAGCACCCGTGGAGAGGGAGACCCAGCCCTGCAGCCATCGGTGCGGCTGGGTCACTCGGATGCAGGAAGCCTTCTGGCACCCACAGGCATCCTTGCCGAGGGGAGGAAGTTTTGCAGAAAAACCAGAGCTGCCTTTGTCTCCCCTTCCCATTTCAGCTGTGGAAGCCTCGGCCGCACTTCCCCATGGCTCCTGGCTGGGGGAAACCCCTGTGCGCAGTGGGGCTGCACTGTGGCCAGGTGCTGGGTGGGCGCTGGGGCACCCCAACCCCTGGCCCACGCAGCCTTTTGATGCCACTCAGGATCCCATAATGTGGAGCTGTGTACCCTCCAGGGAACAGACAGCCCTGCGTGCCGCAGCCCCCTGCCTCGCTCCATGCATGCGACAGCCAGGCTGAGGCCGCCCAACTCATCTCAGCGGAGGAGAATCCCCGGCCACACCCAGTCCCCAGCCTGTCCCTGCAGTGCCCTGTCCCTGTCCCCCACTGCAGATGACACCTCTGCAGAGGCTTTGGGGGGCAGCCCCAGCTCTTGCCCCGCCAGCAGGTGATGTGGGGAGGGTGCCTGGACAAACACACCACATCTGTGGGGCAGGTATCGAAACCTGGGGGCTACAGAGCCTGGGGAACCGGGATGTACCCCCCCGCCCCCCAAACCAGTAAGGAGGTTTGGGTTGAGACGGGGGTGTCCCTGGACATAAAGTGCCATGAGAAACCCTAAATGATGTCCGCAGCCCCGTCCCCTTTGCAGAACAACCCGCCCTTGCCAAAAAGCCTCTGTCCCCCCAGAAGTGTGCGCCCCGCCAACCCCCCCACAGCCCCACCATGGATTTGGGCTCAGGGATTCCACCCCAGGAGCCCGATGGCTATTTTTGCAGCCCGCTGCCTGGCAGAGGTCTCCCCACACAGCTGTACACGGCGAAGGCCACGGCACACCCAGCGCCCCACCACCCATCGTCCTGCCCACAGGGGCGGAAAGGGCGCTTTGCCAGGTTAAAAACAGCAGCATCCGTCCTCCCCGAGAGGCAAGAGAGATCCCCGAAGTCCCCTGCCACACCCCAGTGCCAAAAAGTCCCTCTGCCCCTTCGGGGCTCCGTGCCTCCGGGGCGTCACACGGTGCATTTGCCTGTGCAAAACTTGGTGGGTACCAAACCCGGGGGGATGCTCCCAGCCAGGCTCAGACCCCCGCATGGAGGGATGGGTGTTTCCATGGCTGCCCCAGCACGGACAAAGGCGCATCCTGGCGGGACACACCCATGGGACCCGCAGCAGCGCCAGCGCCCACCCAGAAAAGCACCCGCCGGCAGTGCAGCCCCCCAGGCTTTTGTTAAAAAGGAAGGGGTTTTCAGAAAAAGAAAAACGAGGAGCCCCCCTTGCAGCCACCCCTTGGAGGGATCCTCCGCTTGCGTGGCTCACCGCCCAGCCAGGGCTTTCCTCCCCTCGCATGCCACCGTGGTGGCTTTGCACACCAGCACGGTCCCCCCACACACCAGCACGGTCGCCCCCAACGCCAGCACACACTTACGAGCGGCACCGAGGCCTGTCCGGGTGTGCTCGCGGGAACAGCCGGCCACCGGCGCGCTCGGTGCGTACTTGTGGCCGCGCACTCGTCCTTGGCGTGTGGCTCGTCCTCCCAGTGAGACGTCACCACTCGCGAGCCCTCCAGTCCCCGCCTGCTGGGGTCAGGGCCGCACTCCCACCCTCACCCCCACCCCAGACCGCAGTTTTGGGGGAGCCGATGCCACCCGCAGAAATACCCTGCCAGGGTGTGGGGCGCTGGGGGGGGGGGGGGGGGGGGGGGGGGGGTCACTGGACAGAACACCCCCGCTGGTGTGTGCAGGGGCTGTGTGCCAGCAGCGGTGACGCGCGCGGTGCAGAGCGATAACGGTGATTGCATTTCAGCTGCGGAAATTTCACCCCCTTCCGTTCTTCCCCCCCCGCCCCCCCCCCAGCTGCGGTTTCCTGGGGAACACTGGGTTGTAGGGTACCCTGCTGCCTCCCGAGTTCGTCCTGCTGCTGGCCATTTCCATCCACACCAAATCACCCCTTTTCCTGGTGATCATTGAGAAACACCCATCCCAGACTCTCTGCGAAAGCCGAGGAGGGGGGTTTTTGCCCCCCAGGACTTACTTTGGGGGGAAGCAGCTGACCGGGGCTCTGCAAGGAGCATCCGTGGGGCAGAGCTGAGCTGGCACAGGCAGTGGGGGAGAGGCAGCTTGCTGTCCCCCCCCAGCCTTCCCTCCTGATGCAGAGGCAGGGATGATAAGACCTTGCAGCACGGCTGCGGGTGGAGATGCAGGCTGAGATGCTCCTGGAAGGCTGCCACGCTGCCTGCAGTGCCCCGAGGCCATTCCCTTCCCTGCCTCACCCAGGTTAAACCCACTCCCTCTTTACCACCAGCCTGTGCCCCAGCAAGGCTGGAGAACCTGGTGGCACACCCCCACAACCCCCCGGAACACTAGACAGTGGTGTTTGTGGTCTGGCTGACATCAGCAGGAACAGATAAAAACAGCCCCTTGAGATGCTGAAGGCTGCTGGCACGTAACCCAGGGCATCTGGGCCCTGGTGGTACCCACTGGCTGGAGCATCTCTCCAGGGCTGCTCAGCCCTGCCTGTCCTGGGCAGCAGGGATCCCAGGGTAGGTGTGACATACCTGGTGCAGCCACAGGGCTGTGTTTTGTGCCATTCCCTCCATCCCCCCAGGGAGGCTAGAGGCACCCTGGGAGGAGACCACCCTCACAGCCAGCCAAGACAGGCTGCTCCTTCCTGCCCTGTTGTTCCCCTGGGACAATGTTCCCTCGGGCTGGCGTTGGTGTCTGGAGACCTCATTCATGTGAGACTGCGTGGGTGACAAGCGTGGCTTTGTTCACCCTGCACCACAGTGCAGGACAACAGCCCTGCTCTCCTCCTGGTGTCCCTGGCTGTGTCACAGTGTGCTGAGCCCCTCCGCCCCAGAGGCACCAGCTCACAGGGGGCACTGGGGACATGGGGCTGCCCTACCCAGCCAGGGCAGAGTAGCCTTAGGGTTAGAGCACACACCTACGCTTTAGGTACTCCAGATCCTTCCTTGCTTTGTTCCTACATTGCTGATGTCCTTTTCCTCTGCTCCTTAAAAGCTTTCCCAGCACCGGAAGGCTGGAGGATGTACTGAACTACATCATAGTCTATACACAACCTAAACAGCTTTTACCTCCAGATACCATGAGAAGACTCAGCCTACACACTTCCTGTAATATAACATAATCAAAATTAGATCCTTACTCCAAAATGCCAGCTCCCAGCCTCTCCTCAGAGCCCAGACTTGGTCCTTGTCTCCTAAGGTCCTTAAAAACCCCCATCCAGGTCACACCACAGCTTCCTACACATCCTCTCCCTTCTAGGAATAGCCTTACACAACTTGGGTTTGAGGGCATTTATATGCCTTACTGGCCCTGAGCAGCCTCACCTGGGACCCCCACCCATGCAGCCCCGGGCCCCATTTAAGCCCAGCCCTGGACCCACCTAAGCTTCTACTCATACTCTGCTGCTCAGTTTCTGTAGGCTGCACCCTAGGGGGAAAGTACTGCATCAGGGTCATTCCTGGTGCCTGTTTCATTTTCTCTTGGGAGCTACTCAGGTTTTGTTGCACCTTTGCACCCTCCTAGCCAGGGTGGGAGCTGGGGGCTGTGTGGGGCAGGTGTTGCTTGGGCTGAGAGCTCCCAGGGCAAAGCTGGGGGGGGTCAGTGGTGGATGGTGCTGCTGCCTGCTCTGCTTCAAGCTGTACTTAAGCTGGTTGAGCACTTCTCATTCCTCTAAGGGTGTTGCTTCTATGAAATGGGGTCAGGACAAGGTGTGGGCAGTGACCAGGGTCTTGGTGCCCAAATACTGGGGCAGCACAGGCAGCCTGAGGGCTGTTCTTCTGGGAGCTCCTCTGCCTTGCTGCTGCAAGGACCTCGGACCTGCTCACCTCCCTCTGTGTTCCTCAGGGACAGCTCAGCCTTGGTGCAGTAACAGCTGTAGGTGTAGTTATTCCTGCATTCTGACCTGGCCATGCTTCTGCTCCTCTTTGCCTGGATTTCTTCCAAAACCTGCTCCACAGATGGGGTTGGGGGCTCCTGGTGTGTGAGAGCAGGGAAGGGGTTGCCCCTTCTACCTGCACAGGCAACTTTGAAAGGTTAATTAAACCCCCTCAATAATGCCACTGAGCCTATTAGCATTGCAGGCTCGTGTGTATGATTTGGAAGGAGTTGTGGGAAAAATATTTCTGCATAGATTTCCCATTGTGCAGCCCAGAGTGGTGGTCAGCAGGGGGAGGGCCAGGGCGCTCCCAAAAGAGATTTAAGGGGAGAGTGTAACTGGGGCTGCCCAGTGCTTGCCGTCCCCATCAGCTTGCAGCTGGAGCAGTTGGCCCAAAGGATGGCTGGAGTAAGTAGTTTGCTTTGCAGAAAAAGGGAAAAATCATCAGGGTGAGGTGGCCTTGGTGGGACTGGTGGTGTGCGGTGGGTGGGTGCTGCTGGGGGGGGCGGTGGGAAGGCAGCCCCAGCTGGTCTGGCCTCGGGCAGTGGCTCTCCAGCCCCCAGGAAACATGAGAGTTGTCCCCAGAGGTTGAGGCACCCTGTGCCATGAGGGCTTGCAGTATCCCATCCCATGGATTGGGGTGCTGGGCACTGTCCCAGGGTGGTCCCTGTCCCCTCCAGGTGCTACAGCGCAGCAGGGACCGCATAGCCCCATGATCCTTGTTGCTGCTGGAACATGCCGGTGGGCAGGGTTTCCAGCTGGGTCCCTGGCCCCATAAGTAGCAGATTATGGGATTTGAAGCATGCAGCATGGACTTTGCTTGGTGGTGGGGTAACACAGAGGTCCTGGGAGCACCGTGCAGATGTGGAGGCGTGCAACCTCTCTTTCCTCAGTGCTGGGCACTCCCAGGGAGGTATGGAGAGGATGGGGGAAGGCATCCCAGGCACGCCAGACTGGGCACCTCACTTACCCCAAGCACAAGTATTAGACAGTTTGGGGTTTCTGCCAGGCTAACATCCTGGTCAGTGACCTGAGCATGCCTCAGCATTACTGTCCAGGCTGATGGCCCAGGGGACCTGCTCCCTGTCCCAGCTGTGCCAGTGACCCACGGCTGCACGTGTTGTGGGAGCACCTTCAGCTGAGCAGATGTGTCTTTCCTGGGGCACTGCGAGGCAGACGGCTGCTCCAGGATTGGAGTGTTTCCCATCCCTCCTTCCCTTACCCCAGTGCAGGGCCAAAACTCAGATGTTTGTCTGTGCAGTTTCTGCATTTCAGATAGCTTCAGTGTCAAAGCTGGGACAACGCTGGCCATCCTGCATCCCCTGCTGGGATGTTGCTAGAGCAATAGGATGTTCTGTGCTGGCAGGGGGACAAGCAGGTGTCCTTGTCCCCTCTCACCCTAGCATGAATCAGAGCCCAGCAAACCCCAGTCACACATTGCTCTCTTCTCACTGGGAATGGGAGAAGAAAGCCCCAGCTTTCTCCAAAATGGACTGCTTTTCTGGCAGAGGCGGAAAACAGGCAGCACTTGAGGAATCTAGAAAGCCCTGCATGAGTGATGGGAGCTGCAAGGAAAAGGTTCAGGCTGGGTTTGGGTTGTGTCCCCAGGGTGGTGCCCATAGGGCTGGAGCATCCTCAAAGCCTGCTGCTTTCCTCTCCCGCAGATGCCAAGCTGGGACTACCTGCTCTCTGCTTTGAAGATGCTTTCCCGCAGAAAGCGAGTCCCGGCCGGCTCGGAGAGCTCCAGCCTTCGCCGCTGCCTCTCCACTGTGGACCTCGTTGCCTTGGGAGTGGGCAGCACACTGGGGGCTGGTGTCTATGTCCTAGCAGGGGAAGTGGCTAAGACCGGCTCTGGCCCGAGCATTGTCCTTTCTTTCCTGATTGCAGCCATGGTGTCTGCCCTGGCAGGGCTGTGCTACGCCGAATTTGGGGCCCGTGTCCCCCTGGCCGGGTCTGCCTATCTCTACAGCTATGTGACGATGGGCGAGCTGTGGGCGTTCGTCGCTGGGTGGAACCTGCTGCTGTCCTATGTCATCGGTATAAGGCCCTTTTGATCCTTCCTTGCTTTGCTGGGTGTTATTCCCAGACTCTGCAGGGCCGCCAGTGCTGCCCTAGCTGTCACCTTTCCCCAGGTACCGCCAGCGTTGCCCGGGCCTGGAGCGCTACCTTTGACCAGCTCCTCGGCAAGAAGATGGGGAGGTTTTTGGGTGCTCACGCAGCCATGAGCTCTGTGGGGCTGGCAGAGCACCCAGATGTCTTTGCTGCCGGCCTGGTGGTCCTGCTGGCAGGTAGGATGCCTCCCCCTGTGCCACCCTCCATCATGTAGGATGAGCTCCTCACCCCACCACGGGCTCTTCAGGTTTATTCTGTGACCTGCTCTGAGGCTTTGCCATTTCCCTGTGCAAAGAAGGGGGAATACAAGGGAAATCTGGGGAAATCTGACTGTACCGTTGTCCCCCCTTTTCCACCCTCCCTAATAATGTCTACCCTGGGCCTGTTCTCATCCAGGGGGCTTGGCCGGTTTTTCTCTTTTTGTCCCCAGGGCTTCTTTCCTTTGGAGTGAAGGAGTCCGCCATGATCAACAAAGCCTTCACAGCTGTCAATGTGCTTGTCCTGCTCTTTGTCACAGTGAGCGGCTTCATCAAAGGTGACCTGAGCAACTGGAAGCTCAGGGAGGATGACCTGCCATGGGCAGCTGCCCATGAGACTGGGTACAAGGGGCTCCTCTCTACCCATGCTGTCTTCAGAGGGGGGTGGCTGGGTCAACCTTCTAATGCTTTATGCCAGGAAATCTGCTTTCCCCCATTTCTCCCTGACTTGTTGACAATGCATCAAAGAGCCAAAGTCCTAAGCCCTGCTGGGTTGATGCTGCCGGGGCGAGCAGGTCGGATGGGCTGGCCAGCCTGGCCTCATCCTGGGACTCCATTGCACTGACCCCTCTGCACTGTCTCACTCTTCCTCCTCCTCCTCCCAGGAACCACTCTGTGCCCCACAACATGACCAGTGCCTTTGGGGTGGGAGGCTTCATGCCCTATGGCTTTACTGGGACCTTGGCTGGAGCCTCTACCTGTTTCTATGCCTTTGTTGGATTTGACTGCATCGCTACCACGGGTAAGTGAGGCGTGGAGAGATGCTGGTGGGACCCTCCCCTGCAGGCTGGGGAGCCGTGGCAGTGATTCTTCTGGCAGCCCTGGGCTGGGAATGGGCACACTGCCAGTTCTGTGCTGCAGCCGCTCTCTCCTGCCCTCTGTGCTCAGAGGAGGAACTCTAAGAGTCCATGTGGCATCAATGGGCTAATCCCGAAGCAGGGACAGTCCCTGTCCCCATAAACCTGGAGCCTACAGATCTAGTGGTCCTTGCTAGAAGGCCTCTGTGTCCCCTCTTGTGGGGAGATATGGGATATGCTCTCCAGCCTGAGCTGGGCTCTTAGCATGCCATGCACATTAAATGAGCATTTGTTTTTACAGCTGAGCTTGTCCTCCCCAGGGGAAGAAGTGAGGGACCCGCAGAGATCCATCCCCATGGGCATCATCCTCTCCCTCCTCTTCTGCTTCCTGGCGTATTTCGGGGTATCTGCTGCCCTCACCCTGATGATGCCCTACTACCTCCTAGACACCATGAGTCCACTCCCAGCGGCTTTTGAATACGTTGGCTGGAACAGTGCGAAGCACGCGGTGGCTGTGGGGTCACTGTGTGCCCTGACGACCAGGTGAGGGGCATCCTCTGATGGCAGCTCTGTGGCTCAGAGCAAGGTTGCACTGGAGCTAGAACACAACCGGGAGCTATCCCCAAACCCTTCCTTCTGACTGCCCTGCTTGGCCAAAATCCCTCGGCCTTTCCTCACAAACCCTGCTGCCCCCAGCCTGGCCCTTACTGACCACGGAGGGCAACCAAACCCCTTGGCATGCTCCTTTTAGCCCAAATTGGAGGAAGCTGTTAAGTGTTCGGTGACACCATGACCGCAGGAGCAGGATTCGGTGTTTCAGTGTGCACAGGGCTCCCAGTGACCTGCGAACATCACTTCCCCAGTAACTGTCTGTCATCTAATGGTGAGGGAGGTGCTGGTCTTGTCAGCATGGTCTTGGGAAGGTTGTGGACCATACAGATGAACAGTATGCCCCTTGGTACCCTAGGAGGGGCAAAAGGCAGGATGGGCACCTCCTGGATGCCTGCCATCTTCTCCCTATCTCTTCCCCTCTCTGCAGCCTCCTGGGCTCCATGTTCCCCATGCCACGGATACTGTATGCTATGGCTCGAGATGGGCTCCTCTTCAAACCTCTGGCTAAAGTTAGTCGCCGTCAGTGCCCAGTGGTGGCAACGCTGGTGTCTGGAGGAGTGGCAGGTGGGTGAGTGATTGGATTACCCCCTAACCTTGAGCAGGGCTTGGTGGATGTCCTCTTTCAGCAGGACAACACACACCCCATAGCTTGCCACTAGCTGTTTAAGCAATATCTGCGCACCCAGAGGGAGGTCTCCTCACTGTGGGGGAGAGAATTTGGCCTTGATGCTGTCCAGACACCAGTTCAGGTGTCTGCCAGGCAGGGGGTGGTAGGATGCTTTGCACCAATGACCACAGCATCACCAGATCATCGAGGTGCTTGAGTCCTGTTGTAATGGGTGTCGGGGGCACCCAGGGGGGCAGAGGGAGAGCATGGCTGAGATGGGCACAGCAGCAGCGTTGCCAGCTCTGCCAGGAGGCTGAAAGGGTTTTTTGTCCCCTCAGCCCTCCTGGCTCTCCTCTTCAACCTGAAAGCCCTGGTTGACATGATGTCCATCGGCACGCTGCTGGCCTACTCGCTGGTGGCTGGCTGTGTGCTGCTGCTCAGGTGAGGCTGCTGGGGACAGGGGATGGGACTCACCCAGCTTCTGGTGCTTGCCATACCCTGGGCAAGGCACTGGCCTTGATGCACTGCAAGTGCACTCTCCACATGCCTTAATATCCAATATCTGCTCCTCAGGTATCGGCCTGAACCCAGGGCTCAGGACACTCCTGCAGGGAAGGTCCTGGCTGTGCAGCTGTGGTGGGACCATCTTATCCAGCCACCCCTCCGTCCCACCCCAAGTTCCTCCGCCACGGTGGCCTGGGCTGTGACAGCCGTGGGTACGCCCGGGAGCAGTGGATGAGCTTTGTGGGGGGACATCGCTGCTGTAGCGTGGGCTGGCGGGTTCCTGCTGGCTGGAAGCCACCCTGTAAGGGCATGAAGGCAGGGCCTGTCTGGCTCCCTCCTGCCCTCTCCCGACTGCCGCACAGCTGGCTGCCCCAGTGGGACCTTGGCAAACCTCCTGCTCGTTCCGCTTCCCAGGCGGGCTGGAGGGAAAAACTAAACCCGCGATCAGCCACCCAACCCTGTACCCTGGTTGTCCTTTGTCCCTCCTGCCGTGGCAGCCTTGGATGCTGCACCCCAGGAGAGACACGGGCTCAGCCCCGGGGAGCGCTGCCCTGATGCGCTGCTGTGGTCCCTCCGCAGCCGCCCTCGTTTGCGCCGTGAGCTGGGTGAGCACCGCCGGGATGCCCTGCCTCCGGAATGGGGGCGCCTGGTGCATCGCTGCTCTGGCTCTGCCTCTCCTGGGGATCCTGGTGGCAGCTCTGCTCATCTGGAGGCAGCCTCAGAGCCGGGAGAGAGCATCCTTCATGGTGAGCACATGGCCTGGCTCTGGGGGACCATCCCCAGGGAGAAGGAGCTCGGGGATGGAGAGAAGACAAGTACCAAAGCCCCATGGGGAAACGGTTGCGCTGCACGGGGTGGGGAGGGTGTTCCCTCTTCTTCAGGTCAGGCAGACCTTTGCTGCATCCGTGTGGAACAAAGTGCTGTTGGAGGCATCAGGCAGCTCATGGGATTTTCTGTAGGGACTGTGAGGGCTGCCTGGTTCTTCCCCTGACATCTTGCAGGCCAAAGGGGCACATCTGGGACCCTCAACTGAGCCCGGTGCCTGCTGCATGCATCGGAGCTACTCTTCAGTAAAAAGAAACCCAGTTCTGACACCCTGGATTGGTTTTTACTAGTGGTTTACTGCCTCCCCCTTAAATCCTGCAGCAATTCCTGTCCCAGTGCAGGACCTGTCGACCAAACCGCACTCCACAAGCAGCCCTCTCCAGCACAGGCTGCACTTCCAGATCAGGTCTCCAAACCTCAAAGTCCAACAGTCGGGCATCAAAGAGCCCCAGTGGGCTGTAGAACCCCTGCCTATGGGTTGGCCGGTGCCTCTGGCAAAGGCATGACCCCGTTACCTTGTGCTTGGTCCCTGCAGGTTCCCTGCCTGCCCTTCCTGCCGCTCCTCAGCATCATTGTCAACAGCATCCTGATGGCCCGGCTCAGCACAGCTGCCTGGCTGCGGTACCTGCTCTGGATGGCCGTTGGTAAGCCTGGCCACCCTCGAGGTCCTGGAGCTGGTGGCAACCTCTTTGGGTGAAGCATACGTGGTTTTGAGAGCCCGTGGCATTAATGCTGGCTGCAGAGCTGTGGTGGGTGGATGGAGGAGATGCTGACCTTTAATGTCAAAGGGTGGCAGGAGCACCCCATCCTCTGATGTGTGGCCCAAAGGAGTGGCAACTTCGTGGCTGGGAGGGGTGGGAAGAGAGAGGACCCCCTCCACCCTATTCTGCCCGTTCCCAGGTTTCTTCATTTACTTTGGCTACGGGATCCGGCACAGTGCGGAGAGCCACCGGCCTGAAGAGGCAGCCCCTGGGGAGCCACTGGGAAGCACGGCCAGGGAGGTGGCCCTGGAACCCTGCGGGACTGTGCAGTGCCCATCTGCTCCAGGGCAATAAAAGGAGACAGGCTGGTCCCGGAGCGCCTGGCTCCCCCCACCCTGTGCCCAAGGGGCAGAGAGGCCCCTTGGACTGAAGGTCTCATCTCATGGAGGGGCACAGCCGGGACACGAGCCCTGCGAGCTGTTTTCTCCTGAGTCTGGTGAACCTCCCTGAGCAACCTGAATCCTGATGGCAAGCCCCTGCTGAAGGAGTTTTGTTTGGAGAGGATAAAGCAGATGAGTGTTTTTGCTGCTGTTACTGCGTTGTGGGTTTGGTGGGGGTTTTTTGCCTTTGAAACCTCCCCCTGCAGCTCCCCAACTTCCCCCTGTCCCCTTGCCCACCCTGTTCCTCATCTGTTCACAGCGGAGCAGAGCGGAGGCTTCTCGTGCTGCACTGACCCTCCACGCTGCCTTGGCACGCAGAGACAAGACTGACCTGCCTTGTCCCCCTGTGACTGCCAAGGTGCTGCCTGTGCCAGGCTTTTTCTTCCTTACTGCGGGCAAGTCCTTTTCTGCACTCATTTATTCCTCCTCCTCGGTTCCCAGCCCTCCTCTTTCTCAGAGCTGGGCACATTCCGTTGGGTCCCACGCAGGATCTGCCTTCAGGGGAGTGGGATGCAGTACCAGGTGCCCAGAACAGGATGCCCGGCCCTGCCAGCCTCATCTCCCTTTGTCCAGCTGTCCTGCCCCCTTCAGCTGCAGCTGGGCAGGAGTTCCTGGGGCAGCAGCCTGCCCAGTGATCCCTGCTTTGGTGCTACAGCACCTGGCACGTCCCACCACATCCCTGAGGTTGCTGTGCGAAGCTGGAGGCTGCCCTGCAACCCCTCCCCAGAGCCACGGGGATGCACTGGGTGCTCTGGGAAGACACTGGTGTGATGCACTGGGCATCCTGTGGAGGTGCTTGGGTGAGAGATGAACCCTGCATCTGTGTTTCCTTCCCGGCTGCCTCATTCAGCCAATGTGTTCCTGATAAGGATCAGCACAAAGGACCGAAGTGGCTGTTGTAGTGGCCCTGCCAGCTTGGCAGGGATGGGAGGGTCGGGGTCTACCCTGTGTTGGGAGCACACTGAAATGAATGAAATGAGGGAAGGAGCAGGAAAAGGGGGACCAGCAGGGGGGGCTTCGTGGTGCCTGCTCCCGCTCTTCCCCATCCTCCCCCTGCTCTAGGTGCGGAGCATTTGCCCCCGCTGTGAGATGCTCCTGAACTGGTTCCTGAAACCCCTGACATGAGATTCTTGAGACTGTTGTTTCTTACAGACTTGTAATTATTACAGCCAGTAGCACATTGTCCTGGTGCGTGCGCACACACACACATACCCCAGCTAAACAGCCCTGGGGAGGGGACAGGCCAGCGCCAGCCCCCAGAGCAGTGACCGTCCCACCACACTCGTGCACCCAGTGGAAAGTGCTTGTGTGCATCCAGCCCTACCCCACAGCCGTGCTGGCAGCTTCTTCCCCCACGGGGATGTGCTGGCTCGGAGCCCGGAGGGATGTGACGTGCTGGCAGCCGCTGCTGAAGCCTGCTCCCCCTCAGCAGGATGCCCCGCTCCTCGAATGTGCACCTCCGGGGGTGCAGCCTCTGCTCAGCTTTGGGGGCAATGATGGAGCTGGTGGTGCTGCTGATGGGCAGCAGGGACAAGGAGGGGTTGGCATCTGTGTGGCAGTGAGTGAGGGGCACACCGGGGCTGCAGGAGCAATCCCTGGGAGATTTTTGCTGAAGATGGAAGAGGGCATGGGTGGGAGCCCTGCCTGGCCCCCTCCCCAGGGAGTCAGGCAGGTCCTGGGCAGGGGAAGCCCTGCTTTCACTGGAAGTGTCAAAGAGTGGGCATCAGCTCAGAGCAGCCTAAGCAGGAGGTCAAGCTCCAAAACGGGACAGGCTGACATGATCTGTGGCAGGGGCAGTGCTGGAGGTGGCAGATTTACCTGGCTGCACCCATCCCTCCTGCCCGTTGCTGCTGCCCTGTGAAAGCCTCCACAGCTCAGCCCATGCGCTTCCCAGGGATGCTACCCAGGGAGCAAGGTACCTTAACACCACCAGGTCCCCAGCACCCTCCTCATCCTCCCGCTGCTCGTTTCTGTGACTGCTTTGTCTTCCTCGCCTCCTTGCCTCGGGGCAGCGCTGATGCTGGATATGCTCAGAGCCAAGTGCTGGGTGGGATCCAGCCCAATGCACGGCTGTGTGTCCTGGCTGACCCCTTTTACCCCCAGAACGCCCCCCCATGGCCTCCTACCAGAGGAAGGGGTGCAGGGACGGGACAGGGGGGTGGTGGCTGGGGTCCCCCTGCAGCCCTGCGTGGGCTGCGGAAAGGCAGGCGCAAGTGTCCTGTGAAATGCTCCGTCGCCCCGGTCGGACAGGGCCACCCCGAGGGCTTGGCCAGCCCGGGGGCCTGCCCTGGCAGCGGGGCGCACTTGTGAGAGCAGCCCTGGGCTCACGCGCCCGGAGGAAAGCCCCGGCAGCCCCCCCGGCAGCGCGTGGCGCCGGTCGGCAGCATGCTACGTGGCGATGAGGGGCACCTCGCCGGCGGCGATGGGGAAGGGGGAGCCGTCCCCGCCATTGAGCACCCGGTACAGCAGCTCCTCCTTCTCACGGCGAGCCTGCTCCCGCAGCTGCGCCTCCTTCTCCAGCGCTCCGCGGGCAGCCAGGAGCTCCTCCGACAGCTGCCTGTGGGCAAACGGCACACGCTGCAGGAGCCACTGGGCAAAGCGCCCACAAGCCCCCTCCGCTCCCCGAAAAGCACCCGGTGCTATGATGTATCCTCCCCCCTGGCTGCTGTCACCTCTCCCCCCATCGGAGATGCCACCCATAGGACCAGTACTTACCTTGCCATGACCAAGTGGTTCTGGGTGCGAACTTGCAGGTCCTCATTCTCCTGCTGGAGAGTCTTCACCTTCTCCTCCAGCAGAAGGTTCTTCTCTGCCTGGAAGAGGGGCATGAGGGTGAGGAGTGAGCTGGAAAGTGCCTCTGCACCCCCTGCACCCCATCTTGGGGGGAATGCTGGCTCGGTGGGAGCGTGGTGGCATTGCTCCCGTGTCCCCTCCCTGCTCCAAGAGAGGAACCAGGCTCCATCCACCTCTGCTTCAGCTGCAATTTCTGGACAGGTTTGAGGTGGGGAGAAGAGATGGAAAGCCCACCTGTGACCTCCCCCCTTCAACCCACCACAGTCTCCAGGTTCAGCAGCTTCTTGTCCAGGCCGTGGATGTGCTCGTTCTTCATCTCGATGACAAAGTGCAGGCTCTCCAGCTCCTGCTCCCAGAAGGGGCTGGGGCTCCCGTGCTCCTGTGGGGCACAGGGGGTGCGGCAGCTGCAGCGGGGTGGGCACTCAGGGCATCTGCCATGGTTCTCCCCCCACGCATGACCCCAGCAGGCCGGTGCTCTCAGATGGGGCCCTTCATGGGCCAGGGTGGGTTTGTACTCACAAGGCACCACGTTTTGCCCATCACTTGTGTTCGAGGGACCCCAACAGCCTGTGCACCTCCCAGGGATGGGGCTTTGCTCCCCTCTTCAGCTGCCCTGTGCCCCACCACCACTCCAGTTCCTCCCCGGCTCTCAGAGCATCAAGCACCCCTGGCTTTGGGCCAGCGCCCTGGAGCCAGTCCCCTCCCTGACACCCCTCTGAAGAGGCCAACGGTCCCATATCTCCTTGTACCTGGATGTGCTTCTTGTAGTCTGTGCTCAAGATCGACTCCTCCACCCGTTTCATCCTCTCCTGGAAGGACTTCAGCTGGGAATTCAGTGCCTGGATCGTCTCCTAGGGCAGCCAGGGAAGAAGCAGGATGGGACGTGTCTGGGATTTCTTCCCGAGTGGGGGCACTGCTGGGCTACAGCACCCCAATAACCCCAGGACCGGAGGAACCTGCATGGTTCCCAGGCACACAGAGACTGAGGTGGCTGCTGAGGAGCTCAGGGCACCATGGTGGAGCCAGCAGATGGTCCTCTAGCGCTCCACCAGCACCCTTTCCCAGGGATTTCTCCACGGGTACCTGTAAGGCTGCCTGGGACCTGTGGTGGGACTCTGACAGCAGCAGCTTCTCCTGCTCATGTGCTCTCTGGAGCTCTGCAGAGGGGACACAAGCCGAGCGTCACCAGCGTGGGGACACCAAGGTGGTGAGCCCCACCTGAATCCCACGATGCTGTGGAGCAGGGGGGCAGTATCCCCACGACCCCGCACCAAGCTGGAGGTACACCGGCAGTTGGGGGGGAGTGGGCAGGGGGGCTGCGGCGAGCCCTGCTGTCCCAGCACACACCTTGCAGGGCCTCCACGTGCTCTCTCCTCAGGGCATCAAACTGCTCCTCCAGCTCCAGGTCTTTTCCCTTCTCCACCTGGGAAGCAGGGAGATGACAAACCCTACCTGTCCCAACATAAGGGATGCTCTGGCCCTCCCTGCGCCCCCCCATGACTCATTGCCAGACCAGCACCGCCCCAAATTTCCTAACCTCTTCCTCCTCCTGAAAACGGGAGAGCCCAGCCCAGCGTGTTCCAGGTCCACGATCGCTGCTTGGGAAGTCTTGGCTGGCCACACGCTCCCTGCCCAGCCGCTGCCCCCCAGCAGCACCCGCCTTTTCGACCGACCTGGATATTAACGTCCTGGGCGATTCTCGCTGTCCCGGCCCAGCCGGCATCCCGCAGCCGCTCCTCCTCCTGGCCTTGGAGGAGTCTCGTGCTCTCCGTCCTCTCCTCTCGCAGCGCTGCCTTCTCCTTCCCATCCTCAGGCAGGAGGGTGGCGTTGGCTGCAATACAAACGTGGCTGAAACGGCGCCGCCGTATCCCGTTAACTGGGCTGCCTGGATGACCTGGGCAGCCGACCTGCCAGCGCGGTGGCCTGCGTTGAGCCCCTGTCCTCTTCCCACTGGACAAATACCTCCCCCCCCCATCTCACTGGTGCAGATTAGCGCTAATTGGGATGGCGCTGGCAGACTCAGAGACGACACAGCTCATTAGGCCTCCTGCCCTGGGCACGACCTGTCTGCCTGAGACGCTGGGATGGCATCATCTTTGGGATGCTGTCGCCTCTGCCTGCCCGCACCAGCGCCATGTGGAGGCTGGAGCCATCATCCCCATCCTCCTCCTCCCCCCGGCACGGGTTGGCTGCCCCAGGGTCTGTCCCACTACTTTCTTAATATCACACTGGGAGAGCACAGTGCGGGGAGACACACACATTTTCTTCTCACCGTTCTCTGTCTTCAAGGCCGCGAGCTCCTGGGAAGCCGGTTCCCTCTGCTGCTGGGCTGCTAGCTGTCTCTGGCAGAGAGAGAGGGGGCTGGAGCAGGGGGGGACAAGGGGAGCAGGTGGCTGCAGGCAGAGGACACCCTGCAGCCAGGCACCCTGTGCCGAGGGTGCTTCAGTCCTGCTAAAACACGGGTGCTCAAGCAGGAGCGGTTCCTCCCCGGCCCCCAGCCGAGCACCCATGGGTGGGCACGTGCCACCCGGAATGCAGCTCCGAGCTCATGTCATTTGCTGTGTCCCGGCCACTTTGCCACGCAGCATTGCCAGCCACCGGCTGGAAAACCTGTGGGATGCTCACAACCTGCCCCTGACATGGTGCTGATGCAAAATAGGCTCTGGCGGCAAAACGTGGCGGGGGAGAGCAGGCAGCATTGGGCAGAGCTCCTGCTACGGCACTTCCTTGCCACCCTCCTCCTGCCCCGTCCCCGCTGCCTCGGGATGCTCCGGGTCAGCCTGGTCCCTGGCTGGCACCCCAAAAACACCCCTCTGCCGGTGCTTTACGCAGCTGGGCTTTGACACAGCCCGTGCCGGCGCAGCAGTGAGAAAAGAAAAATAACCACAAATCCGAGGCGATGCCGACCCCGTGCAGGGCTGGCAGCGGGCGAGGGCTGGCGGCGGCGCAAACAATGACCTCAGGAGTGCAGGAATGTGCTGCTCGGCCCCGCGCGCTCCTGCGTGCTCCCGCACGCTCCCACTGCTGCCGCGGGGCTGATATAACCCAGAGCCGGGAGCTGCCTTCAGCAACACGGCTCCGCGGGATGCCTTCCAGCCCTGCATGGGTTTAATTTAGTCACTCGGGGAGGGAGGAGGAAAAAAAACAAAAAAAGAGATGGATATATTTTTATCTGTTGCTGAAAGATAGAGTCAAAGCTTGACGGCTCGCGCAGCTCCGTCTCCCCAGTGCAGGGCAAATCTTGCCCCCCATTCCCATCACCGGGTTGTGCTTCTGGGAAAGGCTGTGGATGCACCATGGGTGAGGGAATCCACCTGCAGACATGTCACCACTCTCCAGCCCTTGGCAAAGCTTCCCCTAAAAATATCAGTCCCTCACAAAACCGGCCCTGCAGCTCATGGGCTGCTGGGGACCCCGCCGTGCCCTTGGCTTGGCCCCACTGTCACAGCAGCGTGGTCAAATACAGACCAGATTAGGGAGCCTGGCTTGGGAAAAAAGCGAGGCAAAGCAAACAGGCGTCCCTGCCTCCGCCTCCCCTGCAGCCCCCCTTCTGAAGCTGGAGGGAAGCGCAGTTGCCAGAGCGAGCAGGAAAACTCTGCGCCTCTGGGAAGCCACGGCTTTATCTTCCCTTCTATGGCGTGAGCGGCCACAGCGTTGAACGCGGCCCAGGCAGCGGGGCGAGGAGGCACCCGGCGGTCGGGATTCGCGGGGTTTGTTCTCGATGCCGACGTGGCTCGCCCTGCAAACGCAAGGTGGTCCCGGGATGCCGCCGAGCCCTGGCAGCCCTGCCTGCAAAGGGTCCCCAGCCTGCCCCCCACGTCCATCTCACGCTGCTGCGCATCCCCCTGCTATTTAATGTACCCCGTGTCCCTTCCTGGGTTTTGGAATCTGGTGGGGGGGTGAGTGGATGAGACAACCGGGGCTTTGTGAGCCCAGCGGCATTGCGGGAACTTCAAAAGCACCCCCCCAGCTTTTACTGTGATAAGGCAAATGCTGTGCACAGGGGAGGGGGGGATCGTCCTGGCATGGCAAGGGTCACACAGCCCCCAAGGGTTTTGGATGATGTAAGCCTTGCTGAGAGCAGGATGCTATTACCTCCTCCAGGAGCGACCTCCAAACCTCACCTGCCCAAAGCAAACCGCCTCCGCTGCCTGTGTCCCGCTTGTCGGCGAAGGCCATGCCCGAGGACAGAGAGCCCAGGGCTGGTCACCCCTGGTCACCCCTATAGCATGGGCAATGTCCCCAGCACTGATCCACCCGAAACCCAGCAGGACGGGGCCTCAGAGCCCCTCGGGTGCTCAGGGAGGGTGGTTGGAGACAACTGCACTGAACTTAGAAATGGCGAAAGGGAGCAAGAAGTGCCAGCACCAGCAGACAAATCTAAATACCTGCCCTGAAGCTATGAGCTGAGCACCCTTCCTACCTCTAGGAGTAATTAAAATAGTGTCTGGAGCTAATTTTACTCCTAAACCCTCCATTGTCCTTTGGGATGAGAGCTCCGCAGCCAAAACCGGGGTGAAAAGCAAAATGTGATGAAAACTAGCTGAATTACAGAGGCACCTTCCGCCGCCGCTTCCAGAGCAGCACATGGCACCCGTGTCTCTGCTATCGCCCGGCGCCTTTTGGAGAGCTGGAAGTCAGTCCTGGTATCCACTGTGTGTCAAAGGAGCAGGTTGGGAGTTGCTCCAGCTGGAATGGCTTTGGCCCAGGAAAGAAGCAGCCTGAAACGTGCCGCAGGTGCAGGCCATTGGCAGCGCTGCTTATCCTGTAAGGTCTCAGCATGGAAACCTCTGGCTTCGGCTTTGAGGGGGCTCATGCCAAAAAAAACCTTCTAGCTGTTAAAAAAAAAAAAAAAAAGTATCCATATTCTTAGAACTAAATATTTCTAATTGTCTGAAGCAAAATTGTTTGTGGATGGATGTTTAATCAGGATTTCCAGCTGAACCTGAGGCATCTCGAAATGTGCCAGCGGTGGGGGAGCACCCGTGTGGAGGCAGCCGGCACAGTGCGGGCAGCTGGGTCGGCTGCAGCCTCTGCTTCAGCTTTTCGCGTGAGGTGGGGTTTTGTGCTGTATTTTTCTTCCTCTTTTCCTGTTTTACAAGTATGTTAAGCAATTAAACCACGCAACATTACCGTCAGGGAACAAAATCACAAAGAGGCAGGAAACGAGCATTTAAATCCCGACTCCGCTCCCAGGATGAATGAGGTTTTGCTTTGTGCCTGTGCAGAAAGGGGCCAGGATTTGGCCCATGACCCTAAAACCTCCCCGGGACCCGCAGCAGATGCTCAGTGCTGCCGGAGCAACGCTGGCACAGGTCCGTGGGACCTGTCTTCAACTCTGCTGCTGTTTTTCCTCCGGCAACGGTTGTGTTACAAGATGGCTATCACCTCTCCTACAGTCAGATCTGTGCTGCAGACCCTACGCAAGCCCTTCACGCTGTTGACAGCCCCGAGTTTTGCGTCCTGACCTTTCCCTGGCTCCTGCCGCTACATATAGTTCCTATAGCTCCAAAATAAATTCACCCCAGCCCTGGAAGGCGGCCAAGCCTCAGCCCTGATCTTTCAGGAAGGCGTCTTGGCCTCTCTCACGCTGGGAGCACGGCCGAAGGGTGAGCGGGTGGATGGAGCCGGAGGGGAACAGACACCCGGGGACAGCACCTGAGCTCGGGACCGGGCTCTGCCCGCGGCACCTGCGCCCGTGCATCCTTATCGCCCCGCTGGCCGCAGACCGGTGACCGAAGGACAAGGCTGCCGAGCCGCCTCCCCCGGGGCACACAGCGGCGCCTGGTATGCCGTCCGCCCACCGGACCCATCCTGGCACGGGCTCCCCAAGGTCACCTCCAACCTGGGACCGGCCCCAAAATCCTCCGCAGCCCCCAGCCCCAAGACAGCCCCCAGCCCTGTGACGTGCATCCCGGGTCTGCCCAGACTCGCCCCTGGCGTTTGAGGGCTCCCCCATCCCCAAGCAACCCCGAGGGACCAGCTCTGCAAGTCCATCCATCAGCAGCAGGAGGGTCTCCCACCCCGCTTTTTGGTACCCTGGGCACGAGAGCGTGGGCGGGAGCAGCTCGATACCCGCCCTTACCCCTTTTTTGCCATAAAGGGGATTTTTGGTGGTGCTTTCAGGATTAATCGGCCATTTAGTCACAGCAGCAGGGCTGTTTTACAGGGCACAAACCGCAGTGAGCAGCACCGCGAGACTGAGCAGAAGAGCTTGAGAGCGGGCAAGTGCAGGAAGGGAGGCGTCTGTGGGCAACGGGCTCTGACTTAAATTTCCGCATTTCAGTAAATGTGCGGCTCTCAACACCTGGGGCCTCTGGGCTGCTGTTTCTCCCCGTCCCGTCCCGTCCCTCTTCTTGCAAGACCTCAGCCAGAACTCAGAAGCCCAGAAGTGTCTGATCTTATGACACAGCGACGAGTGGTTTTTTGTTTTCGGGTTTTTTTTTCCCCCCCATGATACGGAGAAGCAGCCAAGCCTGCAAGTGCTGTAAATAAAGGCACTTGCTGGCTCGGGGGCTGTGCCTGCTCCCCGCACACATCCCAGCAGCGCGTTGTGCTTTGGCCGCATGGTCCCGGGCGGCTGAGCTCTCACAGCTGCCTCCGCAAAGGGCTGCCCGTGTAGAGGGACACGCCGGCTCCGCGGGGCCTTTCCAACTTTCCTCCTGCCCCTGCCACCTGCCAGTGACCACAGCCCACCAACACCAGTACGATCAGCGCATCCGATTTCACGAACCACTCCCGAGGCCAACGGTGGGGTGCTAAAGCAGCATGAGCATGTCAAAAATTAACAATAATTACCAGCAGATAATTTCTAGACCTTAACTCGCCCAAGAGTGCGGAGCAACGTGCCGAGATGTGCTGGGGACTCGGAGCATTCCCCTGCAGAAGTGTCGCCCTCGGCACAAGGGGGGAACCAGCACAAGGCGGGAGAGGATTTTTGGGACAAGGGAGGATGCTGTGGGAGGGTGGCAGAGGTCTGGGGAGGCACATCCCTGTCCTATATGGGACCAGCGTTTCCAACAGGCATTGTCACCCCAGAGGCTGCACCCCCTTTACTACGGGCGGCGTGGGGGGAGAGCCCGGAGGGGTGCAAGGGACAGGGGGGTTGCCAAGTGCCGCTGTGCCTGGTGCCGGCTCCCCCCGGTGCCACACGCAGTGGGGGGACAACCACGTTTCCCAGCCCTGCCGGGGCAAGTGGANGGGGGGGAAAGGGGGGGGGGGGGAACCCCCACTCCGGGTGCCCCCCAGCACACCTCACCCCCAGCAGTTGCTCCGCGCAGACCCCCCGCCCCGGGCGA
>VZSF01008738.1:0-74457 GCA_013398295.1 Chionis minor
CTGCGCTGGCCCCTGCTTGACCGAAGCCGGGAGCGTCACCTCGGCGGGGCTCGCGGGGCACGGGTTCGGGGCTGGGTCATTCCGAGGGCTGCGTTTGGTCACACAAGTCACATCGCGCTGATGTGCTGAGGGCGCTGAATGCTGAAATTCTGCCCTCTAAAAATGACAGCGCGCCTTGCCTGGTGGAAAACGCTTTGGGGAAAGTTGCAGAAGGTTTCCTGTGGTGCACGTAGTGCTGCAAGTTTGTTCTCAGAAAGTAGCTACCTCTCCCTGTTTGGCTTTAAGAAACTGGGACCCAGCCTGGGACGAGCTGGTCCGGGCACCTGGCTGGGGTGGGGGTGGCAGGGGGTAGTTCCCGGGGTGTTTTGCTTGTCAGGGATTATCAGGTGCCCTGGGTTCAGCTGGAGGAAATCCTTCACTCCAGGTGCTGCCGCTTTCTTCCCCAGGCTCAACTCACCAGTGTTAGTCTCCCGCGGGGCTGTTAGTTGAAATGGGGGAATTGGCTGGCAGCTGGAGGTATAAAAGAGGAGTGCACGCCCCTTCCTGGGGCCCAGGGGGGTGCAGGCAGAGGAAGGTGGGTGAGAAACTGCAGGGCTTGAGGTGCTGAGATGGGTTTGCTGCTGCCTGGGCTGTGGTGACATGAACCACCCCGAGCACCCCAGGCCCTCGGGTGCTCCTCCATCGCGGGCGTGCTCGGGAGCCTTGGCCAGACTGGGGCATGGCAGAGCCCGCCGGTGTCTGCAGCCCGGCCCGCGGAGCGGCTCCCGGCTGCCCGGTACTGTGGGTTTCGGGGGTGTTGTGCCGGCTGCCTCCCCTCTCCTCAGCTTCGTTCCCCGGTGGCTGAGCCCCGGCGGGCGTTGCGGGGGGCTGGGGGCAGGTCCCTGCTGTCCCAGCACTAACGGAGCTCCCTGTGCCTCTTCTCCTTCCCCCAGAGCGTGGAAGTGGGGCGGCAGCTGGTGGAACTGGGTTTCCGCGGCTCCGGGAACGTGCTGCGGCGGGAGGAGTTCGAGGCCCAGGTGGCAGCGGAGCTGACGGCGGCCACCCCCCAGCAGTAAGTGCCTGCTCACTCGGGCTTCCCTACCGCGCTGGGCACCTGCCCCGCAGCCTTCTGCACCACGACCTTCCTTCCCCTGCTCACATAGGTGTAGTGACGCCAGCTACCTGTCCCCGAAAGCTGAGTCCTGGCTGTCGGGGCACCTTCGTGACTGGGGTGGGGAGTGGGGGTGGTGTGTGTGCACACTGTTCCTTTTGGTAACCCTTCACCATGGGTTCAAATACCAGTGTAAAAGAAAGGAGGTAACGATGCTTCCTAGGTGGTAGATGTGTTGGAGACGCCTAAGTACTGCTACTTGGTGACAAAATAATGCGCTTCAGTACCCGGGTCATTCCTTTCAAAGTTGTAGCCAAAAAATGCTTGTTTGCTAAGCCTTCCGTCTTCTGGTGTTGATGGTTACAAGACAGGGAACGTAATGATGGAAAAGGGGCGGCATTTGAGAAGGGAAAACACCCTTTCTTTGCTGATCAGCTGTTAGGCTTCAGGGGTGGAGTTTATGGAGTAACTAGTCAAGAGCTCCTTTGCTGTCAGCAGCAGCGGGGAAGCTCCTCTTGGTCCCTTGCAAGCGCTTCCCTGGAGCAGGGGGACTGGGATTGCTGTGGGAGCACTCTCTTTACGGACAGTAACTGAAGCAAATCACGCAAAGGTCTCCGAGAACTAGCACTTGTGAGGAGGAGGACCTCTGGTTATTGTTACAAGGTGTCTGCTCTTTTCTACGTGGACTATTTTACTCCCATTTCCAAAAGTTTTTGAGGGGAGACCTCATTTACTCTCCAAAAGTCTCTGACAGAAGAAATTCAAGCGCTGCAGGTGCAGGGGGGTTTTTTAGGCTTTTGTTTTGTTGAGACTTCTGCTGTCTGGTACTTGCTAGAGAGTGTTTAGCTACAGCACGTGCTTCCATGACAACTCACGCCGCACTGCAAATTCACTGCTTTGCGATAAAGCTTCAACGTATCTCGTGGCTGGTTCCCCCTCCCTTTTTATTTTTGCACTTTCTCCACTCTGTTTAACCAGCCAGCAGATCTTAAAACATGTAGCTATTTAATTTTCTGGTTTCTTCTTTTCTTTGCCGCTTGAGAAAAATAAATGAACAACCCCCGTAAATAGCAAACATTTCTTGGTGCCTTGCTGTAAGAAGCTAAGTAACGTTGTTACAGTACTTACTTTGTTAACATAGTTGGTGAACAGTAGAGCCGCTGAGCGGTCTTTTTCTCCTGTGGTGCTTTTCCCTTTTGGTGCTATGGTGAGATAATGTAATAAATTTAACAGCATGTATCAGATGCCTTTTACAGCGTTTGTGGGTCGGGAACGTGTGCTGTGTAGTTAAGCTATTGCATTACTTCATGAACAATCCTGTATCAAACATTTGTTCTAGGCATAAGGTGACTTTTTTTTATTTAAAGAATGAACTGTTCATGTCACTGTATAGAGAAATTAATTTTGCAAAACCAAAGGCTTAATTATTTGAATAAAGACAAAAAGGGTTGGTTTTTTTTTTTTTTTTTAATGCGTGTTCAGACTTGTAACATTCTGTGGGTCATGCCCAGGCGTACTCTGCGGCCAGGTGAAGCTGATGGTGACAGTGCTGATGACATCAGGGGAGTAAGAACTGAATTCAAATGGCAGACCAGTTGGTCTTGTAATGTTCTTGTAAAGTATATCTCTAAACCACTGATAATTACTCTGCTGGTGATTCGGTGTGTGTGAAATGATGAGTGAAAATGAACTAAAGCCGGAGCTGTCAGTGCAGCTGTCTGTCTCCTTGATGTCTGGAGCAGGTATTCTGTCCTGCTGTCCTTTTTTGTTTGGTTATTCTTTGCTGATAGTTTGTAGGTGGAGATGTCAGGGCTGATTCACTGGACGTATTTTAACCGTGCTTGGTTGAGCAGATTATCCCAAAGTCTGTGTCGGGAGTTGCTGCTGTCAGGGCTTCCGAATTGTTTACTTGCAGAAAATATATCTGGTTTTCTCTGAGCAGAAAAAAAATTTCATCGAGTTGGACTTTGCTGCACAGGTCTCAGAAACTGTCACTGTTAATTCTGACTGTCCGGATTATTTTTGCGTGTAAGAGCAAACTCTTTAGGCAGATTGCTTCTGGATTTCTCCTTTGATGCTCCTCTCCATCCCCCACCTAGTGCCAGGACGGCGCTGTTCCATAGGGTAGGGGTGACAGGGCTGTTTGCCATCCACAGTAGTCTCCCCCATCAAAGAAAAACAAATGCCGGTCAAAGCTGGGATATATTGCTCTGGTTCCTACAGTGCGGGGTTATTTAGCTCAAAACACAGGAGTTAGCTGGTAATGGACTTGGTGTGTTCTCTTTGGGAAAGAAGCTTGTGTTTAACCGTTTTGGAAATACCTGCAAGTGGCTGGTATTCATAGCAATGGGGTTCCCACAGCCAGAGTGCTTCCCCCCTGTGGGTGTAAGCCGTAAGGAACGTGTACCCCGGCCGTACTGCGCAACAGCAGCTTCAAGCTCCAGTTCCTCAGAAGTACTCCAGGAAGCCAAGGGCCGGAATAAGTGTTGCCTCTGTTGCATTTGGTCTCCGTGGTGTGCCACTGCGTATTGCACGTAGCTGCTGTGTTTGCTGTAGGCTTGCATAATTCCCACTTTATTTTTAGGGTTTGTCTGTCAGTCGTCAGAAACACTTAATTTACACAGGCTGTATTAGTTGGCAACCTTTTTCTGCCACGTCTTTTAATGCTGTAACTGTATAGCAGGACGATTGCGGAAAACTAATTTATTGGGAATATAAAGCCTAACGCAAAGATTAGCAACTGGGAAGCATCCTCTTAGCTACAACAAAATACTTCCGAGCATAATTCCTGTGGAGTAGCAACAAATAGGCAAGACGGAATTCTGTAGATGATGTAGAGCAGTAGTGAAGGTGAGAGCAAAGGAGGTGGTCGCTCTTAGGATGCTTCTCTGATTTTGTAGCTGTTGCTTAAATGTAATGGTCAGGGTTTGCTCAACTGGGTCGTCTTCATCATGTGCAGGAAGGCTCATCTTGACTAATGTTTGAAAAATTATCTTCAGAGCAGCTACATATTAAACCGTTTCGCAAAGCGTCTTCTGATCAGACGGGCCAATACTTTCCTGCAAATGCCTAGAACGGTAGCGTGGCTTTCCTCTGAACCCTTACCTCTGCCTTCGGAATGCCTCTCGCTTAGTTAAATAGCATTACCGGTTAAGGCATGTGCTCGGTAGCATTGGTAGGACTTTTGTTTGCAAGTGGTAAAAATAAGTTGAGTACATGTTGCCGAAAATGGATTTGGGTGGGCTGGAGGGAATGCATTTACGTGCTCTCTTTGGGAAGCACTTAAACTTTTCTGGTCTTAGCGTCACATCAGAAATCAAGTGAAAACTGATAGGGAAAAGTGAATAGAAGTTAACTAGTTCATTTAAAATACTTCTGTGCTTTTCTCCAAAAAAGGGGTGCCATCGTAGAGTTGGGTTTGGGCTTTTTTGGGTAAGAACAAAGAAACGGGACAGCAAGAAACGAGTGAACCTCAGAGGTGGAGCGGCAGACGGGAGCAGGAGGTGCCCTCTGTGCCTTGCCACGTTTTGCAACTTTGGATGTGTGTTTATTTGCATCTAAAATGAAGGCGCTGGAGCTCGGGTTTGTTGGTTATTTTCTTTAACACAAGCAAATTGTAAATAAAGCTTTTTTTGTTATTATTATTTTAATTTTTATTTATTTTGGTATTAGGTCATCACTAAATGAGTGCAAGGCAGTTTACTCTTTCTGTTGACCAGAGTGACAGAGGTGGAAAAGTCTCACCTTCCCCTAAGTGTCCTGTAACTTACATAGCGTTGATGTTTAAGAAGCAGCTGTGTTTTTTCAGCTGAGCGTGCACAGAATAAATAAAACTCTGGTTGACAGGAAACATCTTACTGTCAGTTAGCTCAACTGGAAATACAGTATTGCCGTACGATGTTTTGAGCTCCTTTTCTGTTGGCAGAGCCTGGGCCAGCCGCAGTTAGTGTGTTTCAGAGCCCGGCTGCGGGCCGCAGGGGCGACGTGCCAGCCCTGCAGCACCTACGCGTGCGCTTCACTGTGGGCGTCCGGGGTTACGCTGCTGTGACCTGGACTGCAATGATTTCTGAAGGGCGTACGAGTCGTCCCTGCACGCGGGGCGTAGCGCTGAGCAACGCTAATGAAACGGTGGATCGCTCCCGGTTCCGCTCCTGCCCTACGGGTGTCCGCGTCGGACACGCCCGTGTCGCCGGTGCGGGCGCTGGCGGGTCCCCGTGGCCGCGAGCTGCCTCTGCCCCCGCGCAGGGGATTCCTGAAGCCCCCAGCCGCAGGAGCGGCGGCCCCAGCGGGACGATGTGTAGGACGGGGACCTTGTCCCTCCGCTTGGGGTTTGGGTGCATTCCCCGATGGAGCCAGGAGAGGCCTCCCTCCGCCCGGGATTCACAGCCCCTGCGCTCTGCCTGGCGCCCAGGGCCGGCACCGGGCTGCGGGCTGGAGAACGGGAGCGCTCCTGGGCGGGCTCAGGGAAAGGGAGCAGGAGAACGGGAGCGCTCCTGGGCGGGCTCAGGCAAAGGGAGCAGGAGAACGGGAGCGCTCCTGGGCGGGCTCAGGGAAAGGGAGCAGGAGAACGGGAGCGCTCCTTGGGGGGCTCAGGGAAAGGGAGCAGGAGAACGGGAGCGCTCCTGGGCGGGCTCTCCTCGGGAGGGAAGGGTTGTCCGTCCGTACGGAGGACGAGGCCTCCATCGCTTGGGCAGGCATTAAAACGCTGTGCTGGGGTTTGCAGCCGCATCCCGGGAAATGCAGGAGTAAAGTCCAGCTCTAGCTGCTCTGGCACAGAGTGCTGGGTCTTTGTGCTCTGAAATCGGTCCACTTCATGTGTGGGAGAAGCACGTTGGTTTTTGGTGGGCTGGTTTGTTGTGGGGTTGTTTGGGCCTGGGAGGAGCAGGAGGGTGAGGAGGTAGCCCGTCAGGCAGGATGCGTGCCGGAGCAGGGGAGGGTGGACGGCGTCACCCACAGAGCTGATTTTCTGTCGCCGAAGACACCAGCACAGGCCTGTGGGGCAGGGACAGGAACCCAGAAATATTTCCCCTGTGCACATGTGGGGCGGGAGTGGAATAGCAAACGTCAAATCTGGGCTTCGCTCCCGGGTGGTAGAAAACCCGCATTTAAGTTTTGTCAGCCAGAGGAGGGAATGAAACCCTGGTGCCAGCCGTCCTGGGAGCACGTGTTAGGCTGTTCTCAGGTGTTACCATCTTCTCCTTGGTCTTCTGCGGGACGTGATTTGAGAGGTACCGTACAGACAGCCCCTTGATCAGAGAAAGCAGAAAACGGACCAGAAGGGGGAGCTCGTTTCATTTCTGCAAACTCTAGGCTCAGACAGTTGCCGAGCAGTTTGCTTTGCGATGTTCCGTGAGCGTCCTGCCAAGCACGGTTAACTGGAACCTGTCTCTCTTGGGCACCCGGTGCGTTTATGCTACTCCTCCTCTGATGCTTTAGCCAGGGGGTGTGGGCTTAGGAACACCTCTGTCTACTGGACGTGTTTTTATGTGTACAAATGTTTCTCTTTGAAAAGCAATCGGGTCTCATTAAAGTGTATTCCTTTTACAAACCGTACGGAGAACAGGTATTTTGGTACATGGGTCAATTGCAGGTCTTCAGCTGTCCTCGCTTTCTTTAATGTGCTCTTAAGCAGGCTGCTAAAAAGAAACATTAAAAGCGAGGGAGGGAATGTTGCAGTGGCTGCTTTTTTTTGTTGTTTAGGTATTGCTTTGGATTTTGGTATTGCAGGTGATCCCACTGAAATATAATGGAAAGAATTAAACTTCAGGTCTCTGTGCTTAACGGTAGCCCGATCCTTTTTATGTATTTCAGATGCTGGAGATGCAGGAAATGCCAAATCCCAAAGCAACTATATGTCTGTTAAGTACAACCTCTTTAAAACAAAATAGTTGGTCAGGAGTTTTCACGTGTGTGTGCATATGCTCTAAAGGCTCTTCTTGTGTACAGAAGGAAACAAGATACCTGCCTAAAGCAGGCCTTCATTTATTATCTAGGATTTGAATTTGGACTTTGATTCTTCCTTCAGGTCTTCTCTCTGGTTCTTGTGCTGCGGAGGCTCTGTACCCAGGGCAGGGCTCGCGGACTCTGCTGCGACGGCGAGGCAGACTCTCAACACTTAAAGGATAACCTATGGGTTGAAATTTCGTTGAGAGTACATTCTTTGTACGAATTTGTGGCTGAGTGTTCGATGGATACTCTTTCGGAGGAAGGATGCGGGATGGGATGAATCTGTTAATCCTTGAAGGAGTGTAGGAAGCTACCTTCTCTTAATGCACCGAAGGATCTTGGAGGAAAATGGCATGATTTTAGTCCCTGCCTTTCCCATTTTAGCTCAAAAATTAATTTTGCCTTTGGCATGGACTATCCTTTCACTGAAGAGAGAAGGAAGAAAGGTTCGGACTGTACCAGCAAGTGCCTCAGACTGCCTCAGTGGAAGGCTGTGGGGACTGCCCGATGCTCTCGGTTTGCTGGGTGGGCCAGTGCCTCGCAGCGGAGGTTACATCGAGGGATAGCTGTTTTACACGCTCGTGCCTTTTCAAGTAGCATTAAAAACGTGGACTGAACCTACTCATTCGTAAGCTGAAATGCTGAAAGGCGCTGAAGGCAGCTGGGTGCCCCGTTTCCAGTGAGTTAACCTGCTAACTTTCTCCGAGGGTTTGAAGCACCGAGTCCCTGCCGATGTGGTAGAGCCGCTCCTGGTTTTGTCCCCTGCTAAATCTCCCTCACAGCTATTACTAAGATCTGATTTTTATTTTTTTTTTTTCTTCTGTGATGTTATGGAAAAAGTATGGTTAATGATAGTTCATATCTACGTGCCTCTGCGCTCTTGGCGCTTGCTGGGACTAGAGGCCTAACAGCTTGAGTCACGTGGCTGACAGTCTGCTTTTTGGCTCAACCAGAATGAGTAAGAATTGGAGAATGTGCAAGAAAATCCACGGCAGGAACATCTTAGAGCTTTTCTTTGCTTCCCCCTTTTTATAAGCCCGTAATGTATAGATAACATTGAGATTGATATCAATGTTGGAAGGCTTCTCTGAGTTAAATTTTTTGAAGCTTGCACATGTCTCGGTAACTCAAGATCGGGTAAACAGAGTGAACTGGAACAGCCTTAAGAATGTTTCGCGGTGGCCCATCTGGCCCCGCGAAATAGCTTTTTTGGAAATCTTCCTGTTCTCTCTGTGTTTCTCTCCTCCTTCTCCACACCTTCCCTTGGAGTCTTTTAAACCAGTACCTTAGTGGGAAGGGGAGGATGACCCGTTCCTGACCCTAAACCTAACAGCAGGCTTGAGACCAGGTTTTTCCCCTCTCTGAATTTTTATTGCTTGCTCTACTGTTAAAATAGCGGCGTGTTTTGCTCAGCGGTTCAGCGTGAAGTGGCACTTCCTCAGACTAATGAAGGAAGGAGACAAATCCAGCTCCCACTCTTGTCCGAAGAGCAACTCTTTGACAGTTGTTTGCTGTTGATAGAGAGATCTGGTAGCTCTTTCTGCTTCTGTCATGATTTGAAACTCCTGCGATCCAGCCGTAGAAAGGAGTGGGCCTGACACATGCTTCTTACCCACAAAGCCATATTTTGCAGAAAACGCGAGGAGATGAATTAGTTGCTTAAACTTTAGAATTGTACTAGTTGGTAGCGTCAGCCCTAGCTGCCGATAATCCTTCTGATCCTTAAAACTTTTCTGCATTTCCTATTATATCTTGCCACCTACATCTGTCTCTTGGTTACTATTTTTCCACACTCTTAGCAACTCGGTCTCTCGTTAGGGAAACAAAACCTCTTTCGCCTACCTCCAGTCTTTGCGTTTGTGCAAATAGCAATGCCAAATCTCTAAATGTTCACGTAAACACGATGCCGCTTTTTTCTTAAATGTTCTGGTAAGGAAAGAAATAATTGCTGACACGTTATTGACTCTCCTTATTTTGGTTTAATTAGCCCCAAGTTGAGTGGGACAGGGCAGGCATCCGTTAGCATCTTGGGGACTCTGCAGACAGAAGCGGACACTTAAATTAGTTCCAGTCCTTCTTTCTGGGCTTTTCCCAAACACGTGATGGCTACATTGACATTAAAAAGAGACAGAAGGCAGTCTGAGACTGTAGAGATCACTTCAGTGACCCATTTCTATCTGCTTCCCCTTGTGCGTCTATCAACGCAGGAAATCGGTGTGCTAAGTAGTGTCGTCCGTGTAAGCCTCTTGAACAGTTAAGCAATAATTTCCTTTCTCGAGGCCGGGCCTAGGAGACATTTGGGTCACCACGAGCAAGAAAATGTTGGAATTTTGTTTCGCTCAACTGACGACTCCTGGTTGCGTATGATGTATGAAGTCAGATGCCTTGAAAAATGTCGACGAAATGTCCTAAACCTGGCAGGGAAACAAAAACATCTACAGAGACGTTACTGGCTGAAGATGTACCATTAAGGTATACATACTAATACCGGGCATGTGAGCGCTGGAAGTTTTGGGTTGCTTACTGCCGTTGGTCCTTCAGTAGCCAGCCGCTAGGGCTGAGGGAAGGAGGGAAGCCTGGATGGCTGCGGGCAAGGACAACACGATGTCTGTTTAGTCTAGTCTGGAGTCGGGACAACTGGAAGAACAAGATTTCTCTTTATTTCTCTACAGTGATTGACAGAATATTATGATGGTACTGCAATCAGGTCTTTATTTTGTGGTTTGTTTTTTTCTGGTTTTTAAGTTTATTTTTAAGCAGTACGGTGAGGAAGGAGTTGATAGGTCACGTCATTTCCAACTGACATTTTGCAGAAATAAGTGTATGTACGTGCTTTCCAACAACTCAAAATACGACGTCAAAGGAAAAAGTAAGGATGTCCAGGTTGGACTCTACAGGCTACGACACAGGCTTCTGAAAAAGCTAAGTAGCTGAACGAATACCTAATAGAAAATTTGAGCAGTATATCTTTATATCTTGGGGGGATCAGTCAATTCACTGTGCGTTGAACTTGTCCCCCAAGTAGCACGCAAACCTGAGTGGTTTTTGATAATGCCAAGTGTTATGTCCTTAATGTTCTTATAACAATATTAAATGATTTTTGAAGAGGTCCAGGTGTGCTTGGGTAGCTTTCTGCTCTGGGCAGTAAATTTGTTACGCTAGCAGAAATGTTTTTTCATCTGCACGTGTGTTGAGACAATCAACATTAGTTGCTTAAGAATAAATTGGTTCTCATCTTTTTACCCTTTTTATTTTTTCTTCTTAATAAATTGTGGATCGTTTGGGAAAAATATTTGGAATAAATAAATGCAATGTGTTTAAGTAGGTGCTGAAAAGTGTTTGCTTTCTAGAGTGGTGTTTTGTTATGTTGTTAATAACACAAATGCAACTGACGTGTGGGAAACAGATATTTGCCAGTGGATTCCTGTAGCTCATAATCTGCTGTTTCAGATTGCTTTTGGACAAGATAGGTATTAAAAAAGTGCAAGCTCTAGCTAAGATGAGCTAAATACCTAGAAACAAGAAATGGTTTAAAAAGAATTTGACATCTATTTCCTTTTGCTATTACTTTGCCTAAGGCAGAGAGTCTCAAACGTCTGCACCTTCTTCCAGCTTCTTCCCGCTAGCGTGCCATATGAACACACATCTTCAAAGCGCTGAAACTCGGGCGTTCTATATAAAGTGAAAAACAAAGCAGCTTTCCTCCTCTGAAGTATATCACGGATTGCCATCTTTAGCAAAACAGTCGTTCTGAGCTGAAGTATTTCTCTGCAACAAAGTCAAGTGAGAACCGCAGGCCCGCTGCAAGGGCTAGGCAGAATTTTGTGCCTGGCCACCTCCAACGCAGCGAGTGGCAAGTGGTGCACGAGGTCTCGTCAGGAGCTCTGTTGTGGTAAGGAAGCGGCTTTCACAAAGACATGTAGAGAAGCTAAAGACCTGCCAAGGCGACTTGCGTAAATGTTTCCGTGTCTGGCTGTCTTGGCTGCGCAAACCCTGGATTTCTGTGGAGCGCAAATCTGTTTAAGGATAGCAGGGACCTCGGCCTTTCACGTGGAGGAGGTTTGATGCGTAAAGCTTGATGGTATGTTTGCGTTTTCTTGTGCGGGAGCTGGCTCCCGCGTGGGGCACAGCCCTGTGGGGTTGCAGCAGGCATCGGTTCCTACTGATCGGATGCAGGACTCGGGCTGAACGGTGCCTCCTCGCCCCAGAACTCGGTCTGTGGGTTAGTGCTGTCTACGGGAAGAGAACTTGCACCGTATTTTCGTGTGTCTTCCAGACACAAAAACCATCTCTTCAAGCAGCAAATGCTTGCAACGTGTTTGTCTAGTTGATCTTCTGGGATCGGGTTCTGCTTTGTAACGTTCTGGTACGTTTCTTCAGACTCTCTGCGTGTGAGTGGCGCGCTAACAAGGCCAAATGTTTTGTGGCCTACACCCCTGTAGAGGATTGCAAAGTTGGTGGGAACGGTGGGAACTGTCAGCTTGGACTGGCTTGCATGTGGAAGATGTGTGTACCAAATTATACAGTAACATCAAAATATAGACTATTTGTATTAATCTGTGTAGGAACCTGAGATACACCGTTGCCCACACATACACCCTATTTTGGCATGGCGTTGTTCTCTACTCTCTGGCTGAAGTATCTGAATGGTCACAGAACTCAGTACATTAGTTGCTTGAATAATTGTCCGCGTATGTTAGATTGTGCTGTGTGCAGGCTTCTCTTAATCAGGCATCGGGTTTGGCACCAGCCTGTAGATTCTCACCTTTTAGCGTAGTAAAAGAAGAAGGGTACTACGCTGAGCGATTTTAAAAAGAGACCCAAAGCGTGCTGTTGAAGCTGTTGGGAATAAAAGCAAGCAGGAAAAGAGCAGCTAGGGTATGTGTGTGAAACGGTGGAGCTGCAGTAGACAAGAGCTGATAGTAGGTGACTTGGGAGCTCTAACGATCTGAAGCTTTGTGTGGTTTGCCATGCAGCACGGCGCGAGCAGAATTTTCCTCTAGCGCTTCCGTGGCTAGGTTTTTGAATTCTGCTGTAGAGAGATTGTCCGTAATGCTGTTGCAGGACGTTGCCGCTGTGCGGGCGCTGGCAGACCTCGCATCCCGTGGTGAACAGCGGTAACGGCCATGGGCCTCCTCCCCGCTTGAGGCAGAGGAGTCGGCAGCCCGGTGTTTGTTACCGCGGGATCCTTCCTCCTCGCGCCGTCCCGTGCCCCAGCTGAATCCGGCCCCGTCCTGTCGCTACCAACTGTCGTGTCACTCTTGCTGTTGTCCTTTTTGAATCCAGGCAAGGGTTTTACTGGAAAGATAGTTTCTGTCCCGTGTGGCGTTAAAAGCCCGGGATCTCACTGTGCCCTCTTTGATGAAGACACGAGGTAACTGAGGGGTTTAAGTCTTTGGGGTTTAAGGAACAAATCTGTTATTTCCAAGCACTTAAAATTTTTCTTTGAATCGCATCAGCAAAAGATGGCTATAGTAAAGCTATGTTCCATGTTAACTATTTTTCCTAAATAAAAAAGCTGTCGGTGGTATTAATGCTGTGCTGCTTTTCTGGCCGGACAACTAAAATTCAAAAACGTTGTTAGCTTATTTCTTTTGCGTTCATAGTATTTTTTTAGTTCTGGTACGTTTTAGTTATTGTACGTTTTTTTGAATTGCAGTTCGTTTTGCTAACTGGAAGGCAATGAGGCGTGAATGTCTATTTTACATCGGGATAATAAATTTGTAAATAGCCGAGTTGCACATTCTTTGGACTCCTAAGGATGTGGTACACAGCCGCCAGCCAGTTCTTTGTTTTGGGTTAGCTTTGAAATAACAATCTAAAACTTGCATGAAAACAATCAAAACAAACAAACAGGACGGACTTGGAAGTAGCTGCAGCAGCCCGGACTGTGTGTGATAATGCAGAGAGGTCTCTCCTGAATGGTAACGGTCACTTTGAAGCTTATCGTTGCGTCTGTGAAGGCAGGACTATTTTTTTTTTTCTCGCCATAGGCATTTGTTTATATTTTTCAGCATTGATTGTCCTTTGGCCTCTTGTTAACTGGTCACAAAGTTTCATGAGGTCACTCTGCAGCTTGTTGTTAGTGTGCGAGACGAATCCCTGCACTGAATAATTTCCGATCGTCATCAAGCTTTCTCTCGTAATTGCGCTTCCCCGTCTCCCTAGGTTTAACAGCACACCTCCAGCCAGCAGTCTACTGCTGTCCCTTTGTTTAAGAGACAGAAAATAGAGGGTAGAAGCAAATCATCCATTTTTGCAACGTTTAGCCTAGAAAGGGCTTTTCATCATACTTCCCTAGTAGTTTGTTTCCTTAGAAGGCTTCAGTGATGAGCTTTGAAAAATCCCAGTAGACCCTGTCAGCCAGATCGTCTTTATGCCCATCCTTGTTGCCGCGGCAGAGAACTCTGAGGTTTGTAAGGCAGGATTCCCCGCGAAGAAGCTGCGTTGGCTCTTTTCAAATAGATGATATTTGTGCGCTTGTTCACAAATTCTTTGCTTGAGTCCGTGCCGACCGGACTGGTTGGCTGGAGATCTTTGCCTGCTTCTCTGTGGTGTGGCACTTGGCTGTAAACGCTTGCTTTCCATCACCTTTATCGCTAGGTCTGCTAGGTCCTGGTTTTAAAATAGTACAGTTCCTAAAGGCACTTGTCAGGTGCTTTACTTAGGCTTGTGTTAGTTTTGAAAACCTGAGGAAGTACTTGTTAGCCTGAAACTTCTAGCGCTGCTTAGTCTGGAGGAGGCCTCTCTTCATATTCAATTTTTTTGTTTTTGATAATTGGTGAGAGTGGTGTACGAATAGGAGCCGGGTATGTTAAGGAGCAAGAGGCATCCATTTTCAAGCTTTTGGCTAAACGTCTTCCTAGAGCTAGCTTTTACCTCTAGGATAGCGCTTATCTGTTAAACAATCACCCGATGAGATTAAGTGGCTTTTTAATACAAACACTAGGTGTGTGTATTCATTTTAATTTTTAGCTGATACTTCTCGGTGCAGAGCAAGGTATGAGAGACAATTGAACTTAGATGCCTTTGTATCTTCCTGCCTGTGATCTGTAAACTCCCAGCCTGGTGACTTCTCTGTCTCCCAGGACTTGGCCGGGAATTCTCGGATGTTAGAAATTCTGTATGAGTACTGTCTCAGGGAATATGTTTGATTACAGGAAACTGACAGAACAGCTTTTGGCTGTAGCTTAGATAACGGTGCTCCCAGGTCTGGAAGTCCATCAACTTCAGGAGCTCCGTAACGCTTAGTCTGCTTAGTGAGAGGATTGATAGCGCTTTGGGAACCTTGAAAAAGACAAGGCCTGAATGTGGACTTAATTACCACCTCAGTGTGAAAAGGTGCAGGCGAGGTGACAGGCGTACCAGAGGTTAGATTTGGAGGGATGCTGGGCTTTGGGAAGAGATTGGGAGCGGGGCTGGTGTGACTGGGCAGGCGTGACCTCAGGCTGTTCCTGGACGGCTCTGTGTGCGGCGTTGTCCTGGCACACGCTGCTGTGCTGCTGCTCGCCCCCACGCCAACGCGTACGCGCTCTTGTGGTGCCAACTTGTGCATGGCTGTTCCCGGCCCGTCACACCGGAGATCGGCTGTCATGCGCAGCCAGGGCTGCTAGCAAGAAGTCTTTTCTGTAGCTCAGTGTGTGCATGCTCGGGTTTCTGTTGTACGCAGGCATCTTCAAACACTGTTCCTTCTCTCTTTCAGCTCTTCAGGCGCTAGATGATCTGATGAGCTAGCTGCAATGACTAAGGAAGGTCCTACGCACAAGTCAGAGAGAGAGAGAGTTATTGTGGCTGACTTGAATGAAAGTCTGTTTGTGGATCTCACCTTTTGGTGTTGGGAGAAGCCATCTGGTGCCATTTAAGATTGCTGCTCCTTGACAGATACGTCAGTCTGTGTACGTATGCCTGTCTATGTGTGTGTACTGTCCATGAGAAGTCATGTGAATTTTACATGTTACTTGTAATTCTCCGGTGTTGCTCCTGTTGTGCTGCGATTGAAACAGCTGCATGGGAAACGTTTGCCTGAAGGAACTAGTCAGTGAATAGATGGCTGGAATAGCTCCCCCTTCTTTCGTGTATTCCCCCCCAAGACCTAAAATCTAGATTAGAGTCCCCAAAACTCTAATTTGGGGGGGGAGGGGGATAGTTAATATTGCTTTTTTTCTAAATACTTTAAGGGAGAGACAGAGAACTGCAGATTAGTGAGGGTTTATGCTGGAATGTGTTTAATTGGTCGCAGAATAAATTAAAAAACACCTGTAAAATCACGATAACATGGTTTTGGCAAAGGACAAGTTGTGTTTCCTTAATCTCCTCCTACTCTTCAAACGCATTGCTAAGAGGGCAAGAGGAGAAACGGTCTGACACGACGCGTGTAAGCTTTCTAAATGTCTTTGACAGAAATTGTCCCCAAGGTTGGTAAAATAAGAGACTGTCTTGATAAGGGTTAAACGGGCTTAAAAACCCCCTAAGGTGTAAGAGTGTTTCATCTTGGCAAAAGATAAACAGCATGTTGGCTCAGACCTTCTTCCTCAGATCGGTATTATTTACATCTGGTAATTCCCATGAAGGTTAACATACTTCTGAGGAACTTAACTAGACTATATGGATTTGACTGGTGAAATTCAGTCTGGAAAAAATGAGAAGTTGCGGGTGGCAGCAGCAGAATTTCTGAAGCCCTAAAAGAAAAAGGAAAGGAGAAGGCTAGAAATGGTGTAAGATGCCTTGAGTTGCCATATGTATCCCTTAGCCCTTGCTACAGGAGCAAGTTGTCACTACACCCGGTAGGTGGTGCAATCAACTCTATTGTGTGAGATACAGATATTATTCATAGACGTCAGTTCCCTAATACGCTGCCCAGGCACTGACTGGAATTGACGAATATGTCATGTTGCCGCACAAATGGCAGGAGTACAAAGACATTTTTTGGGAGAGTGTTAGCGCTCTTAAGATTATGATTCTCCATATTATGGAGCAACACGATGGGCCGTACATTACATGCTCTTAAAAGGAGTTGAGTTCTAGGTTGTTGATTAAAAATAATGATAATAATAAAAAGTTCCAGACTTTGTTGGTTAAGTGAGTTAGTTTTGCTATCTGGTGTCGAAGTTCATCTTAAGGCTTCTAGAGTACCGCTTGGTCTAAAGAGCGTGTGCAGAACAGCATTGAGTCTTTCGCGTGAAGGGAAGGTTAGCTGTCTCTAGTAGCTAACTTAGAGTAGTACATGTATATGAAAAGGTGGGATCACGTTTGGAACTAAGTAATCAGTAATCATGTGCACGCTGTCCCGGGAAATACAAAGAGAAACCCGGTAACCATAGGGGCGAGAGCGATTGTGGAAATGAAGAACACAATTGGACCTATTTGATACTGCATTTTGTAATCCCTTTTAGCACGCGCGTTGCATTGGTTGCTCGTCGGTGTTTCTGATGAAGGTGTCTTCACTGTTAGGTGGGCTTGTATCCTACGGAGAGCTAGCTGAACTGAGGGAATAACGGGTCTGCCTTGAGCGGTGATCAAGTATCCCGCATCACGTGTATCTAGTGAAACCTGACAACTGGGGAAGTTTCCCATTTTCTGATGAATGCAAGGTTGTATTTTGTTATTAACAGCTATTTTTATGCCATCATTAGACCTACCAGGATACTGCCCTTGGGAGCTCCAATCCCACCTAAATCGGAGTTAATAAAGCAAGCTGCTAGTGTGCAAGCTTGTGCTTTTTGTTTTGTTTTGTTTTTCCTGCGCTCCAAGTTGCCCTCGTGTTCTTGAGTGTCTTTCATTGTTATTGCCTGAGTAGTCGAGTTAGGAATGAATGCATTTGCTTTGACTTGACACCTGGATTATGTGGTTTCCTCTCTGCCAGTTTGTTTTTGTAATGTCTTTCTATTTCATCTGCCGTTTCCTGAAGTATTTGCTTTCATTGCTGCCAGTATTCATTGTCGTTGTTCACCTACGTGCTCATTTTCAGCGTGCTTTCCTAGTTGTTAACCTTGCATGTGTGTCTTTTGAAGCCCCCAGCAGAGGAAGTAAGGTACACTGAATCCAAGAGCATTCTTCTTAGTCATTTTTTCCTGCTGACTGTCTTTTGGCCACAGCGTAAGGGAGCGGATGGTGATAGGTTGTTTTCACATCTCTCCCCGTGCCTCTTTGCCACTCACTACAAAGTATTGTAAGCATACGTGGTTCAAGACTTGCTGTCCAAAAAAGATTGTTCGGATGAAACAACTCTAATCTTTGCATTTATGACCCAAGTTATTGAAGGGAAAGCCCTTTGAAGTGCTGTTGTAGGTTAAGAAGTGACACTACGTTTACCCATTATATGACAGCGGAGGAAGGTGTGAGACACAGAGACCTTACTGGAATGGTGTTCCATTTGGCAATGTGGTAGTCAAAGAAGAAACTGATTCTTGTGCAATTTGGCTGTTGTTTATGACATTCGAGTGTCACAAGCATTCGAGGATCTCTCATTTGGACTATTTTATCTTGATTTTTCTTCAGTGCATATGCCAGGTTCCGTGTTGATCCATTTTTAGATGAACAACCTGTACCTGCTCGCCATATACCTGCAGGAAAGCAAGAGATTCATGCTGTGATTCGCAGGCTGACCAGAGAGAAGAGCAGTATGTAAAGGGCCTCATTTTGTGGCACCCGAGGAGTAAAATGGCGTGCGGGGAGTTTACTACTCTCAAGTATGATCCTGCAGGGGCTGTTGGCAGTAGCGTTTTCTCCTGGCGCTGGGGAGCTGGCGCTCGATTGCGGTGATCCCAAGCCCCTGTCCGAGTCAGCAGAGTTGCCAAAGCACGACAGAATCAGCGGTGCTGTTCCTCAGGGCTGCACTGAGGTTTCCAAAGTGAACCAAGAAACTGGCAGGATGTGTGGAGCTTGGGATCTCTGTTACGTACTGCCAGATGCTAAAGCATGTTCTTCTTTTCTCCTTCTGTACTTTCTTTTCAGAAAAGGCCTCTAGCGCACACTCAGATTTCCTCAAGTTCAGTCCATGTACTCGGTGTGTTTAGGAAAAATTGTTTGGCAGGAATGGGGCAGTATTTTACAAGAAGTGCCTTTACAGCCGGCGTGTAGTTTTCCCTCGATAGGTTCCTCCGCGTTCTGCGTCTGTGTGCACTGGTGCAGGCTCTCTCCTGAACGTAGGAAGAAGCCGGACTGAAATTTCTCATTGTTTTTCTGGGAACATCTTGCCTCTGCTGTGCCTCTTAATTTTGTTTTCCCTGCACACTGATTGTTTTCATTACAGCTTCTATACTGAATTGTGAATCATTTTGGGCTACACAATAATATCGCATTACAATGCAGAAAGAGTTCTTAAACCACCCCTGTCCCTTCCCCTTGCAGTGGCTCGTGAAAGAATGTCCTGTTATTACGTTAGCCGTTTAAGAGAAGTACCAGCTGTTGTCAAGCTGCTTTTCTTCACTTAGTCACTGTAAGCAAATTGTGTGAACTGCGATATTGCTCCCCAGGCTATTCGTGGTTAATTGGCAACACCCTTTTACAAACAGCTCGGGAGCAAAGGAAATGGTTTTGAACAGCGTAGTATATAATACAGCAACATGTGAATAAAATTCAGTGCGTTATCTCTCTTGGTGTTTTATTACTGCCGGTGTACAACAGCCACTGATCAGAGACAGGCTACGGGCAGCATTGCAATGAATTGAAGCTATTCTTGCTGTACACCTGCACTCACAAAAGATCCTGCGTGTAAATCGAGGGTGCCAGAGAGAAGAACCAAGGAAAAGGCTCTGACGGAGCCGACATCATTGTAAATTAATGGCTTGCTTAGGGGAAATAGTGCACGAGGGTAGAAGAGATTCTTAAAACAACTTGTTTGTCACCCCAAGGCTGCAGGTGTTGAGGGTATTTAAAGATGTTTACGGATGGGCCTCAGCAGAGGCAGAGGTTGATTCAGCTCTCACAGAACTCGAGGGGCCGTTGCGATTGTCGTGATCGGGCAATTCTCCCTAACGAAGGGAGGGCAGGTGTGTTGCATTTGGCGTTGACGTTGATGACTTTGCAGCAGTCTCGCTGCCTGGCACGTGGAGGTTCTCCTGTCAGCCTGGCTGTGGAGATGGGCTGGCGCCGCGGCAGCAGCCTGCCTGCAGAGGGACCGGCGCTCCGGGCGAGAGCGGCTGGACGCGGGGCGGATGCCGGAGCCTCCTGGGGTGTGTTGGGGCGGGTGAGTCAGGCTGCGCCGCCGGGCAGGGGACGGCAGTGCCGGCGCGCCGCTGCCCGCAGTTGTCAGGGGAGGTGGCGTTATGGCACGGGCTGTGTTTGCCCAGGTGGAAGGCCCTGCGCCCTTCTCTGCCAGGTGTGGGTTTGGGCAGGAGCTGGCTTGTGCCCTCAGTCCCCGCCCTCCCGTGTTCCAAGGAAAGGGTGTTGCGTTGTGCTTCCAAGAACTACTCCAACAGCTGTACGCTTTTTTTTTTTTTCTGGAAAGGTTAAGGATGTGGTGAGAGAAAGTAGATAATTAATGGGATTTGAGGTAACTTGCTGCGTTTTTGTCAGATGTGTAACTAGTGTAATGGGTGGGTTTTCTAGAAGAAAACATTCCATAGTAGCATCGTGGTTGCTGTAGACACGAAGTGAGATACTGTGTGTGCCGCATGATAGCATTAGACTTCAAGCCCTGTAAGTACTCCCACAGACTTAATGAAGTGCTTACGAGTTAATTAAGTGATTAAATTAAGCATGCGTCTGAGAAGCAGCGGTACTGCACGCAGAGTCGCTGTTTCTAGAGAGAAGAGGTCTCGTCTGAGCGGTACGCTGTAGATGACGGTGTTTAGCTGCCACGTTTGGCATTGGGAGCCGCAGAATGTGCAGCTGTGGTTCTGGGAACGGCCGTGGTTGGTGGCTCAAAGGCTTTTGTTTGAGGGGGCAGTGATGGTGTGGTGGTGTCCGCCCTGGGGCGAAGGACTGGCAGTGGCTGAGATGAAGTGGCAGGGGTGACAGGAGCAGGTCTTTCGGGAGATGGTGTTTACAGGAGCCACCGCGAGACATTCGTTACTAGAGCCCGTGCAAAGGAGGAAAACGGTGCTTATAGCCCTGTGAATATTTGGCATTTGCCTAGAACTTCAAACAATCGGTACGTTGCCTCAGAGGACTTTGAGGATCTTTCATAACTTGACCCGTGGGCTTTTTGTTGTGCGTGGGGTTTTTTTGGTTGTTTTGTTTTTCAGTTAAAAGAAAAAACAAGATGGGTTTACCACATTAAAAGTTAAAGAGATTTTAACGGAAGTTGGAGAGAGTTGCCTGATTTTGCCATCACGGCATCAAAGCTCTGTTGTCAGTGTAGAAGAACGAAGGCAAGGTGCAGAATTATTATTCGCAAATAGATTAATTAAGGTTTGGTTTTGATTGCGCCCTTTATAATCCTTAAAAATGAATGAAACGCTTCTGAAAGACAGGATAGTTCCTGGGCTAAAAGTGACTCTTTTTGGTCAGACAATGCATGCCAAACCAGGAGGCTTGTTTGAAACTTTGCACTCTATTTTATGAATCTACATGGTGCAATGACAAGACAAATTGTTTAACCACTACACAAGGAAATCAGAACGGTTAACACAATGTTTGCGTTGAGGTTGGAATATTCCAGGATATTTGTGTGGCAGTTCTTTGCATGAATCTTGATGTGCACATAAATGTGTGGTACTGCAGAGCAGGACGTAATAAAGCCGTGTCTGAGGAACGGTGACTGATGTCCTTTGGCGTTCCTGGAGCCAGAGCCAGCTGCGTAACTAGAGGATGGCCCTGTGTTGCTCAGGGCTGCTGCCTCCTTCCAGTGTAACAAAAGTAGTTTGTCCCAGTCTCTGCCGCGTTAACGAACTCGCACTGGCTGCAGACAGATTCTTTTTGTGGTCCTCCTGGCTTCTGGAGTGGCACACCTGGGGACGAGTTTCTGTTCATCTTGAATCCGAGTTGAGAGGGCAAGTGGAAACTTTGCTTTGTACGCTGCGGGAACCCTCAGATTGAAAAGCTGCTTAATGCCTAATGAGGCAGAAACTTTGTGGGACTTGAGAGAAAAGGCTTTGAAAATCCCACAGGTAGTGAACTGATGTCTATCAAGGGCTGTTTTCCAGTTGTGTGCTTTTGAGAACTCCTCCTTCATCTGCCTCTTGGTGAAATGGTTTGTTCACCTACAGGCTTAGAGTTCTAAACTCTCTTATCTCCACATGCCCAGCCCGTGGTTTTCCGTGGGTGTTATGAGGCAGAGGAGTTAGCTTTAGAAGGAGCCCAAGACTGTTAGTGCAGGATGGCCCTAGAGCTGCCGAGAGAGAAGGCCGTGTCCTGTGACGGTGGTGTGTGGCCAGGCTGACTGACGCAGGGGTGTTTGTGCCAGGACAGGACGTGCTGCACCGCGTCTGAGCTGGTCCAATGCCGCGGCGGCGAAAGGACCCCGACTCCTGGGGCAGGGGGGTGCACGATCAGAGAGCGACTTTCCGGCTGCCGGGTTGGCTTGTACGTTGCTGATGTTCCAGTTCGGAGCCAAACTAGAGAGACTGGGTTTGCAGGTTTATGGCTGTGACTTACTGTGACAAAGACAGGCTTGTCAGAGCGATAAAGCATTTTCAGTTGCACAGCCCACAACCCTTTCTGATGAGCTAGAATATGACCTAAACCTTGAAAGATTTATATTTGTCCTTAGCCTGAAAAACACTCCTGTGCTATACTTGACTTTTTCCCTTGCACCTGCATTTCACTGTGGAAAATATTTATTTTAGTAAGAAAATGTTGTCATGGCTAATGCACCGAAAAGCAGAGCAGTTTCTTCTAAAATCTGCCTTGAGACCGTGAGTTCAAGCCAAAACGCTGATGTGTTCTCATGCGATACCACTGCAATACGAAAATAGCGTTAGGTGCAAAGACCTGAAAAGAGAGGTGGAAAATGAGAAGTAGGAGGTGAATAAGAGTAAGGATAAGTACTGGTTTAAACTGTGATGGGTGTCAATGCAGGAAGAAGTGGTTTTCATTACAGCTTCCAAAACTAAGAAACCTGTAAAATCTTAGCGCTCTATTCAGTGGATTCTGTCTAGTTAGCTTTTACTTGATGTAACTGTAAAAAACCAAACAATAAATTGCACTGTGTCCCACTTCCGGCATGTGATGGATTTTCACATGCTTGTATATTTATGTTGTTCCATTTGTGCACTATAAGCTTTTTTCTCCCCTTCTTTTTCAAAGGACTACTGCATTAGGTGTCACTTGGGAGGACCTGAATCTTCACCAGGGGTCTTACAAGTTTGTGATAGTTTGGCTTTTTCTGAAGGTGTATCGAGTTGAGCCACTGAAATTGCTGTTTTTTCCCCTAAAAAGCTTTCCCCGAGGATCGTCAATACGTGTACTTATTTTAATCATGTAGCCAGATGTACTAAGAATTTTATTTCAAAAGAAAACACTTGTAGTAGATTTCTGCCAAGAATGTTTTGTATCTCCTCCAGCATGGTAGCTCAGGGGTTTTTGCGATTCCGTCGCTTCAGACCAAGTTTGTGGACAGGACTGTTTCCCTGTGCTGCAAGTGACTTGTTCTCAGACAGATCTGTGATTAGCAAAGCCTGGTGTGATACTGGTAAATGCTGATCTTTCCTAAAACCTTTTTTAATACAAAAAGAGCTATGTGTAAGTTGGTAAGAGCATAAGATTAGCGAGGACAAATTTGGTTGTATTTTGTTAGCGATATATTTTTGAAATCACAGAATGTAAGCCTCGCGTCCTAACAAAGTATTAACAGAATTGTATTCTTGAATTACTTTTCAGGGTGTGTTACGCTAGTGTTTTCCATTGCTTCCCTCCTTTGAGGAAGGCAGCTCCTTCTGTTGGATAGAAACTATCCCTTTCTTAAAGATTCCGATTTAAATAAGCACGTGAAAGAGCTGAATGTCCTACGTAGAACTAAAGAGAAAAGAGCTAGTAGAAATGATCTTGAAAGACTTTACTTTGTATTTTAACACTCAAAATGCCACTTGGAAGCTTGCTTGGACAGATAGTCGGTTGAAGGCTCAACAGGAACAACAGTATCAGACTCTGCAAGGAGAAGGGAAAAAAAAAAAAAAAAAAAACCAACTTTGTTTTCTGAAGAAAGTATTGCACCCGAACTGAGAAGCAAAGCCTCTGGTCTGCGTGGGACACCAGTAGAGACTGAAATGTGTCAAGTGGGTCACGGCACTGAGAATATCTCACTTGTGTTCCGGGCTTTGCCTCAGCAACATCCTCATTTGCAGGTCGTTCCTAAAGTCTGGCGTGGTGCTCTTGGCTGAGGAACGCCAGTGAACGCCGCACGGCCATACTGCAGGTGCAGGGTAAGGAAGAAGGGGTGAAGGAATAATATCCGGACGAAACCGACGAGTCCAGCTGGGGACGCCTGGAGGAAGCCGGAATAGGAACTTGATCTCTCGGTGATGGGAAGCCAGGTAGAATGTGACTACAAAGCAGCTATTTTGATGGCTGCAGGAACAGAAGCACGCTACATGTTTAAAGCATAGAATTAAGTGAGGAAGCCCAAGTCAATTACGAGAAACGGTAATGAGTGTGAAAGGTTTTGCAGCCCAAAGAGGTGCAAAGCTGTCGCAAAACACCGACTTGAGTAAGAATGGGGAGCATGAGAAGCTGTTGAAGAATTTCTACAGCGAGATACCTGTCTAGCTGTGTCAAACACGACCTTTACCTGGCCCTCTGGATTCCTAATGAAAGAGCAGGCTTTGATGAGGAAAGAAATTTCCAAGTCCCAAAGTTAGGAAAAAGTATTGGTTAGTTATATATTTTTTTAAAAAAATATAACTAAAGAAGGGGGCAAAAGAGAACTAGTCAAGCTGCAGGATGAGTTGGAGCAGATCACAAATGGTGGTAGAAAAACGAGGGAACTTTGTACTCAGTTTTGCTAGCAAACTGCAGGACCATGGGGACACGTGGTCTCCAAAAAAACCCTGGGAAAAGAAAGTAGTAGGTGTCCTCGCTAGAGCCGAGTTGAAGCAAGTAGCAAAATGTGTTACTCCTGTAGCTTGTGAAGCAAGTGGTTTGAAACGATTTCCGGGAAGGTCCCTAGGATTTGGAATATGCAGAAAGTGACCTACAACTGATGTAGGTTGGTCCTGAAAGAACACAGATAGCAGAGGAAAGTTACCCAGGGTTGTGAAGCTCGACAAGTTGGAGGTTGTCAGGCAGTCACAGAAACCCGAGATCATGGTTCAGAGTTGGCAGGGCTCTATTCCAGACAGGCTGAAAAGACGTGCCTGTTGGTTTGGGGTGGTTGTGTCTTCTGTCCAGAAATAACATCATTAGAGAACACAGCTGTGGAAAAATTGCTCTTAGGTGTGAAGCTGGTGTTTGCTGGCAATGGCACGTGGAGGTGGGGGTGAAACTTGGAGTTACTCTGAGCTGAAGTCTTGAGCAACAGTATGGGCTTTTGTTCTGGGTTGGTTGGTTTGGTTTGTTTTTGTTTGTTTGAAGCTGTGCACAATGAATGTGTACGGTACCTGCAGTCCTGTGCTGTTACAGAGGAGGATCTCGGAAAGGCCTAGTGGGGCATGTGAAGACTCCTGGCCCCGGAACGGCAGGCCAGTACACCTGCAAGCGGCCGAGTTAATAAGAAGCTTCGGTGCAGTTGTGTGTGAAATACTTCTTGGTTATTGCTATGGTTAGCATCAAAGCAATTGAAAAGATGGGAACTAGACAGGTAAAGCTTTTTGTAGTAAGACCGCTCCAGTGGAGAATAGCAAAAAAAGACTGCAGGAGGCAGTTATCCCGCAGGAAGCTGTTTGTTTCTCGCTGAAGGCCATCACTGAAGATGTGCAAGAATCGTGGTCAAAAGATGAGACTACAGCAGCTTGCCCTCCACGCCCCTCTTTTTTTGGAAATGAAGGGGAAAAGGAGAGGGTTTCCCAGCTGCTAAGTTGAGACACTTGTGGAAGAGCGTGTGCGAGGTTCACATGTATGATGTAGAGACGGTGTAGGAGTCTGTGAGACCAAGGTGACAAGTTCTCTTCAATGAGGAAGCGTTGACAACGTGTCCATGAGATGTTAGCGCTGGGAGCTCGCTGCCCGCCTGTGTCACTTGTCACCAGAGGTGCGTTCAGAGGCTGGATCGACTCACGGGCCTCGAGGACTTGGTGTTTGAAAATACAGGATCCAATCTGACTTCCCTTACAGACCAACAAAGTTGGAGGCAAGTTTCTGACTCCTGTCACTAAATGAATTATCTCCCCCTGCCTCCCCACCGTCTGTCACAGTTCTACAGCTACCTTTGTAAAAAGCAAAATTTTGGTGTTCGGACATATGGCGCGAGGCTCATAATGTTAGACACAGGAGGTGTAAAAGAATTGTATGTCAACTTGTAAAGCAGGAGTCTTTTTTTGGAGGGGGGAGACGGGACACGTAAAGCAAAAGGAAGTGCGTACACAATTTCTGTAGTGATGAGTTAATATTTGAAGCGTAAAAGAAGTTTACGTATGTGGAAAAGATGCTAATTTTCTTGGGTTTACAAATCAACCTGTGCATTAAAAGCAAACGTATGAAATAGTAAAGCAGGACCAAGCGTACACTCACTTATAGCAGGAAGGTGCCAGTTACCATTGTGGCAAGAAATGCAGTAATACTTGATGAAAACTCCCAGGTCTGCACGTTTCTTTGCGGTTCTATTTTTATATTTATTTCGTGATTACATTTATGTAATACGTGAGCTGAGCACATTATCTTCAGAAACGTAACTGGAGAATAAAAAACAAGTAATAAAAAAGCCTTCTGGCCAGGTCGGTTGGGATTTTGCCGTGGCTCTGTGCGGAGAAGGCCCGTGTACTGGCAAGATCCATAGCAGTGGCCAGTGAGGAGCGCAGTGCAGGCAGGCGTTGGGCAGCGCGCCCGCGTGCCTGCTGTCCGTGCCAGTCAGGCTGATGCCGAAAACACTTCCCAGAGCGCTTCCAGAGCTTTTGTATGTAAGACTACTGAAATCTGTCTTCCTTCAGGCATGGATGTTCTTTTGGTGTGTTACATGCCTAAGGCTGAAGCCACAGCCACTCTTCGTGACTCCGTGTAGCCTTGTACCTCGATCGCGCAATCTCTTTGTGATAGGAATAGTCTTTATTTGTGGCTGAAGAAAGCTGGTGTGATGACTGAGATAAAAACTGCAATGAAGATTGTGTTCGTATATTAAATAAAATTGAAAAGGTCTTACTAGTGGGTGGAGAGAGAGAGAGATCGTCCTTTTAGAGATCCCTTTTCCAATAATCCTCTCCAGGCCCCCTTTTCTGTAGCAGGCCGTATCATCCGCGTCTGACAACTTTGTACCTTGTAGTTAAAAATAGTATGAAACGCTGGGTCACGGCCACAACTGGCAGGTGACAGCATGATTTCTGCAGGACTGACTGACTGAGATCCACGTTCCTAGAAGTGACTTGGAGCGTTTTTGGTTTAGAGGATGAAAGACTTAGACCAGAGCTGACTGCGGGAGCAAAACCCAGTCCTTTTTAGTGGAGAGCAGTAGCGTGTTCCACAGAATATTCTGCAATTGCCACAGCGAGTTAATTTGTTAACTGGTATTAACAGCTATTTATTGACTTCTGAAATATTGTTGGCTTTTCTTGAAATAATTGCACCATTCATCCACGTGTTCTGGATAAAAAAGCCAAATCTCTGAGGACTGCTCCCTGAGGACTGCTCAAAAGATGCAGGATAGACTCTCTAGTCCTTCCACAGAAGCTCTAATTATTAAAAAAAAAAAAAATATTCTAGGCTTGTTGTAGTGTGCAAGGGGTATAGGAACATTGCTCTATACCTTAATGTCTCTCTCTGGCTCGAGCCTGTACAAAAGGCACATGGATTTTCAAATACTGCGGGTTTTTTGAGGATAACCGGACTTTCAAGTCCAGCTCATAGATTTCTGTAGAATTAAATTCTACGAGCCACTGTCATTAACAATCCTAGATGGAGCTACAAGGAATTACCTTCTCTTGTACGATAAAAACCAAGCTATTTTCTGAAGAAAATACTTGAAAAATTTCCTGCTTTAGCCAAAAAGATGGTTACAAATGGATTTGGCTCTCAGAGACCAATGAAGATTTTCTATTTCTCAGGGAGACGTCCAACCTAAGCAGACTACATAGAAACCCCCTGTGATGCCATAGCAGATAGCCTCGGCACGGGTGCTATAGTGCTCTTCCCCTTTTTGTAAATATGCCAAACCAATCCCAAGGCACTACTTGCGCTGCTTCTTTCTTTCCTCCTGCAGACTGAACTGCTCTTCTGCTTCAACTTGAAAACTGGGTTATGCTCTTTCTTTGCCCTTTGTCTTCTTTTTTCTTTTCCTTTTTGCAGGGAAAGATACTAGAGGAATATTGTTGCCAAAGTTGGTCCTGATCAGTTTCTTTCTTACTTGTATTATGGCAGCCTTCTGGGGTTTTCCATCTTCTTTGCTTTTTTTCAGTCAGTTCAACAGGTTGATTGTCACCTGCTTTTCCAGGGGCTTGATCTGGCCCTGCTGTATCGGTTCCTTCTGCCGTTTAGGCGATTACTTCAGCGTTGCTCTTTCTTCATACCCAAATGGCAGCATTAAGAACGAGGTCCGTTAGCGCGTAGGAGCTTACACGACAAAGCAGGAGATGGGGTCCCACTTGCTGTTTGTCTTAAATGTCACAATATTAAGGTTAGATCCAGCTTTTCTCTCTCTTTTTGACATTACTTGTTATGTTTCTTCTATCTATTCCACTTTTAATGACTCCTAGATAAAAGAATTGATGAAGAAAAACATCCACCCACTGCATCCAGAATTGATGCAGGTGGTTACTCTGTGCTGCATCCCATAGGGCCGGCAAGAAAAGAAGTGACAGCAGAAAAGGAGTTAACGTTGTGTCCGTTCAACCTTGTAGATGGGCTTTTCTCAGGGCTTAGACCTTGACCGTTAAATCTGCTCAAACCTCCAGCCTGGCGTGTATTTTCAGGCTTTAACGATCATACACGTCAACGCACACACGCGCCTTCCTGCACAGATCGAGCCATGGCAGAATCAATTTGCTTGTGATAAGAAGGCAGCTGAAATCAACGGTAATCTGGCTGGAATTGCGTTCTTTTTTTTGTGTGCTTTTCTAATTAAAGAGTACTGTTACTCTAAATTATTTTTTTTAATCAATTGTGTATAATAAACCCTGGCGTTATCTTAATTTATTAATGGAATAGTGTTTCAATGTCTGTAACCTAATCAAAGCTCTGTTCGAATACTAAAGCAACTGCAACAGTCGGCTGCTTGTAAGTTTGGGATGCAAAGGGGGCAATACAGTAACGGTTCAAAGCGCAGGAGTACTAAACAGATGACCTTTTTCCTCTGTGAGGTTTCCTTTTAGTCAAGTCCATTGTGAAAGATGTCAGTGGAACTCAGGTTGTTTTTATGGCTCAGGATTTCATTTTTGATTCAATCGGAGACATCTGCCACGAGAAAGGGAGGGTTGAGGTTGATGCTCCGGAGACAATAAAACAAATCCCCAAAGCACAAGTTTACTCGCTTTGTATTTTGGATCTTTGGATCGCATCCTTTTTTCTGAATTGGCCACGTGTCTTGTATAGCTAACAGGGATGCAAGCTTTTGCCTCCATAGCGTAATCTTCCGCTAAAAAGAAACGGGTATTGGCCGTCGCCCTCAGCCAGGGCCCATTTGGGCTGTATCGGCTTACTGAACGGTACCGCATTTCCCCGAGGTCCGATCCTTATCCCTGGAGATGAGAGAGAATTACATCGCGCCCTTGGCCCCTTGCTCGCAGAGCCCGTTCCCCGCCAGGGCGTGCAGAGTCGTCTCCAGTGCTTGCCCTCTGGGGAAAGGTGCAGTTCCAGGACATCGGGGCAAAAAGCTTCTGGCCGTTGGCACAGATGGACTCCAGCCGAAGGTCTGGCATAGTTTGGAGGAAAATCCATAAACCACAATCCATGCGTGCACACTAATAATAAATTTGACAACTGCTCATTAAGGTTGTTTGAATTGGTTAAGGTGTGTATAATCTGCCCCACAGGTTTGTGCAAGGTACAAGTGTAAGGTCTGTATATATGTATTTAAAATAGGCTATTTTAAGTCTTCTAATGTGTAGGATAATTGGTTGCTAAACATTAAGGAGACACAAGTATTAGTTTCCCCTCCCGGAGGAAATGAGAGTCTTTATGAAATTCCAGTGATTGACAGGTGGTAGCTGAGTGAAAAGCAGTCTGGGAAGAGAAGCCTTTAACTTAATTTCTTTTTTCCTGATCGTACCTCTCGCCTCCTCCCTCTATTCTTGAGCACTCAAAAAGTGAGGTGCAGAACGTGAACCAACTGCTACTAAAATAAAAGGTCATTGAATGATTTGTAGTGAATGTATGTAAAACCGGGACTTTGTACTGGTGTTTCGCCCTGCTTCCTTGGTCTCCCTTCTCCTAGCTGAAGGTCAAAAGCACCATAGGCTGTCTCACGTTCGCTGCTCGGGAGCAGAGGGTGGTGTGCTCCTTCCCGGGCCACCCCGGCAGAACGTGACCTTGCAGCCATCCTTCACGCGGACTTCTTGGTTTGCTTTCAGCCATCGCAAGACGTGCTCTTCCCACGTCTTAACAGTAAACACAGTTAAACCAGTGATTTAGGAGCTTTTGGTTTGCAAGGTAGTATAAATGAACTTGATGACTACTCGCTTATACTGGAAGCGTGGTATAACTGTCTCTTGAAATCATGACCTGGAATCAGTTATGCTTTAGGACTAGTGTTAAATTTTTCCTTTTTTTCAAATGGGAATTTCCGTCTGTTAATTCCTTTGGGCGGTCTTTGCGTTGCACGGTTTTGTGTTTCTGCCCCACGCTTGTCAGGTTTGCGTGGAGAGACAGATAAAATGCAAAAACTGTTATAAGGCGGCAGTAACAGACATACGGATGGGTCAAATCTTCCTCTCTATCAGTCAAAAAAAAAAAAAAAAAAAAAAAGGGGGGGGGGAAAAAAAAAAAAAAAAAAAAAGGAGTGGGAGGAATAAAGAGAAGAACCAACAGATAACCGAAACAGGGGCTTTTGACTTGGCTGTCTGGCTCTAAGGTTCTCATGTTCATCGTCCCTGCTTTTGTGCTGCTGCCACGTTGAGCTTAATAGACAATATAAACCACACAAAAATTACTTTGACATACAGCTATTCTATGAGCTGCATAGCTTTTTCCTTTTACTTGGTCACCAACAGAGTTGGGGTTTTGGAGTTTAACGATCTCTCTGCACCCTTCCCTCCCAAATCCAGCGCCATGAATGAGCTTCAACGCGCTCCCATGGCACGGGTTTGCTCCTGCTGCTGCTGCAGGGTGTGGTGTGGCTGGCGGCCAGACAGATGTTTGCGAGGATCTGGATCTCTACAGATGTTCTGGCGGAATGGATTAGATCTGAAGGGCGCAGCTCACGGCTGTGAAACCTGGCTGTGGTTTCAGCAGAAACGGTCCCCTGCCTGTCCCGCTCTGCGCGCGGTCGTTGGACCGTCAGCAGTAGGCACGGCGCTGACGGGAGCGGCGTGGGAAGGGCCGGGGCAGCGGTGGGCAGCCTGCACGCGGGAGCCTGCGTGGGCTCTGGGTCCTGGCCAACCCTCTGTCAGTGGCCATTTCCACCTTCTTTCCTATTGCAGCTCCAGCCAGCTGTGCCAGTCGGTCTGTATTTACGGGTACCCGCGGATGGGAACCAGTTGATTTTTTTCTAATTATTGCCACTTAGGGACAAGCTGCAGGCAAAACGAGCGCACAGAGAGTCGTCCGGCGTTACGTTTAGCCTGTTCTCTTTTACCGGTTTCTAGTTCTCTTTTGTTCTCAAGGGAAGCAAACTATTTCTTTATCAACCTGCTATCTTACTCGTCTTTAGATGAACCTGCGTGTCGGCATCCTCGCGTAACCTTAGCTGGGTCCTGCTGTGGTGTCAGGAAGGGCTCTGGCAGACTTGTAATACCGAGAATGATTTTTTTCTTTAATAATTTAATTATTTTAAAATTTATTTATTTATTTCAGAAACACCTGTGCTGAGCTGCTAAGCAGGTGGCAAGTGCGCAGCAGCCTTGAGCAAACCCAGGCAGCACCTACGGAACTGGTTGCCGCTGCACGATGCCGGGCGTGCGCCTGTGTGTGGGTGCTGCCAGGCACAGGCCTCGTCGCCTTTGCCGTGTCCACCCAGCGTAGCTCTTGAGGGTACAGGAAGTCCGGACGGCGATACGAAGCCGTTGTCCCAGTTGTCCTTTGGTTACGTGGAATGAGCTATTATGGGTCTGGTTCTTGGCTCGTGCGTCGTTTCCAAAAATAGCGCAAACACCCTTTCTGAGGACACAGATGGTGGTATTGTGGCTTTACGCACTGTTGCGCCGTATGAATTATAGATGAGTGGTATTGTCGAAATATTGCTCTAAATAAGGAAAAGGGAAGAGAAGCCTCTTTCTGCCGCTTGATTTTACTCACGCATCTACTGGAAAGGGGTTTTGATATCTGCAAAACTCCTTGGAAGTCTAGTTATTTCCCTTTCACAATCCAAAGATGTGTTTACCATCCTGGAACCGTAACAGAGCATAGCAGTTCTCACCTGAAGGACTTGCAAGCGGAGTCCGTTTGCTCCACAGAACTGTATGGGAAAAGTCAGATTTCAGTTTGCGTCCACGAGAACGGCGAGTTTTGTGAATTACCGGTTTATCATTTGTTAGAATTGACTTGTTTCTTCCTGATGTACCAATTCAGCTATTATTAAAGCAGTTGGTGCTTAGTCGAACGCAGGGTGAGGTTTGTTTGTATGCATGTCATTGTTCCACATCTTTTCAGGTCAGTAACAATAAGCTTCTTGCGTAGTCTTCAGACAAAATTTCAAACAGGAAGACGACTCTTTTAAAGGCCTTAAATCCCTTTTTAGGAAACAATGCGTAGGTATGAGCCTTGTCACATGCAACGTCAACAGAATCCTTTAGCTTATAGATTACTTGCGTTTTCGTTAAAAAAAAAAGATTGCTAATTATACTAGATTGCTTGATTATTTTATTATTTTTTCCCCCCATAGCTGTGCAATAAGAGACCAGCACATGTGCCAGTTTGGTAAGCAGTCCTTTCTTCTGCAGGAAGGGGGCAATTTTGTTACTTTTAATGTCCACGTTATTTCTTGAAGTTTATCTTGTATGTTTTTATTGTAGTCCTCGCTAGCTTTTTCCTTGCGTGAGCCTGACACAGCTTTTGGGAATGAATCCCGGAACCAGCTTCAAGCTTCTGGAGTGAAATGATGACCTTGTTGATTTTCAGCATGGTTGGATTTCACTTCAGGATGTGAACTTCGCGTTCACTTCAGATGAATCCTGTTTTGTTTCCTCCTGCGTGGGGAGGCTCCCGTGTAGCGAGGCTGTAGCAAGGTTCACTCCCGTACAGCGAGGCTGTAGCAAGGTTTATTCCCATACAGGGAGGCTGTAGCAAGGTTCACTCCCGTACAGCGAGGCTGTAGCAAGGTTCATTCCCGTACAGCGAGGCTATAGCAAGGTTCACTCCCGCACAGCGAGGCTGTAGCAAGGTTTATTCCCGTATAGCAGGGCTGTGAGTGGAGACAACTCAGTAGACTGTTGATGAGAAGCCCACGAAGCCAAACTGATCCGGAGGTGACGGAGGTGGAGTGGTGCTGTGGGGTCCTGTGCTGAAGAGAAGATCTTCCAGTAACCTTGAGACAAGCTGACTTAAACAAAGCTGGTTCCAGCTGCTGTTGCAGGAAACGAGGGGACTGATGCAAACGGGTAAGATCCGTGGCAGCGCGTGGAGCAGCAGCCCAGCGTCATGCCTGCGGATAGCATTTGTGTGCAGGTTAGGCCAGAGATGAGAAGCGGGGTGAAGTGCCTGGAAATTTAGGAAGCATCTGAATCTAATAAATTACTTGATGTTTCCTTACTCCCAACTTGGGCAACTTTCTCTTGTTTATGGCAGGATTTGCGGAGCTCTGAATCTTCTTAGATGATCTCTGTATGTATGATGATCTGGGAATTTATGAGTGAAACAAGACAGTATGGCTGAAGAACAGGTCCTGTTACGCATTATATCTAATGTGTAAGGGCAACAATAAAAAACAAGGAAAAATTTGATAGTCGCTATCAATAGCGGACGAGCTTTTCTGTCAATTCGCTTTTTGTGAAACCATTGAAATTCCATTGAAAAGGAAAAAGACGTTGTTAGAGGTTTCTTTGCTGTTTCAGTGGCATTTTCACAAGATAGAAAAATTCAGAAGTTTTAAATGTGAGGTTTGTGCCACCGTATTTCAGTCATAAAGGCAGGCTAAAGTGGATCCAGTGTTGTGTCTCCAGTTCAGGCTGGCATCTGATGAGGCGCTTGCCGTCGCGTGAACTGTCATAGCAATCCTGGGAGACTTCTTCTGTAGGCACTGCTGCGTGGGGACAGAACTAAGCTGTTGGTGTGAAGGCTGCCCTGGTGAGCTCTGCTGGCATTGCTGCTTTAACACAGCCGTGTGTTTGGGTGCTGTCCGGGTGCAAGGGCTGCCGTAGAGCGTGCTGTCCCGCATACCCCATCTGGTTCTGGCGGGACGCGTCGTCTGACTGGAGGCAGTTTTGTGCGTTCTCCTTCCTTCCTTTGCGGCAGCTCCGTACGCGCCGCTGGCTTGTCAAGGTGGGCGACGTGTCCGAGGCATCTCCAGGAGCCCCGGGCCGGCTGCGCGAGCTCTGCCCGGCGTGGTGAGGTGCAGTGCACGTGCGGCGACAGTCGGACTCGTGGAATGCGTTTTACCTAGGTTTCCCCGGAAATTCACGTGAAAAAAAACCCCAAACTTCGGTCTTTGCTCTTTTGGAAGGTCAAGAGCTGCCCCCAGTTGGAATTTCCAGCAGAGACCCAACGTGTACCCCTTTAACTCCTTTGAGTACTGACCTTGTGCTTGCCTGTGCCAGGCGTAGTTTTGCAGGAATGAGTAACTGTGTGTGTATGGAAGGGAGGTATATTAAATGTGAACGGCAGAGCAGCTTTCCTCTTTGAGTTCCATTTTTAGAGGATGAATATGCATGTGTGTTTAAAAAATACCCGAAGCTTAGATATGTTGGTGTGATTGGAAGAAAATAAGGGCTACACTCTGAATAATATAAAAAAAACACCCAACCCAGACCCCCAAACCAATAAAATAAAAAAAAAATTCCAGCTGGAGTTCTATCAATCAATTAGAAAGGATTATTTTAACAACTCTGATGTTTTTACTTCCATCAGCTTTTTTTAACCGAATGCCTCGTATGTTTGATGATACCTCGAGCGTGCCTTAATGATTAAGGAACCGTTTGATCTCTTGCAGAAACATTACTCTGCACTTGAGTATACTTCATTGCTCAAGCTGCTGTTTCATTGTTTGCTTCCTTTTGTACCAAGCAAAACCTTTTTGGCCAGACCCGAGTCGATGATTTTCTTAAAGGCTAGGTGATAAACTTAAAAGCATCCTTTGCACTTGTGGTGTTAGATGAGACCTGGCCTAGTACAGTACCGCAAATGATGGGAACCTGGCAGGCACTAAATCCCTCCTGTAGATCGAGACATCTTGTTCCACTGAGCAGTTTCCTCTCCAGCACCAAGTATGGGCTTCTGTTGCGTTTGCAAAGTGCTTCTTTGCAGCTTGCAGTGGCGTCCTTTTTGTAGGAGCAGATTGCAGAATTTACCCAGTTTATTTTTTCAAGCATACTCAGAAGAAACTGAAAGGGTACCAAATGCAGTAAAATATTGAAACAATAATGTGTTTAGGTAACTCTTAATATAATCTTAGTTTGGCTTCGGGAAGAATTCTTGCTTGTTGTTGTGTGATGTGGTTACACGAAGGGGAGCTCCTCTTGGAACACGTCTGGAACATTCGCCCGAGGGCACAAAAAGCATTAAAGGATTCGTTGCCCTCCGGCATGTGTAATGTGGAAGACAGCCACCTGGGAGTTCACAAATTAAATTCCCGAATTATCTTCTATCATAGGAAAGGAAGTGTTTGGTGTTTGAATAGCACATTGCAACACATTAGCCCCAAGTTTTCTGTGGAGATAATTGTGTGGGGCACCAGAATTCTGTAACGCTTCTCAGATGTGTTTTAATTGTTGTGTTTGAAGCTTCAGTAACTGATAGAGTGCAGGGAACAACTGAAGAAAATATAAACATCTAGTAGCTTCTGTTAGTTCAAATGTCTTGTTCATTTCATTAACCCTTTTTCTGAACTGTGTTTTTGCTGTTTTCCCTGCCGTGGAGCTGGTTCCCGCCTCTGTTTCTCGGGCCGAGCTGGGACTCTCTGGCCTGGCGCAGTTGCTGCTGCTGGTAGTTTTCTGCAGAGGCATGTGGGGAATTCGGGCCAAGCGCGGCTTCCGTAACCTGGGGTGTCCCAGGGCGGTAATACGTGAGTGCATACCTGCGCCGCGTTGTTACGGCTGTCCCCCTAAAAGTGCTGCTCAGTTTTTCGTGACAAACTGGTTGAGCCCGGTAACTCCAAGTTCCGGCTAAGTGCATTTCTGCATTGTTAGTATTGCAGCTGGGCTGGAGGAGGTATGACAACGGAGCAAGAGTCACTAGTTGCTTCGGAGAGCCCAGAGCTGAGCAGGTGAGACAAAACACGTAAGAGGTGCGAAGTCTGTCCCCTGTTCTGTGGGTGTGTGTAGGGCGGATTTGGGTTTTTGTTAGGGTTTCCTTTTCTTCTCTGGTCTGAGCCCGTCCGTCCTCTCTTTCCCTGTTCACCCTTCCGTTTCTGCAGCTACGGCCCTCACAGTGCACAGGCAGTCCTGCAGAGGTTTTGGCCCCACCGAGTTTAGGACATTTTATGGTCTTAAGCGTGGGTGGATTTGCTGATGGGGTAGAGTTGCACTGAAGTTGATGCCACCAGGTACCGCGGCGGAGGCGCGATCTACAGATTTCACTTATATCCTCTGTCTGTAGATTTTCTCCTGACTTGTGTTGGAAATTGGAAACACAACTCTAGTTGAGAGATGTAAAATCTGTGTATCTGTGCGGCACTGAGCAGGTTTCCTTTGGAGTAAGACTAATCCAGATGGTTTTATTGACACAGGGTAGTATTAAAAGTGTGCAAGTTCAATGACAATGTGTATTAAAACCTCCCAGTGTAGTGTGAAGTGATCCCGCTGAGCGTCAGCAACAGTCGTGGAGAGGGGATGTAGTGAGAAACCAAAGCTCGTCAAAGGAGGCGGCAACTATCAAGGCAGACACGGGCTATTTTCCTACGAGATTGGATCCTGTGAAGAGGAGATGGGAACAGGCATTCAGCAGGAGCTTTTATGACTTTTATTTGCAGTCAAAAGCTCTGCAGAAACCCCAGGAGCATCAGCTTCCTGAGAGGCTTGTGCAGAAAAGCCCAGGATTGGGCAGTTTGCTTGGGACTTCACAAAAGCCTAAACTTGAATTTCACTTAAAATCTAATGGATGGCACCAAAGGAACATTTCAGATTGTGTTCCTGAGTTTGTTGCCGGCCGTCAGCTAGAAAACAAAGACCAGCACGCTTCCGTGGTGTATTTATGTAAAACAAAAAGCAAAAAATCTGGCACCGTAGCTGTTTCTTTTAAAATCATCAGAAAATTATGAATAGTCATACAGCAACAGGCAGGTCGTAGCAGAGATGTTGCCATTTTGAATGCTGCGTGTGTATGGAAAACTATGTAGAGGTTTTGTAAGCTGTGATATCTGTGAAGAGACGTGAGCCCAGGACTTGATGTACAGCATCCGTAAGGATGAAGTACTGTTAGAAATTAACTGTATGAGTGAAAGAGAAGCAGTTGCGTGTGGTTTGGAGACTGTTTCAACAACATGTCCCATATAATAATTTTCATAGAGATGTATTTATCTTTTTTGTCCCCTCTGAATTCCCGGTGTTACCCGGGATTGTTTGCTTTTATGATTGCTTTGGTTTCTGAGGCAGAAATCCTTATTATTAATATTGAGCGAACCACAAAAATTCCTATTGTCGCATCTTTGAAGACGACATCACCTTTTTTTCTCTTCTGAAAAATTGACCAATATGCAGTTGGAAATCATTCGCTTTACAGCCTTTCAGCCACAATCCAGAAGTACTCTAAAACCAGTGTACGCTGCGGACCGGTAAGAGGGTGTGAGGCACAGTAAGTGGATTTTACTCAAGCTCTGGCAGGGTTTTAGAGGATAAGGCGTAGCGTGAAACGCCACTGTGAGGAGGACGTAAGATGGAATGGGTCACTGGGCTGCAGCTCTCGCTTTCCGACACATACGCTTGTTCATAGAAAATACTAGAGATGATACTGTGACGCGTTACAAGTTGACGGTACGGTCACCTGGAATGCCGGGAAGATGTTGCCGATTGCAGTTACATTTAGGACCGTCTGCACGAGAAGAGCAGCAAACGACAGGCAAGCGAACTGCCTGAAGACGGTTGTACCCCGTGACTTAAAGATCTTACAACTTAAGGAACAGTTTTCTTCTAGAAGCTGCTTTTTTTTCTTAAGAGAGCTTTTGAAAATGTTCCTGAGCTTCACAGAAACACTGTAAGCCCTTACTAAGTACAAATTAATCAGATGAAGCCATAAAGAAAAGTAGTGAGGTGCCTTTTTGAGACCTGGGATCTTGGTCTCTTTTAATTTGCATTCCTTCGGCAAAAATGATTGAGGGCAAGATCGTGGAAGATGCTGTCTGCAAGGCGGGAGGGAAAGATGCCTCCGGCGGAAGACGAGGATTTGGAGCTTTATTTGGGGATTAAGTTGATCACAAAATGCATTTGTGACTGTCCTAGTTACTGAATCGGGAATTGCTTGCTGCGCTTGGGGTGTTGGCTGCTTACTGGGGTGAATAGGGACCGATGCGCACGCGCCGCTCGAGTACCAGGCCCTCAGCTTCTAAGGCAGAAGTTTGCTTTCGGACGTCCTCGCCCACAGTTATCTGTGTTAGTGTTCTGGTTTGAGGACCTCCCTGTCCCAGGAGGCAAAACAGGACCAGTTTTGTTCAGAAATTCTGCTTTCAAACTAGTCTCTCTGCTCGGGAGAGAGGAGAGAGGGAACATCTGTCGCTCGGCTTGCTTGGGCCAATCCGGCCCAGACCACGACAGTTAGTAAAAAGGAGATACGATATAGCCATGAAATATTCTGTACGTGCATGATTTCACTTTGTCACCCGTGAGAGACCAGCGTGACGCAAACTGACCGGTGAAGTTCCGAGTCTGTGAGCGCGGCTACAGCTCGTACAAACTCATCGTTACTGTGCGGTTGGGTTTTTTTTGCTGAGCGGGCATCAGCATTGTCTTCCGTTTCTTCTTGTGCAAATCATAGCACCAGAAAACAGTTTGACCATCGAAGGTGGTGAAGGATTTTCCTTTGCCGAGGTCATTTCTGCCTCCTGTTATTGACTAGTCTGTAAAGGGTCGGCGTCGGCCCACTTGCAGTCGGCTCTCATGTCCTCTTGAAATGGAGTGCGTTGGCCGGTCATGTCAGCGAGACGCCTTCCTCGTTCCCTTTTGCTTCTTAGCCCTGGGCAAGTGTTGAATAACTTCTCGTCTTAGCTTATCCCTAGAACGTCCCTTTCTGATGTTTCAGCTGTGTCACATTGTGCTTATAGCCGACTGTGGGAGGTCAAGAGACAAGTTACTGATCGCACTACCTGAAAACGCTGAAAATGGAGTCTTTTATCAGAAGATCTCACAGTAATAATAAGAGACGAAATGCACGTTCCTTAAGCATTTATGCTGTATTTATTAGGAGACGAAGATTAAATATTTGAATTTCAAGAGGTTTGCACTTGCACTTTATAGCCAGGTGGCTTGGATTTGAATTCTTGTGGTGGCAAATCCCCAAAACTGGATAAATATGGGATACTGTGTGTAACTACAGCCGCTCAGTGTTGCAGTATAACCTCCCAAATGGCTTCACTTAATCAGAGATTTCACTCTTTCCTTCATAGAAGCTTAAAGGTAACATAAAAATATAAAATTTTTATTCACGTTCTAACATTTGCTTTTAATAAGTTTCAGCTCTGATCAAACCCCACAGTTGTTCTCTACCAAGAAGTCTTATTTCATGACCACAACACCTGATACCTTGTTTAAAGCATTCGTGTTACTGGGTTTGGTCTGGTTTTTCTATGCAGGCTGTAACATAACACGTAAGACAATTTTTGTATAAAGCTAAATTGGGATGTTCCATGTGCTTTTTCCAAGTTCAATTTTAACGTCAGAATGACACCTGCAGAGGTGCGTGTTGGGCTATACTGGCACTCTTAAAAAGTAACTTGATGTTCCAGAACAAGAAGGACCATTAAATCTAGGAACAGCCAACGTGATGATGAGGCTATTTTAATTACAGATAGCATCTCGGGGCTTCAACCATCTACGTGCTCCACAGGCTTCCAGGCTGGTTGCCCGCTGTGCCTGGTACAGGACTCCGTCCCCGCAGCGCTCGGGTACGCGGAGCGGGACGTTCCGTCCCTTGAAGAGGCCTGGGCTGCCAGTCGGCGTCCTTGTGCGCAGGCGTTCCGGAACCAAGTGCTCTGGGCAAACTCCCTCTTCACGGGCCAGGCCTGGCGGTTCCTCCGAGGGCTCCTTCTGAATTCAGTGCTTTGGGAGACATGTGCATGAGGCGCGAATAAGGTGGAAGCGGAGATACCTTGCGGTGAGAGGAAGGGCGAAAGCACTAGACAAGCTATGTCGCCATCAGCCTAGTGGTTTTTCTTCCCCCCGTCGGTGGTTTAATCTGATATGAGCAGATGGCCGGATCATCCGCTTTCAGGTTGCGATAAAATCTCTCCCTGCTTCCGAATTAGCCATCTAAGGAAATGCCATCTTAAATTTTGCAAGAAATCTTTGAGTGTTTTCAAGTGACAGCGGTTTGGATTTCAGTTTGTACCCTCGCGCGCTTAGGAAAAGCCCTCCGTCAGCTACTGCTGTCCTCTTTGTGAGGATTTCCCGGCGTACCATTCGGGTCGCCTGAGGCGACTGCTTTTTCTTCATGACTTTGCCACAGGAGTGTGACTCTCTTCACAGCAGTCCGCTTTGCTGTGCTGCAGTGCCATGGGGGGACGTATTCCTTTAGCTTTCAAGCGTTCAGTTAGCACTTAAAGGTGAAAAGTTACTTTTAAAAAGTGAAAAATAACACTTCATAAAGTGTTACTTTGCCTTTTTTACTTTTTTTGCATTCTTTTACTAGGAGGAAATAATTAGGTTTAAAAAAAAAAAAGAAATATGGGCCTTTTGCCACTCTTTGTCACGGGGAAAAAAAAGAGTCCCGCTGAAAATATATTAAAACTTTTTCTTTGTTGCATAAACATTTCAGCTAGAATTATAAACGCAACAGCGACAAAATAAACAGGTTCTTTTCCATGTAGACCTCCTGTCCATAAACTTGTTGTTTTGATAATTAGACTTGATACATGATTTCTTTCTGTCAGGTTCTACACAGAACTCAGCGCGTCGCTCTAGCAGGGTGAGGGAGAACTGATTTATAGACGAGCCGTAAGACCGAGGGATGTTTGGACACGTGGATTTTCAACATGTACCTTTTTTGCATTAGGAATGCATTTTGCCTTTTGAGCGACTCTGCAAGTCGCTTTTTAAAGTTTTCGGTCGCTTTCACAGCCTGGAGGGTACTGGTATTCTAAAGGCTGACACACATAAATTTGGATTCACACCTGCATAAGTAAAAAGAATAGTTCTTACTCATTCCTCAGCCTGAGTAATTTGTCATTTAATACCAACGCTGTTATGCGATGATTGTCTTTCTCACAAAGAGTTTCAGTTATTGTTGTATCAAATGCAATGTGAACTGAATACTGATGGCTGTAATGAATGACGTTTTCATTAAGCCTGAAGAAGCTGAATCTCTTTCTACTTGGTAAGTTCAGGAATTCTTTTCTCTGTTGGTGAAAAATACCCCGAGCCTTCTGAGGATCAACCACCTGCTGTCTTGGTGCATTTGAACCCCGTCCTTCATAGAAGAAAATGTGTGGGGTTTTTTTTTTTTTCCCCCCAATGGGAAAATGTCGGTTTACCTTCTAAAAAACGTAGCTAAATACGCTGCATTAAAACAACAGGCTCTGCTTCTAAATTCGTAAATGGGAGTGACGCGAGTGGCTTTGGAGTGAGATGTTGTGCTGTACTGTTGAAACTCTGTTGGCTTTGTCTGGCTTCAGCTGCTAGCCATTGGTTTTGGCTAGCTCCTTCCCTGCTAAATTAATGAGCTTGGTAATATCCGGTATTTTCTCCACATGAGAAGATATTTCTAACTCTGTCACCTCTTCATCTTTTTGATAAGCGATTCCAACCATACCCGTGTACCAGGCTTTGAAGTACATCTTCGAGGCATATGCTTCCTAGTTCGGCAGTGCAGTGGAATATCCTTGACCATTGCTAACGCCTCGGTGAGTTTTACACGGAGGGAGGCGGCGAGGAGGCTGTCCAGGTCCTTCAGCCCTGAGCCGTTGCTCACTAGGGCTGTGTAATTAATAATGAGTTCCTGTGCTCTCTCATATGCTTATAAAGGTTCACTCACCTCCCTCGGTCCAGATGTTTTTACTATCTTAAACAGTAGTAGAATAGGATATTTACAAAATGTGGAATAACAGGCTAATCCTGGCAAATGTAACATAATACCTGCCCATTGTGACAGCGTATGACTTTTTTGTATCGTGGTGTTACATCCTTGTCTGCGGCCGCGTCCTCCATCTGTTTCGCTCCATGTCAAAAACCTGACCGAGGCAGGTTTACAGCACGTTCAGGGAGTTGGGCTCTAGCAGACGGGGCTGCTTGTGCTCAGAAGCTGCTGCCAGCCGGCTGTCCCTCGCTGCCAGCCGGGTTCCTTAGGTCAGCCTTGTCCCCTGCCGAAGCGCCTCGGTGAGGGCGACGGCGACCCAACAAGAAATCTATGTATGGTTACGCAGGCACACGGAGCAACGTGGGGTTTTTTCCATTCACAAGCAGCGGGCTTTTTTTTTTTTTTTCCCCTCTGCAGTAATGTGATTTGCTACCGTGGACTTAAATTATCACCACAAAAAAGTTCATTTCACTGCCTTTTTTCTCACAGCTCTTATTAATATCTCCATGCATTTTATCACATGAAGCATTTGTGATTAAGGAATAACCTTGGTTGTCTCCACCTCCTTTCGTGGGGGGGAGGAGTTGATTTTATTCCCTTTGCATTTATAGGAAATGGCTGAAATCTTCCTTTTCAGTGCAAATTGCGTTGTATTTGACTTCTCGTTGGTGCCGGGTAGTATGAATGAGGAAAGGTACGAACAACGTACAAAACAATGAGACGGTGTCCGATCAAGAATGAGGAATGAGCAAAGCCAAGGTCAAGGTGATGATTGCATTGTAAGGCCAGGCGTGAAATACCCCATTGTGACAGTAGCGCTGGCTGACACGTGCCCAGATAACAGGGAGACAGTGCAGAGTCGGTGTCAAGGTCAGACCGCCCGCGTTTGAGTGTCTTTGGCTTCTGACTGTTCTTGAAAGAAAGAATTTGTGCGAGTGTTTGAAGAAGCCTTAAATCTGGCTTGGTGCATACCCAATTACTAATATATCTCTCCTAAAAGAGTTGGAATAAGTGGATGTCGGATTGTAAAAAGAAGTCATAAATGACTTGAGTAAGAGAAATATCTCTGTGGATGAGCCAAATTCCTTCAGTTTGTTAGCGTAGCCTGTTATTTTGTTGGAAAGTGCTGTCACTGCAACAGCAAATTCTGTTCTTCTGGAAGCTGTTTAGTTTTTGTGGCATCTGGCAGCATCTTCAATATGAGTCTTCGATTGTATTTGATGGAAATATAACCGAGTTCCATCTGTTTAACACGTGCTTTCTACCGAAAGTGGGGCACACATGCGAGTTTATTTCCGATGTTCATAAATAAGATACCAGCGAAACCCACAGTACCAAGCCAGACTCTTCTGGAATGGATTTTAGCATCTTAACCACGGGAAGCAATTGAGCCCCCTTCTTACCCCCCTTTATTTTTCCCGCCGACCCGCCCACATGCTCCTTGTGGTGCAGTAGGTTTTGGAGCTCTTTTTTTAAAGCCGTCTTTAATTTTCCTGAAAAACCAGATGAAAATGGATCGTGGTGGCTTTAAAGAAAACAGGAAAATTGCTAATGGTGCTGCAGCTGTCCAGTTCTGTTTACGGTACACATGGGAGTACTGGAAACGGTCTGCCGGAGAAATGTGGACGCTTAGCCCACAGAGATATGGAGAGCAGAGGTTTTACCTTTTAGGCTTGGGGCAGCCGCAGTGAAGTAGAGCGCTGGCAGGCAGGGGTTGCGGGGTCCTCTGCCCTCCTCGGAGTCCCCGCTTTGTAGAAAGCGCCCCAGGCTTGAGGAAAATCTCACTGTCTGCAGCGTGAAGGATCCCATTCAAGTAAAGGCTCCCGAGAGTTAAAAAAGCGCGGACTAAGCAGTTCACAGCAGTTCTACAGAAATGTTAGCACCCCATATAGCGATCAACGCTGGAGCTTAGATAAATAATGACCTACTTCCTAAGATCAGCCCCTTTTTTATTCGGCGCCTGTCTTTGTTGGGCCTGGAATGGCATCTCTGATCCCGTCGGTCAGGTGGGCAGAAGGCAGAACTCAAGTTTGTTACGGCTGTAGAAATAACAGGCACAAACTTCCACGGTGGTTTTCTGTTGTTTTCAGTAGCTGATTGGCTGTCTTAAGTTACCATGTAAAAATAATAATAATTGTAGGAAATGCTTCTAAAGCGAAGCCAGCAGAGAAGCTTGTTGCTGACAAAGCAAGCTGGGTCTGCTCCCAGTCCGCGACAGACGCAGTGCTGCCCGACCTGCGGGCTCCTCGCTGAAAGGGGGGCTCAGAACGTCCTGGGGCTCCAGCAGTTTTGCGTAATTTACAGGTGTTAAAGAAATGGTAATTTTTTATTATCCTACCAATACTTGGATCGCTCTGTGAAGCAAACGGTATTTCGCCCAATGTTTTGGAGCTGGGAGATGAGTAGGGTCCTTTAATACAGCACATTCCCATCATCACTACCAGTCGCTGCCTGGATTCTGCACTCGAGTCGATGCTCCAGACGGGTTGGAGTTCCCGGGAGGCTTGTGCCACATCTCACAGCCTCGTGTCTCTTAAATGCTCCAGGTTATCTCAAATGGCACCGTATGCCTGCGTTTAGCTATAATCAAATTTCAAACTGTGAAGCGACAGGACAGCCTAGCGCAGCCAGGCAGTCCCAGACCGCGGAGCCCGCCGGAGCTGCTGTGGTTACGACAGGTCTCGCGTGCGCAGTATTCGCACGGTGCAGGGATAAGGGTCAGTATAGAAACACCTAGGTGAAAGAGGGGTAGTTTGTACTGCCAGGTGAGAACACAGGTGTTGTTAAACCCAGAATACGCACTTTGAAAACACTCGGTTTATTTAGTGACGCGGTTACCACTGTACAATAAATTCTAAACTTTGGTTTTGATTTGTGGTGCTTTAGTAAGCATCACCCTTTATTTAGTAAAATAAATACTGGTCTGTGTCGTGCGTGTGGGTATTGAGCATTGACATCTTGGAGCGTGTAGTTAAATGATGCGCGATCAGCTGTGGAGTCCTTCCTTACCAAAGCACTGACCCCTGCAAAGCCTCGGAGCTTTGCTGCTCAAAACCTGAAACTGAGCGTCAGCTGGGCAGAACCTGGAAGAGCTAATTTCATTTCTTTGTTGTAAAATTAGATCTCTTTCAGTAATCAAAAGGAATTTCCCATTATAACCGTATGGCCTGAAGTATATACGCACAAATACTCTGATAGAGGTACTACTAATTATTTTATGAGTAAAAATATCTAGATAGTGAATTTTTAGCTGTCAGCAATGGCAGAGTAAGTTGGATCAGAAACGCGTATTGCATCGTGCCAGTCTCGGGTGAATGATATCGCAAAGCAGCTGGCCTGCGCTTTGCGCCAAAGCAATTCATGAACCTTGAAATTGCAAAAATAGCAGAAAAAGCTCCCCGTTGAGGTTTCTCTTCTTTGCTGATTCATTCAACGAGTTCGATGGTAAAGTTTCCGTGACAGTCATAATCGAGTCCTTGAGAGCCGTTACGGGGAAGTAGAGTCAGCTTTTGCTGAATTATTTTGTCAAACTTAAACTTTCATAATCTAAAGGCATTCCGGCGGTCACCGGCTACATGGTTTATGTATGTTGGGACAGTCAGCATCTTCCTGCTCTCTGGTCCTCTCCAGCAAATAGATAGAGTTCCCCGAATTAAAGGCTTGTTGGGAATTCTTTTGGCTGCAGTAGGCTGAAATACGAGGAAGCTGATACACTTGGCTCCTTCATTGCTGTCTGTGGAGGACTTAGAAAACACGGTGTAAATTTTCACTGTATTTTTTTAGAAAACAAGCTGGCACAATTGGTTTCATAATGTGTGGCGGCAAAGGTGAATGGGTGTTTTGTCACTGTCAATAACATCATTCCCTTTTGAAATGAGGAACTTAAGCTTCCGTGGAACTTAACATTGGAGAATTTAATCGCATCTGGCAGAGAATTACCTGTAAGGCGCGGTTTTCTTGCTCAGTCCTCATTTTAAGGAGAGGATGGTAAGTTTCTTTGAATTACTGTTAGGACTTGGGTTCCTGATTTAACGTTGTAACCCCTAACGCGCTGGGCCTTTACAGAAGTTTTGTGCGGTGTAGTGCAAGTTGCTCACTTGATGGGAGGGTATTTGTTTTGTTAAGCCCCTTAATGCCTTCTGGGATACTGATGCAAAATTACTTCGTAGAATAGAATCATAGAATAGTTTGGGCTGGAAGGGACCTTCGAAGGTCATGTGGTCCAACCTCCCCTGCAACGAGCAGGACATCTTCGACTAGGTCAGGTTGCTCAGAGCCCTGATCTCGTTGAAGACGATTTCCTTCCGCTCTCGTGAATCTTGGTCATCGATGCAGCAAAGTACTAGGGTTCTCCTTCAGCTGTGCCCAGCCGTGTCCGTTCACGTGCGCCCGGCCCGTGCGCCGGGCCGGGCTTAGACAGGGCAGCGCCCCCGTAAGCAAGCACGGGACGCTCGTGGTGGGCGGCGTGTGGCGCCTGGACCTGGCCTCAGCCTGCGGGGGGGGGCGGGGGGAGAGGAAAGGCGATTCCGTAGCGCGTTCGTCCCCGAGTCTCAACCCATTCTAGGGAGAGCGGGTTTCACCAAGGGATTGCTCGTGAGGCTGCCGCGTTATCCTTGCTTGGTTTGTGGGCGTTGTTCTTCAGCGGTAGCGAGCCTCTGGGTGACGGTCCCGATGTTAGAAAGGCCGTCCTGTTCGCCTCCCTCCGCCGCAGCGACTTGGATGTGAAACTCGGAGGAAGCATTTCTTGAAGAAGGACCTTTGCCAGTCCTTATTCAGTTTGGTTTCTTCTCCCTCGGTTCCTTAAGTTTGCCTTGCAAAGGTGATGAACTGTAACTTTCAGTAGCCCACGTCCTTGAAGCTACCGCCCTTGTTTTGCAGATTTTACTCTAATTGCCCGCTTTTGGAAATGGTAAGTTCTACGAGAAAGGGTCCCACGCTGTTGGCTGTCGGGGGTTGCTGATGGCTCGTAGTATCTAATCCCTGACTCTCTTTAGCGGTAGGGAACTGGAGAGAGGGTTTTGTCAGCTCCCAGCGTTGCTGCGCCAAGGTGAGCGCAGCTTCTCAGGCAGAGGAACTGCTCCCTGGTGGAGGGGTGCCAGGGGGCGTTTGCACGCCCATGACAGCTGCCTGGTGTCCCGCCGCAGCTCCGACCTGTGTGCGGTTCTTCAGCCGGTTCACTGAGTACGACGGTGTTTGTTAACACACGGCTCTGCGTTTATGAGAGTCCTGCCCTGGAATGTGCTTCTAAGTTTCTGCTAAGAGAAGTGTTAGTGAAAAGATATGTATGTTGGTCCCCTCAGGCTGCCTCGAGGGCCAAAGCTTTATTGTATTTGCTTTTTTCCCCCCCCTCCGTAACTTATAGGCACCGGACTCGAGTTGATTTGGTTTTTTGATACGCTTGGGATTCACAGACCCCCCGCAATCGCAGCCCAACTCATGATGATGCGGGAGTGATCCTAATTAGTTCCTTTAGTGATAGGATGGGATGCAAGTCAGCCCATAGAAGCAGCGATGGATGCCTGTAGCTAATGTAATACAGAAGCTCCGCAGCCTTTCCCCTCGTGTCTAGGGTCTGCTTTTATTTTTAGCTTCTCCGTGACAGCTTTATTGGACTTGTCAGCCTTGGCGTTTTAGCCCCATGACTACGCGTAAGACATGGCTGTATGTGATGGTAACTGCTGGGAAAAATGGCAAGAGGAGGGTGAACGGAAACAGAGGAAAATGCTCTTGGGCTTTGTTGCTTCTTCAGTTGCTGAGAAATAGGCTAGTCTCTGTGAATTTGCTACTGTATGGGACAGATCCAGGAAGTTAAGTAAAAGTTCAGTTCAGTCGAAACGGTAGGTGACGATATGCTCCTGTAAAGCATATTATACGTAACTGTTACTGATATGCTTCTGAGCATTGAATCTCAGTGGCTAGAATGCTGAAGGAATCTGTTTTAATCCAGACAAGTTTTTAATAAGGATAATTGACATTTTAGGGGCTTAATAATGTATGTGCACTTAACTTTCATAGTTTAAATCAAGCCTGGGTGTCTTACTGACATACGAATTTTCTGTAAACCACCAACATACTATATTTAGGAGCGGTTCCTGACCACCTATGCTAGGCGGTACGGTAGATCTGTTATTAAAAGGGTGGTCTTGTTCAAAAACCTCTAAAGGTAATAACGGGGTTCCTGGAGTCTGTACCAGGTCTCTGGTCACCAGCTGGGTCCAGGTGAAGCGGTTTCCCTCGTCACAGGCCTCCTGACGGAGAGATTGCTCTCACCTGCTGCCAGAGCAGGCAAGGCGGGGACCCAGCCGCTTCCTCCTCCTGCTCTGTTCCAGAAGTTGTGTGTGTTTTTCTTTCTGCTGCATTTGAGGATCTCGTGGTTATATCTTCTGTACGTTTCAGGTACAAGTTCTGCTTGTGGGCTTCTGTTTGAACATGGTAGTAAAGTTGGTTTGGAATGTGGCGACTTCAGAGACGTGTTACTGAAAATGTTGGCAGTCGATGCTGCCTTATCTGTCTTTGTGCTTGTTTTATGATTACAAGTAGGGATTTTTTCGTTTTGTTTTTTCTTTTTAATCTACGGGGGCACAAATGATTTAGACTTAGCCTAAATGAGATTTCCCATGTAGTTGTGGTGATGGCTGTCGGTGGATTACCCAGAGGTGGTTTGTTTAGTTTTGGTTTTGTCTGATGAACAGGTGAAAATTATCTTCTCCCAGAATTTTTCAAGGAAATCCTTAACAAAACCAGTAGCTTGCTTATATTGCTGGGGATGATTTTGCTTAAACTACCTTAGTACCTGAGGACTCAGAAGTGTTAAATATGACAGTCGTGTTAAAAACGTACTTAGAGGAGAGCCAGTAAACTGTTCGCTAGTAAGGCTGCGGCAGCCGCGCAAGGCAAACGGTTAGAAATGGTGACGAAGAGTGGAATTAAAGGGTGTGGGTCAGCGTGGTGTGCTGGGCAGCAAGCAGCATGGTGCTTGTACAGGGAAATCCCGCCGCGCGCTTTCGTCAGGGTTATTTGAAGAATACGGCAACTGCCTAAATTAAGGTGATACAGTTGACGTAGCTTATCTAGTTTACAAAGTTTGTATAGCGTTTTCCAAAGAATGGGAGGAAAAAGGTATTCGTATACGTTGGCTAAAAGTATAAATGGGTTTTTTTTTGTCCTCAGATTGAACTGTTGAGATCTGTTGATTTACCGAATGAGGATATTGGCGGGGGGGGGGGGGGGCAGGATTTGTGCCTTGGTCTTTTTCTGCCTCATGCTTTTCTGCCGTTGTTTTTTTAACTCCCGCTCAGAATTTGAAAATGTTTTGAGTACTGAAAACCTGAGAGCTTTTAGATCCAGCGCCCATTTATCTCAGAACTGTGTTTTTATCTTAGTTTTCAGAAAAGGTTTCTGAAAGGTTCACTTGCGTGGTGACTGTTCCAAACAGTTTTTATGTAGAAAACATAGCGTAAAAAGCAGTGAACAGTGAACACTTGCAAGGGAATTAAGGTTGTTCAGCCAGGGTGAGTGAATCTGGTCCAGAAACAGAGCTTTTGGGGCAAGTGAGCAAAGTAGAAACGCAATTATGCTCTTCCCCACCAAAGCTGTGTGCCGCCATGTGTTCCATTATGGCGTTTCCAGTGGTGTGGTTTCACTTTAGGAAAACAGTTAATTTAGTATGCACTCAAATCCAAATGCTTTCCTGACCTGGGTTTGTGATAGTAGTCTCAGGATAAGAATCCGAGTACTTTCTTCATGGTTTTCAGGCTTCCTATTTTATACATCTCATTACATGAAATTTCAGAATGTGGTGCAGAACAAAATTGCTGCAATTTTACTGTAAATACACTTTGGCCAGAACGTGCTCTTTACCATCTCTAGAAGTTGTCCCAAAACCGTCATGCGTGGCTCGGCACGGTTGAATACGACTGGCAATCTCCGTTCAGTAGACACTCCGTTCAATGGAGCTACTGTGGGAGATGAGCTGGTTTTCACCTCGAGAAGCAGCGAGGTTTTTGCGCGGTAGCGCTGAGGCAGCTGCTGGACCTGTTGAGAGCGCGTCCGTCTGCGCTGGAGTCGCTGCACAGGGCAACTCAGGTTGAAAATGTCCTTTTCTGCGTTCTGGCTCCTGCCGTCCGTTTCACGCTTCCTCCTGTAAAGCTTCGCTCTGTGAGTAACCTCAGCAATCCTGGAGGGAAGGGACAGCGCAGGCACCTTCTGGTGGAGCTCGGGAACGCGCTGCGTCAAACAGGCTGCCTTTTCCCCCGCGGGGACGCTTTGCGGCTGGGCCCCCTCCTTTACTGGTGCCAGGATTGACATTACGGCAAGACGCGGCCAAACGCTGCGAGCCGGCGCGCTGCGGGGGAAGCAGCCAGCGGGAGAAGCGAGGAGATAATTCAGCCCCGCTGCCGCTCATCTGCGCGCATCTGGCGTCGCAGTCCTTGAGGAGGTGACAGTGCACAAACGCCTGCCTGCCAGCCGCGGGCAGAGAACGGCTTCTCAGTGGCGACGACAAATGATCAGGTTTGGCGTTCAGTGGCCACACTGGTATCCAGTGCCTGCGTTGGGCGTATTCAGTTGGAAGTCGGAGCTGCTGAAAACCATAGCAACGGCTGGGAGGGGAGGGAGTCCTCTCTCCGACCGCGCGGACGGCTCTGCGAACCCCGGGCACCTTTCAAACGCTTTTTCCCCTCGAGATACAGGAAGGCTGTGCGCCTGCGTGTCACAGCAGCGGTCGCTCTCTCTCCTCCTCGTTTGATGCAGCTTTTCAATATTTGCGCATTTGTCAGTTTCCCGTAAATCGCAGGGATTAAAGGGCTTAGGCCTGGGATAGTCTTTCAGGAGCTTGCTGTAGGACATCTCATGCTCCTGTAAGTGCAGTATGCCTCACAGTAGTAATTATCTGAATGCTGAACGCTGTACAGAGCCATTATTCTGAAAGAGTTTTCCCCTCCCTGGCACCCCCTCCGCTTTTGTTTGTTTGAAAGAAGCGAAGCCCCAAGCAAGAAAAGCTTTTATCTTTTCACTAACTGCTGCCTGGAAAACAACCGAATCGGTTCAAATCAGACGTGCTCAAAGAATTGCTCTTGAGGGAGAACAGGTAGACAGCCGTCCGCGCTGCTGTGAAATGTTTGTGCTGCTGAAAAGGCGGCGCACGTTAGAAAGTGTTAGGCACTAACCAAATAAGCAGTCGCTACGGCACCTTAAAAGATCCGAATGTATAAAAATATTGGGATCCATTGGGAAATAATATTATTCTTACCTTGTTTAGATTTATAAAGCTTGATTTGTGGACCTAAGGATGCCGTACGGTTAAGAGATGTTACTCCTGGAATGCTTTTGTAATCGTGCAAGGTATAAGCAGGTGATGTAAAGGAAAAGAAGGGGAGGGGGAATTACATGCACAATTGTACTTGTACTGAAACTTGAAATTATTAAAACTATTTTTGTGAACCCGTGCTTGCTGCACTGTAAGCACGCAGAGGGCGGCGTTTGAAACCTTGAGATGGGCTACGGGGACACGAACTCAGATATTCTCCCTCCCTGACGTTCAGCGTCAGGGCAGTATTGACATCCAAAATTATACCTAGCTCACAATTTCATAGGCAAATTAACAAAACTTGGGGAAGGTCCTGGAATCTGGGGGGGGGGGTTCATTCTGGTTCTGATTTCAAGCCATCTTCTGTCGTAAAGTAAACAAACTGTACATGCTAAATCTGGCAGATGTTTTTTCATTTCCTTCAAAATATTTAGAGTGCTCTGTAGCTGATTTGCTGATATTAACATCTGCAACAGCACTTCTCTAAGGAATGTAGTTAATATTATGCCACATAGAATTAAATGTCCCTCCAATTATTTATGACCTGATGAACTGTTTTCTGGACCAATACTCACACTCAAGGGTCAAGGTTCACAACTTGAATTATGTTAGCAACTGGGGTTGAAATGCAGACTCTTTGTAGTCGTGCACTTTCAGCTGTGCAGCACGTTTTATAAATAAAACACTTGCAAATCTCTCTGGCCTGCCTTAACTCTCACATAACTAAATGCATTAATGGATATGACTTTGCAACATCAGTTGTGGTATCGCTCAATGAAAAATAATTAATTTTTTCACCATCAAATAAATCTCTCCTCTCTTCTGTCTGTATTTTCCAGATTCTCAATACATCTTCCTCTTTACTTCTGACTTGAAATTCAAGCGTATTTTAAAATACAAAGGAAAAAAAGCAGCCCGCTACCAAAACACTTCAGTGCTTATGAAAAGCAAAGACGAGGCTTATTTCAAAAGCTGTTCAAAGTTTCAAAATTCCTAAGTGAATTACTGGGAAGCTTCCAAAATCATTAATCTTTTTCTCGTAATTAATGACATAATGAACGTAAACAAAATACTTGGATTGATTTTGATATAATTTTCAAAAGTAGTTTAGGAAGTACAAACTGCACACAATTATAGCGGCAAGATGTAAGAAATTACTTTTTTTGCCGTCAAATTACATTTTTTATTTAGGCTATTTTCATGGACCGTTTTTCAACGTCTAAGGCAATGAGAGTTTCTATGATACGTTGAGATCTAGTGGGAAACTTTCTAGCTCAAACCACCTCTAAAATAACAAGCTTCTGCCTATATTTTAGCTTTGTTTTTCTTCAGAGAAAAAATAATTGTCCCGGTTTTACAGTAATCTAATGCTGTTCTCATCTCTGGAAGTCGCAGGGCCGACATAGTTTCCTGCAGCCTGTAGGACTGTTAGTTGTCAAGTTTGAGAAGATAACGAGCAGGATTGAAGTCTGTTTTCAACAGGTAATCCAGTAATTATTTATTTGTCGATATCGGGTTCCAATGCACGCATCAGTAACCTGCCCTGAAGGGCTCGTTAATCAGAGCCTTACGAGTAGGTGGCAAACACAACGGGTTTTTTGCCCAGCCCTTCCAAGACAGACAGGGGAGGGCATAAGGCGATTGTCCTCCTCGACCTCTCACTGGCCCAGCTAAAGCTGCGGTTCCGCACCCCAGACCTTGCTTCCAGCTACTGGCAGTTTTTGGGCTTTCCAAGGCAGTTAAAACTCTCTTTTTAAAATCCCCCGCTTAGTGCCCAGGTGCCGCGAGGAGATGTTGGCGTAGCCCTGGCGCTGCGCGGCTCCCGCCCCTGGGAGCTCCTCTTGTGCGCTGCAGGAGTGCCACTGTCCCCCTGTGCCTCCGTTGTTCCTGGCCCGTCTTCCCTTTTCAACCAGCCCTTTGAGAAGCTCAGAGAAATTACATGAAGGAACAGACGACGGCTACGTTTGGATTTGCGTGGCTCCCAGAGCGTGCATTTCCCCGATTTCATCACAGAACTCTGCAATTCCCAATATCGGGTTGGTTTTGAAAGAGAGAGTCACCTAGTAAGAGTAAAACACAGCAGAACAGTGCCTGTCTGGGCAGTGCTTATTTGTTTGTTTTCTGCTTAAACATTTTACCCTCGTTATGGTTCTTGTAAACGGGTCCGGGAAGGCTGAAGAACTGTAAACGGAAACCGTATGCTGCAAAACCTCGATTTACAACTTTTGTTTTCCTTTTCAAAAATGCTGCAGGTTTTCTAAATTACAGAGCACTTCTCACTACCGTTTAGCAATTCAGAACTAGGGTCACGGTAAGATGGATGAGGTATAAGGTATTATATTAGGGCAAGATTTACTTCTTGGCAAAATTCCAGTTTCTTGGATTAACCAATTGCCGGTGAGCTTGTTTGGAGATATGTATGGGAGCTGAGTACTGTGCTACCTTTCATCAAACATAATAAAACTACTATTTTATACTTGCAAGCGCACATGTAGCAGCATGTAAACTCCTAATAATGGAATTTTAGTTTAACGTCGTCTTTTTTTATTGCTGTATATTTAAGATGTTGGGCCAGACCCACAACTGCTGTCATCTGTGTAGCTGTACTGAAGTTAACGAAGCTTTACTGAGATGTGTGACGTGTGTGTGTGTGTGCGCGCACGCATGACATCTCTGCGTGTGTGTGTGTGAGAGCTGGAAACGCGGTTCGCTTTTTCCGCCCTCCCCCCGAGTGCAGCTCACGTTCTTCCCTCTGTGTGTGGTTAGGACTAAAAGCGTTTTAACAATTTTAAGTTGCAACATGAGTGTTTTCTGTTAATGAAATAATTACTGTATCTTGAGTTAAATAAACTCAAGTGCCAAAGGTTGAGGAGTTGATTATCCCAGACTAAAGATATTACAATATTTAAGAGAACACTGGTAGTTTATTTAAAAGATTATACTCACAGGCTCCACCTTCCTCCGTTAGCTACTAGAAATCTTCTTCGGTATGTGTGGACATGTTCTCAAAAACTGTTCATCCGTATTGCCTCAAATACGGCCATAGCAATGTTTACCTTGTCGGTTCAGCTAACGGGGAGGAAAAAAAAAACATCAAGTCTTTCTTCACCCCGAAAGCTTAAATTCAACAAATACTTCAATGGCTTTTGCGTCTCAAGGAAGATGACTTCCGTAGGCTCTCGCGCAAGTGGGGTGCCCACTCATTCGTTAACTTTGACAGTTGACAACGATTGACAAGAATCGGTTGTACAAAGCTTTAGTGCCACGATCCCGACTTGGTTTAACTTCAGTATGCTTTGCAGGTAATGAGATTTTTATCCTTTGGGAACATAGCGGAATTAACTGAAAGAAGGGATTCAATAGATGGGTAGAAGAGAAAATACACTTATTTTACTTGTAAAGTAAGCACAGCATTCCCTGGCAGTCGGAGGAAAGCTTTTTCTGCAATAGCTAAGCAACGGCAATTGGGCAAAAACTTAGTCTTTCAAATACATGCACAGAAATATTTTATTCAGTTAATTTGTGCCAAAAGCTTTTTCTGTTGTATCTTGGAATTCAGATCTAAACCAAAAGGTTAACAAAAAAAACCTCAAGCTGCTCCGAATTCCCTTGTAATGTTAGGTATCCTGCCTAGAAATCCACTCTCGAGCCTTGCAGTGTATGGCATTTGCCTTGGCAGCAGTCTCAAAGCTTTCAGAAATTTCTGGACCGTCTTGGGCAGCAGCTGTGAGCCTCGAGTAGCGGTGGTAATTATGTCAAGTCGTAGCTCGCAATTTTCAATTCCTTCTCAGTCTGCTCGCACAGCAGAAAAGGTCTCAACTGCTTGTCTAAGTCTCTCTTTTTTTCCTTTCTTTAGCTGTTAACCGATGCGCCGCTTGAAAAATCTCTTGGCGCTTGTAGCTCTAAAATGTGAATGTATCATGGAATTGTTTGTTACGTGCGGTCAGGATCCAGCCCGCTACTGGAAATAATGAAGGTATTTTTGCTGGTGTGGTGTTAGGTGCCTGTGCTGAGGGTATCGGTGCTTTTCTCACTCGGCAGATTGCAAATAGCTGTGAGGTTTTTCTCTCGGAAATCTCAGGCACAAGGTCTCACCCTTCGCAGTGGTCCTGAGCGTTTCTAGACGAGCTCCAGATGCTTTTAGGTGCTACAACCCGATGGCCCCAAGTTACCCATGTCAGCGTGTCCGCTGGCCTTGGAAGAGGTTCAGGTAGGCCAGAGCTGATCAAGTAAACCATTGTCCCTAAGAGTATCCCGACAGGAAGCCAAGGCTTTCAGGCAGCTTTAGGGCTCTCTGAGCAACCTTGGTGTTGGGAGGTGATGCCAGCTCATTCGAGGGGTTTCAGCCTGTTTCGGGGACTCGAGACCTTTCGGCAACGTGAACCAATTCTTCCGCTTTGGTCTAGCCCTGCTGCGTTTTGGCAGCCCAGATTTGTGTTTGGCATCCTCGTGCCTCGGGACATTCCGTTGGGCCCGGTCAGTGTTCGGTTGTCTCTGTGCTGAGCGGTCAAGCCGTGCCGGAGCCTGCCTGCTGGCGCCGAAGTGGGTCATCTTGTGGCGGAGATGTCAGGTTGCTCCTTGGTACCGGTACTTCCCTCCTTGGCCCAAAGAAGACCTATCGGTTGCGATTCCGGAGTGAAGCTGATCCTAGAACAAGTACCTGGAGACAGCTTGGATGCAGTGACGCCCCCCTTAAAGCCGCGTGGATTCGGTGGTGTTGTGTGTAACTGTACCAGCTGACTACTGCGACTGTTTGTGTACTCCTGCGGGTATCGCCTTTTGGTTTGGTTTGCTCCCTCCCCCCGGGGCAAGACCTCCCCCTGAGTTCTCAGGGGATGTTCCGTGCGGGTGCCTCAGCGCGCTGCTGTCCAGCTTTTCATGGTGCGTTTTTGGCGTGCTGCTTCGAGCTTGTTAACCATGCTTGAGCTTATTTCAACTTGGTGTCTTCTTGGGTCACAGCTTCTCTAGTAGTTAAGCCTCCCGGTGACTGGTCCGTTGCACTTTAATCTGCTTTAGGGGTTGGGAATGAAAACGTGACATTTTTTTGAAGCTGAAAGCTTGTCTTTTCCGAGAGGGGGGAAAAACCTGCCCTGCTGGGAGGAAGGAGGAGAAGACATCATTTTGTGTGTCATCATCAGTCTCTCATGTTGCGTAGATGGACGAGGCTACTGGTGTCGGGAGGCAGATTCGCAAAACGCTTCTCCGTGGTAGGTGGAGAGACCAGTCCCTAGAGCTGTGTTTTATTGCTAAGCCCTTAGCAAATATGTCGGTTACTGATCCAAATAATAAAAGATTAGGGTTTTTCTCTGCCGCTTTGGTGGAGAACCAGTTTCCAGAAAACAAACTATTTCAATGTGGTACAAAGGAGACTTGATGTCTTCTGACCGTTTTCAGTACGTAAGACAGATTTCTTGCAGTGTTGGTGGATTGGAGAAATAAGACGGCAGAAGCACAGGGTTTCAGAGCTTCAGCCCAGAGGTAACCCAGTAATCTGCACAAACCCCCTCCTAATTACCTGTTTTGTGAAATAATGAGGACTGACGTTACTTGGCGCTGGTTAGAAAAATTAGCAGCTGTACGTTATCTTTTTGGCTGTGCTAGCTAGGTTGTGCGGAATTTGGCTTTGAGAAGCTGTGAAGGTGATGTGTTGAATGCCATTTTGTGAACAGACTTGGCAACCTACATTGCCCTGAAAATGACCAAAAACTTCTTATAACTAGATAGGCCATGGGTTTTGAGTGATTCACGGTGGACGCTCAGGACTTGTTGAAAATCGGGGTCAATTGAAAAGAAACAACCTGACTTGACAATCTGTAGTCGCTTTGAGAAATGCACACCGCAGTGTCGTCTGCTGTAGCTTTAAATCCAAACACGTTGCCAAAAGATAACTAGATTTGTTGTGTTTAAGCGCAATGTAATTTGGGTTTTGGCTTATGCAATGTTTCCAGTAACATTAGTTCACAGCTCCTGAGCCTGCCGCGTGGCAGACTTTTTTTATGAAAACGTCTTCTCGTGCAGGGTGCTTTCCACGTTCTCAGTTGCTGTTATCAGAAACGTCTCTGTGCTGGCCCACAGGGACTTCCTGTAACTGGGTCTTTGAGTCATACTTGAGTTGCATGGGGCCGACGCAAAGGCTAGATTATCCAAAGCAAAATAATGCGGTTTGCTTCAGGCGTGTAGCCTGCTGACGGCCAGTGACTGAAAGTGAGATTTCTGCTCCCGCTTTTGTGTTATTTCCCATGGTTAGCTCCGAAATGATGGCTGTTGAAAGTGCCTCCGCCTTCCTGTAGCCTCTGAGAGTGTTTATTTTTAACCTTTGCTTAAGGAATAGCTTGGAGTTTTGGAGAGAATGTGCAAAATTAGCTTATTAATTCACCGTGACTGTTTCTGCGGTCATTTTTCTTGGAGGCAATAAGTCTCTAAAAGAATCACAAAATAAATCCGGTTTAGAGCTGCGTGAAAAGGTCACCTAGATCTTTCACGACGAAGATAACTAGTAGTAGAGCATAATACTGGGAAAAAAGAGTGGCATATGCTAGTAGTTATGAAGCAAGGTAGATAAAATAGCAAAGGTATTATCAATTAGATAAGAGCCTGTGGTCTCATTGCAAATCTCCCTGGATTTAAATAAGTGGAACTTCAGCCCAAGTGAAGCACGGTTGTGACGGTCATCCTTAGGGGAAAATTACATGCCTGGAATATCTTGCTTTTAGCCTTTTTTCAGTCTCTTTTTAACGGTGTACTTGCCAAGGCTTTACGGGGTTTGCTTGCATTTTACTTGCCTCACTTTGCGCAGGTTCATATAAAGGTATCATTTCTGTTACTGTTTATTTTTACTCCTGTGAATTCCATTTCCTAGAGAGAGATACCTACAGTGAGGTAATAAGTACGAGTATTTTCATAGAACTTCTGAACTTCTTGTTGTTTAATTAACGCGAGTATCAGCATTTCCAAATGAAACTCTGTCTTTTTTGACGCGAGGCTAAATTCTAGCGCAGCTGCTAACTGGGCTCTGAGTTGGACCCACCGCCCCCCTTTCATCTCTGTCAGGGTGATTTTACTGCTAAGGAAAACACAGGCCAGCTCACATCAACACATCGTCTTTGAAAATCCCGAGCAAAACATGATATAGTTTTGTAACAGAGGGGCAATTGATGTGCTTGGTTATTGTTCCCACTTCTGTCTGTTATCTCGGGGCTGTGGCTGGCTTGGGGGCTTGGGGAGGGGTGCGTTACGTGTACCTATGTCAAATGCCGCAGAACATGATTTCAAAGCATTAATTCCCGGGCAAGGTCCAGGCACGAGATGTTCGCCGTGGGGGCAGCGTCCCCGTCCCCGGGGTGGCGAGTGCCGCTGGTGGTGCTCCTGGGGAGGGTCCGCGCTGCCGCAGACCTGCCGGGCTGGTGCCCACTGACCCGCCCTGTCCCGACGGCTTTGCCGTCTCCGTGTGGCAGCGCGGGGGGGGTCTGTCCCGGAGAAGGGAAGCCGGATACGGACCGGGTGTGCTTGATGCCCGGGTGGCTTCCCGACACCTTCGGTTAGGCTTCCTGCTAAACGGCTCAGTTGTACTTCCGTCCGGTTATGTTTTCAGGGCTTGTAACGGAGTCCCCGTCGGAGTTTGCAGACAAACCAAACCCAATTCCATCAAGGTTTGTTGCTGCTTCAGGTGTCTCGGTTTGAAATCTTGGAGCAGCCGTGGACAAACAGGGTGGTGGCTTTATATGTGAGGTCAGGGTGGAGGCAGGCTCGTGGGAACGCTCGGAGGGGTGAGTTATCACTAGAGGGGATCCCCAAACTGCTTTAATTTTAGGTGCTTGGCGTCACCCTTGTTCGTCCCTTATGAGCCGTACAAGAAATGGAGAACACGTTATAAAGGAAAAGGGTTTCTGTCTGTGATGCACCGTTGGGTTGAGTGAGGCACCGTGCCAAGTGCCGGCATCGGCGGGTGGCCCCGCGTTGCGCAGGAGGGTGAGGAGCCCGAGGCACGGTGCAGGTACTGCTGGTCCCCTCTGGCCTCCAGCGTGCGATGTCAGCAGCGCAGGTGGCTGCATCTCCTGAGGACGGGAGCCGCAGCCGGCGTGATTTCGCCCGTCTGTTTTCTCCTCTCCTGAGCGGTTCCCCTGGGTTGTTTTTTTTTTGATCTCCTTCGACGACCTGGAAAGTCTTATCTTTTTCGTCAGCTACCGAGCCCTTTAAAAACGGTTGTGCTCTCTGTTCCCCATAATGAAACACCCCTGTGCCTTTCTCTGCTCAGCCTGAAGTCAGCCCATGAGGTATTGAATGAGTAGATGAATGCTCGCAAACGGATGCGCCGTTCTTCAGGGAACAGCTTTCTTACCTGGGCATCGCTGAGGGCTGGGCTCGACTCGGCACTTTGGTTCGGTTGCACTTCACCCCGTTGCTATCGCGTGCCGCATTAGGGTAGTTTCTTTGGGTGTTAAATATCTGTGGTTAAGTACTCCCGTATGTTCTGTGCGCTGCTGTCACTTGGTGCCCGCTGCACCGCTGTCTTGGGCTGCCATCCCCTGTACGCGCTAGGACGAGAGGCTTTGCTGTCGCCTGGCAACTGCATTTTGGCTTACCGAGGCGGGTTCCAAATCGTTTCCTGTCACTTCCTGCAGGTTGCCTGGCCTGTAGGGCACAGGAGCGACCAGCGCCGTGTGCCATTTCCAGCGTAGGTCCTAGGCCAAGGTCAGGTGCCAGCGCAGGTGTGATTTGCGGGAGCCCCCAGCCTCGGCCGGCGTGCCCGGGCTGTCACTCGCCACAGAGCACCGTGCTGCGGGCTGGCGGGGTCCCGGGGGCGGCTGCCTGCTGGGAGGCGGTGGGTGCGCTCGGGCTCCTGATGGGCACCGCCAGAGCCCCCCGCTGCCGCCCGGCCTTCGGCGGTGACACAGCCTTGGTGTCCCAGGGGACAGGGCCGTGTGCCCTTGGCGCAGCGCGAGTGCAGGTGTTTTGAGAAGTACTGCCCGGAGGCTGCGCCTGCACCCCCAGCACGGGAACGTCCCTCAGCTTTGTCTCCTTAGCCAGTGCTGGCAGCTGTCCGTCCCAGAAAGGCCCGGAGTGAAACGGCGGAAACCTCTGGGCATTACCTATGAAATGTGGAACGGAGGTCGACAGGAAATTTCCTGTAGCCCCGACCTACAAAGCTGGTTTAAGCTAGCTCTGTCAGTTCCTTACGCTGAGAATTAAAAAAGCTCTGGAAGTGTTCGTGTCCGAAGTGAGGAGGAAAAGGAGGCAATTGAGATCTGCTGTTAATACCGATTTGAATCTCTCATTTGTCTTTTCCTGTGATAAACATGATGATGCCATATTCCCTCCCAATTCCCACACCTAAAATATATAGTAATTGCGGTTTTGTGGAGTATTTTTTTTGGCAGATACGTTGAAAAAAATCTGTTCCATTCTGTGGAAAAGATCAGCAGATGAGAGAAAGGGATGGCTTCCAGCTCTCTAGACAATAAACTTCATAACAACTGTGCTGGTATATTTAATATCAAATTTATAAATCTCTTGGTGCTGGTGAGGTAGTTTCTGCGTGTCCAGGACCGTAGTTAGACTTCAGCTAGTGACTTCCCTGAGCTGAGAAACTGGTTGCTTTCCTTGGCAAATTGCGAGTGAGGAGGAGGGGGGAGTGTTCTTTAAAAGGTCAGGTTTTTTGGTTTTTCAGTGCACAGCAGTGTTTCGCTACTGTGTTTATTTTTTATCCCATATGTTAGCGGTTTCTTGTTTCTTAGTAGTACCAATAACAAAATATCAATTCAGCTGTAAATCAGTGTAACGGTTATGTACCATATCAATTAGTGTTGACAGCTTAAATCTTCTCCACTGAACGGTTATGAAAGGAGGTCGTCTTGATAAAAGCATCAGCGAGCTCCTGAGAAACAGAGTTGTTCGGCGCAACGCAAGTTGGAATCTGCTAGTAAATAACGTCCTGTGAAACGTTCACAGCGCTCGGTTGATGCTCACCCTAGTCTTGCTGAGGAGACGCTCGCCCGTGTTCGTGAAGGGTTCCTTAAGTCTGGGCTAGAGCACACTTGTTGCTCACTCTCTCCTGAGACCTCCTTGACCATCACTAGACTTGAAGAAATCTCCCAATCATCAGATCGACAGCCAAACAACTGTGTACGCAGGTGAAAGTTGAGGCAACGTATTAGTAAGTTAGAGGTAAGAATTCCTCCAGAAACCAAATGTTTACTTAATGAAGCTCAAAGGAAAACAAAGAGCTAAAGCGATGTCAGCTACTGGAAAAGGCAATACGTGTCCATCTAAGCTCTGCCCGGCCACCAGCACTCTCAGAAAATTACAATTCTGTAGCCAGGCGGAGCTGCCTGTTGTCCTGAGTGCCCAGAACAGCCGAGATGCTGCGTGGTGGTGGTCGTGCTTCGGCTCTCTTCTTTGCTAGCAAGTTTTCAGCTGGAGCCAGACAAAAGGGCCTGTTCCCTCTCCTTTCCCCAAACCCTCACTCCTGAGAGTCGCCTAGAGAGACAGCTGACGGGCGTCCGTTTGCTGGGCACGTACCACTCCGACCCCCTCGCAGTGCCCGCCGGCTGCATCTACCCTTGAGCATCTTTCCTGGAGGGCCAGGAGCTCCTTGTAAGACCCGAGCCTGGGGTTTTCCTGGTTGCCAGGGTGTTGCCGCTCTCCCCGTGACTTTCTGTCCGTACTCAGGAGCCTTCCGGCAGCACGGCCGCATTTTTTTAAATTCCTCCGATACTATCTCAGTTTCTGTTTGACCTGTTACATGATACACCTCTGGTGTGCCTGATGTTTTGTTTATTCCAGCCTGTTCCATCTGAGCAGTAGCAAGTCTTCACCGAACTGTCTTGTACTCCCTCCCTCACAGCTAAAGTGCTGTTTGGGAGCTCATCGTGTTATCTGAGGGGCTTCTGACTTGTGTCTTTCCCAAAAGGCTTTCTGCTGGCATCTTGGCACAGATCATCTGTAAAGAATCTCTTGCAAAGTTTTTATTTTCACCAAACTGGTGCGTCAGGTTGGTACTCCTTGGGAACTCCAGCTCTGCTTTTATTTTTTTGTCTTTTACTTAAGTTGGTAACTTGAAGGTTAATCTGTAGACGTACAGCTGTTAATCACTGCTGCCGAAACTAAACTTTCAAATGTGTGCAGTGGTGCACATATACTGCTCACCCTTTCCTGCCCATCTGGGAAGTTATTACTGGAGACTTTCAGGTCTACGTGGAATAGCTTGGATGGGCAGGGCAGAATCGGTGTTTCTCGTAAGCCTGTTGAAAAGATGTGCTCTGGTGGAGCGGAAGCTGCTCTTTTAACAACAGTAAGTCAGAACATCTAAGATCTAGAGCTGTGATAACTTTTACAGTGGTGCAGATCTCCCAAAATGCAGCAAGTTCCTCTTGACCCCGTGCACTGAACCAGAGAATGTGTAAGGCCTCGGTACTGCAAACCACACTGCGCGTACGCCGAGTTCAGTGGCCGAGCTGGGCTTGTTTGTGGTGTCTGACGGTCGGTCCGCTGGGTTTGGACCTTGCTTATTCTTCTCTCACCCGTGAAGTATCTGGGTGCATAGGATCAGCTGTAATAAACGCTAGGTTTTCAGTAATATTGAATGGTTTTGTTCTCAGCTGTAAGACCAAATCTAACCACTGCGTTGTCTTGAATTCTCTGTAGTTGGTTGTTTGAGCTCGAAAAGCCCTTCACCTGTCCTGCTGTAACCCGAGGGGAGCAATGCCGGCGCCTGTCTGCCGCATAATGGGGCTTTGGGGCTTCACAGGAGTATTGAACAGGGCAAACACAGGTGCATAACTGCTGGCTTCCTGCTCGTTTGCATAATAGCAGCCAAGTAATTGAAGTGCAGGATGGTCAGGCAGCCAAGCACAAAACCGATAAGAGCACCTCATTTAAGTGTGCTGCCTTCAATCTTTTTGCTTTAGAAGTAATTTTTTCCACCCTCAGAAAAGCTGGACATGGAAAATGGAGCGTTTGTGTGCTGGAGTGAGCAGGTGTGTGCTGGCTCTCCTCATTGCCCTCGAACCTGCATTTGCCAAGCATTTGTGTCCGTCAGCCGTTGCTCCAGCCTTATTCCCAGCAGTAGGCGCCGGTTTTGTCAGTTACGCTGAGGGAGACTGGGAGCAGCCCCTGGCTGTGGCTCGTGCTTCTCAACCCCTTCTCCTCCCTCCCACGCTCTCCTCCCCGGTGTGACATCTCTCTGTCCAAAGCCGCTGTTTTTTGGTACGAAAGCAAAGGAAGAAGGGGAGCAACAAGGAGTCTTCAACCTGTGTTACATTAAAGCCCTGTCCGGGCCTGATGGGAACCGATTCAACCCACAAAGCTAGTAACGTTTATTTAAAAGCAGCAAATACAGGGGACCTTATTTACTCTGCGGGAAAAGCTAAGCGTGATCCTCCTGTTCTCAGTTACTAGAGTAGGCACGCAGAATGGGTCCAGCGAAAGGCTGTAAGTCCCACGAGGGTCGTGCCCTCACGTTTGGCTAATGGTAATGCCATGGTAGTCCGCAGCAAAAGCTGGTCAGACTGTGGGGCCAGGTGTGGAGTGGAAGCAGTTTCTTTAAAGATCATTTCTCTGTCGTCGCTTCATCCAGAAGCGGATTTTTCGTTTGGTTGTTACAGCAAATTCTGTGTTGTTCTGGAAGTAGAGATTATCTGACTTTCACCCATACTGTTGCACCTGTCAGTAAAATGTTAATATTTGCTCATGAAATGAGTTTAAACAACGTCTCTTCTTGGCAAATGACTAGCACATCTTGACTGCTATGACCCCGATCCCTCTGTGCCCTTAAGCAACTGCTTTTCCGATGCCTGGAAGTGTCCTGGGAGCTCCCCTGCTCTGTGGAAGGCAGTGCTGTCAAACAAGGAACGCAGCGTGCGTGAGGTGGGGGGCGAGGGAATTCCGTGATGGTCGCTTCGGCGCCGTGTGCCTCCCGGGAGGTGGCAGTAGCTCTTTATAGCCCACTTTTCCTGATTAGAAAGGAAGGACAGGACTGTGAGACAAAGAGTAAAAAGGGTTAAAAGGTGGATGTGGTGTCTGAGAGTCGCAAGTAAGAGATTTGTCGAAGAACTGCAGCTTTGGGGCAGAGCCTTCACGGTTTAAGATAGTTAAATCATTTTGCTTTGTAGGAAAAAGGTTGTAAGCGCATCGGGATATCTCGTTAAATCTACTTGGTTGGCTTATCCAGTGAATGGCCTCTTGATAAATACCTTTATTATCATACATGAGTTACTCCGTTACTAATGACATGCCAGTTGACAGTTCTGCTGGGGTTCCAGAAATGCGGTCACGTACAATAAAATGTGTAACAATTAGAGGTGCTTTATTTTCTTTACACTGAATTAAAGTTCCTTTGAACTTTTCTTTACCAGAAAAGGTGAATGTTGTAATACATGTCTTACGTAGCCGATCAGGTGTTTCTGCTGTACGTTTGTACATCTGGTACTGCAGTGGCGTAGATCCGCATCTCGGCTCCTTTTCTGTAACCACTTGGCGAAAAAACAATTCGTCGTGAGATGGGACGTCCCACAGCCACCTCTAGACATGTTTTTATCAATTCCGTGGGTGATTTGAAAACTGCAGGCAAAAATGTGGCGGGCGATTCCCTTTAGAAGACGCTCCCAGAGGTCGCCGGCGGCTTGGAGAGGTGGTTCTGCTGGTCCGGCAGTTCCTTGTTAGCTGGGACGCCCCCAGCAGTGCCAAGGCTTTGGCACTTTGCCCAGCTTGTGAAAAATCCGGATGGCGTAGGGGGAATGGTGGAGTGTTGGGCGTCTCTGGGCTGGCTGCTGTGCCGCTCTGCTGCCAGCCTGCCCCGTGGTGAGCGAGAGGGGAGTCGACGCGCCGCCGCGCTGGGGGTGTCTCAGCGGAGCGGCATACGAACGGCACTGTCAGCGTGTCCCCAGCTCCCGAGAACCCCTTGGGCATCTTCTCTCATGGCCGGAGCTGTTGGCCGGCTAATCTGTGTACCCTCGGGCTCACCGGCTGCTTGGATTGTCCTCGACGTGGAAAAGGTAGTGAAAAGGTATAGAGTACGAGTTTGCTGCAGACGGGGCTTGACGCCTCGGTGTGAGATTTCTTGCTGAGAAATCGTCAGCCACTTTTATCTTTACGCTTTAAGTCAGAAATTGATATCCTGTGAAGGACTTGGCCCGGAGGCCGAATTACATATTGCAGGATCCTTGCGGTCATCATCTAGACTCTGTTGAAGCAAAAAACCCCAAAGCCAAAACCCCAATCAGTCATCCTTTAAGCAAACCCCTTTTTCTGGTGGCTTGTGTGTGTGGGCAACCTCCCTCACTTCTATCTTCCTCATCAAACACAAAATCAGAAATAAACCTTTTTCTTGTGGGGAGTCTAGTTATTTCTGTGCACCGCTGAAGAAGCTGGGTGTTTTCCTAATTGCTTTCACAAGCAGAAGCCTTGGAGCCTGCAGCGCCGAGTGGGGTGCGACAGCCCTACAGTACAGCAGCGCTGCCGTGCCGTCCCGTCCCGCTGCTGGCATGGGCGCTGTGGAAAAGTTCTGCAGACCTGCAATGCTCAGTAAATTTGGGGGCTGTCTGGGAGAAGAGGTGGTTTTGCTTAACCTACAAGTATCGTTTTCCCGTTTGACAGAGTCATTCTGGAAGGTGCCACCTGCGATCTCCCTTTGGCTTGTCACAATGTGTTACTTTGTTTCTGTGTTAGTTGTAAATTCTGTGTTTTCAGGTCAGTTTCTCAGTAGTAATTACAAGCAGCAATTAGATGAGAGAAAGATACTTTTGTTGCGTCTCTGACATAATTCCCTAGGGCCCTGTAATTTTCACAAAGAAGTTAGAGGCACAGTTTTTTCTCGCGTTTTTACATCTGGGTGTCGCGTCCCATTGCGCCTTGCCAGCTGAACCGTTCGGTGTGAGTTTTGGAGAGGCTATTGGTCATGGGGGTGACTGAGCCTGTGGGGTAAAAAAAATAATAAAGAAAAATAAACAAATCCAGTTGCGTTCCTCAGCAGTCACGACCGAGGCGTGTTACTGATAAGACCTGTAGATGCGGTTCTCTTCTCGCTGCCGAAAAAGGGGGACTCTGGTTCTCCCTGAGTTTCCTGATGCCTTTCTGCAGTGCAAACCGGCAGCGGTACGGGCCCAGTTGCTCAGCGCACGGTACCTGGCGGGATGGTGGTGTTTCTCCAAAGGGCTCTCTGGATTAAGCTCTCGGGGGCCGTTCGGAGCCGTGTGAGCTGCTGGTCCAGCTCTGCGTGAGCAGAAGGGCTCCCCGCAGCCCGGCTGAAAATCCTCCTCCCGGGCGGCGGCCGGTGCGCCTGCCAAGGTCCGCTGAGCTCTCGCCGCGAGGTGAGCGCTGCAGGTCAACATCTTTCATGCACAAGGCACAATGTATAGGACATACAGTTACCTTTTCTCATACGAGTTGAGCTATGACAGCGGCACGAAGAAAAATCTCTGAATTTCCTTCCTTCCTTGTTTTAAACCGGCAGCAGCGTGTGTGTTCTGTGGCCGTCGCCAGCGCTGATCAAGGAGCTTTTTTTTTTTTTTAAAGTTTGTGAATGTCGGACAAGTGACAGGACCATGTTACTGGTAGCTTGGACCATTTGAAATATTGGTGCTAGTGTTTGGTCAGGTGTGGGCTGCTCAGCGCAAGCCAAATCTGTGATAGCTCTGGAAGGCGTTCCAGAGAAGCGCATATAAGCCACTCAGACGTTTTGTTTTTTTTTTTTTAAAAAATCATTTATTCCATAGGGTTTCAAATATCATGTAGTAAGTGTAGTTGTTACAGTTCCTTGTTCATTTTATGAAACAATGAAATGTAGGGTACTAGGGCCCTTAGAAAGGCATTTCCTGTATGCTCAATTACGTAACCAGCGGATTTTATGAATGTTTATATGCCCCAAAATGTCCAAATAGCTGCAAGTTTAATCTTCTCTTTCTATATAATTCCTATCTATTCCTATCTTATTGCGGTTTGAACTCTTTATTGTGTCGTTAAAACTAAAAAAAATGGCACCGTGCAGTAAACCCCCAGCCATCCGTGTGTCCTGCCGTACTGGTCGTGGCGATGCTGACCCACCGCCTTTGCTGGGCCTTCACCTCGCCCCGGCTGCCGCGGTGGGTCAGCCAGACGCCGCCTCCTTACTTCGCTGCTCTTGACTGAGATTTTGATGGGCGTTGACTCTCTCGCTGAGGTTCTTTGCACCTGGCATCCCGTTGGAGGCGAGCTGGCCAGAGGGACAAGAACGCTTGCGGCGTTGGGAAGGGAGGGAGCCCGAGGAGGTGAGCTGGGGGTCTCCAGAGCCGGGCTGGGGCTCCCACCGGGCAGCCCGCGCGGCCACGCTGTCCCTGGATGAAGGAAATGCTGCACCGTGGAGGCGGTGCCTTTTCTCATCCTTGCAGAGAAGACTTGCTGATGAGAAGTGGGTTGGCGGAGCTTGCGATTGCAATGTGTCAGAGCATATTCGAGCGAGTATTTGTCCACATAACCGCAGTGTCCGAATGCTTCCCGATGCCTTTGGAAGCGCTGTGCCTCTTGCAGCCTATTGAGCTGGAGAAGCAGAATCGTCCCAGCTTTTCAGACTGGAAATAAGGCGCAAGAAAACCGAGCTAATGGCCAAGCTCGCACCACGTACTCGTGACAGAGCGAGCTGATGCACGTGGACCTTTCCAGTCCCAGACTTGCACCCTGGTCTCCAAGGTGTAATCTTGTACTGTGGTCTCTCCCTTCTTTTTAAGGCGTGCGTAGCTCATGTAGAGAAAACAAAGACACATCTGATGTCTGGGAACAGCGCTCAAGTAACAGTCCTGCCTCAGGACACAATGCTCTAAGTGCGTGGCACTGGGAGGTTGAAACTTCAAATGTTTTAAAACAAAAATTACGTGTCTGGAGATGAGGGAGAAACTTTGGGAGCGAGTTCTTAGGCCTTTCTCCCCACTAATCCTGGGGCAGGTGTTTGCGAAACACAGCTGCTTTGCAGAAATCAGGCAAGAATGTGCGTTCCGGTCCGGCGTTCTGCTGAACTGGAACACCGAGCGTACTTTTGAGAAAAGAACAGTGTGACTGTTAGATGTTCTTCCCGTTATCTCAGTTCGATAAAAAGCATTCTTCAGGTCAACAGAGCTCTCTGCAAGTTGAACTACGTTGTTCTCTTTCCAGCTGCGACTCCAGCCCTCTCGGGAAAAGCCCACGTGGTAGAAGATGTAGGAAAAGAAAGTAAATGAAGCCCTAGGGAACAATAACAAAATGGGAGGGGGGGTCCGGGGGACAGGAAGAATGCAGCGTAGCCTGTCAAAATAAGAATCAAGGAGCTCTAACCTAAGTTCAAAAAGAGCTCGCTGTCTTTGTGTTTCACTAACACTTAGCAGTGAAGAGCAAAAAAGCACGCTGCAAGCAAAAGGCATCTGAACTGGGAATGTGAGAAGGGAATGTGGGACGGCGGAAGGTACCGGGAGCTCTTGGAAGGAGGAGAGCACCGTGGAAGGAACGAGAGTGTGTGGAAATGGACGGTTTCATAAGTGAAACACTGAGAAACATGAAGTAAGAACTGTATGCGTGGAATTGAAGCTGTTAATAGTGTTAACGTCACTAGGAGTTTCTGTACACGAACAAATTCTTTTAGGAAAGTATCCCTTCTGCTTTTGCTAGACCGTAGTGCCTCTTTTCACCGTGGCTTCCATTCAGGATGCTGTAGTGAGGCGCGTTACTCATTGTTAACGCCGCCTCTGATGCAGGTGCAGCAAAAGCCTGCCTTCAGAAGGAGGAAAGTTAATACAGAAGTTAATATTCAACACAACTAGTTACGGAGCATTTGCCACCAGGCTGGTGACAATAATAACGGCTTTGAAGAAACGTTCTGTGTTGTCTTTGGATATGTTGCTTGATCTTTGCGCTTCTCAGATTCCCATTTGAAAAATGAGAATAGTAACCTTTGCCTGTATTTTAATTTTCCCCCTGGCTTTCCTGTCCCGGGGTGTTTGGTTTCAGAGCTGACCAAGACAGGAGGGTTGTAGGGCACCTAGCGCAGTAGCGTCCTGCTGTCTGCCTGTGTGGTGCAGATAACAATGAGAATGTCCGTCGGGAATGTGCAGTGACACGTGCAGGTGACCGCGGTCACCGTGGCGGTGCCTCGTGAAGAGATGGTGCTGCCTCGTCGCCTGGGCTGTCGCGCTCCGGCATCCTTCAGGCAGACGCTGGGCAATGAGCTGAGCGGAGCAGCGTGAACGCGTGAGGTGTGTGATGCTGCAGATGCGTAAATTTATGCTAAAAATGAAATACTCTGCGCTCTCCTTTTCAAGGGCTGTTGTAACCTGCAAGTGTGTTAAATGTATAATATATAATAGTGTATAATATATGTATTAATAATAGCATATAATTTGTGACCCTCTAGCCTTGTGAAGGCTCTAAGACAGCTTTTAGGAAGTAACTTTTTCTAAAAATTCATTTAAGCAGCAATTTTTGGGTCCTGGCGAGTTAAGTAACACTCAGGAGACGGGAGTAGTGTTCAGCGGGTGCTAGAGAATTCCTTGCTGCTCCTCCCTGCCCAGAGAACTCCCTCATCTCACCTGGCAGGAAGCTGGAGCAGAGATTTACGTGCCCGTCATGAATTCCTTACTAGTCACACCCCAAAATTTCAGCCTGCTCCCGTGTGTGGGAACCTCTGCAGAGCGGCATGCCTTGATCTTTTCTTTTCCGTCTTTTGCTGTGGTGGTCAAGGAGAGTGCGGGGAATGCACGTGCTGCCCGGGCAGGGAAGAGAGAAATCTGCGTTCCCAGAAATGCTGCATCTTCCTAGTGAATATGTGGCCTTATTTAGGTGAGAACCAAGTATAACTGGAACTTTTGAAAACCGATTTGGTGTACGCTCGTGTTTCTAGAAGCTTGCAATTCTTTGTGTAGAGTTTATTGAAGTCAAACTGCATTTTTTAAGCCAGTTCCAAGCAAACAGATGTCTGCAGAAGCCTGAATCTCATTGTAGACAGATTAGTTAATAATCGATTACGTTTGATGCTGAAATGAGCCTGGTTTAAGCCAGTCTTAAGAGTATTCACGGGCCCTTTTGTACCATTTTCAATACCTTAGGTGAAAACTTCCCTTCAGGTAAGCGGGTGCAATTTTCCTGTGAGGGCAAGTCCCGAGGGGAAAGGCGGCTCTCCAAGCTCCGATAGCCAGGTGGAGGAGGAACCTCCCAGGGGGCCAAGAAGTGAAAAAGACTAAGACTCAAAGAAATAACATAAACTTCCACGCAGGAAATAAAGCAGTAAATCCGTGCCAGTTAAAAAAAGTGGAAGGTCTACCAAGTAGCTGGGTCTTTGTCCGTACCTCAGGAAATACTTGCTTAAATGCTGGGAATGCTTCCAGATCCTGGAGTTCTAGAATTCAGGCTTTAAGCGTTAAGCTCCTCGTTCTATCTAATGCTCGTTTTATAAATTTGTAAAGGTTTGCCTTGGAGTAGCCTGAGCCTCTTTCCGCTTGCTTTGCGATTCAGATTTAACAGTGGTACCTTCTGTTTTTCTTTATCGAGTAATAGTACGTATTTAAAACAGAGGATTTCAAGGACGTTAGGAGTCTGATTCGGACAACGCGTCTCGTGTTTTGTTTCTGCACTCACTGGTCCCATGAACTTTTTTTTATTTTCTTTTATTTTTAGGCCATTAGGGACATGGTCATGCGGGTGAAATGGTGATGTATTTCTAAGAATGGTTCTCTAAATGAACAACCGTTTCACTCATTTCTCAGATATGATTCAAGAATAGTTTTGCTTGTTTGTTGGTGTTTACTTTTTTTCGTGTGTGTGTGGATGTATGTTTCCTGTCCCACCGCCCTCTTCGTTACAACATTACAAAAAAGCACCCGGTTAATGCTAAGCTCTGCTCCACGTGATCTTGCTTATGCGTCACTTCAGCCTTGATGCGTTGTATTCCTAATGTTTTGTTCGGTCGTAATATTGCTGTTGATGGTTCTTCTCATGGACCATAGGAAAAAGAATTTATTTTGGTCAAATCCAGGTTGGTTTTTTTTTTTTCCCTCTTCGTGGACGTGTTGAAGCGTCTTCTGTAGAGCGAAGGGTGCTTTGTCACTGAGAGTGGTGTACACAAAGTACGTGCCTACAGATGATGCCTTTCTCATCCTGCATCTTTCCGAAGTTAGACGGGCTCAAACAGAGGCCGGGGAGTCGCCACAGCCAGTGAGGCACAAGAATGCCCTTCCGGAATTACCTCCAGGATTGTGAAAAGCTGCTGCTTGAGGCCTGTCATGCACCTGCAATACCCTAGGTCTGTGCTTTAGCGCTCCGTGATTTTTGACTTGGGGCCATCCAGCGATACCTCGTATTTTGTGGAAGTAGTGCAGCTTGATTTCAGGCGTGGCTCTGTGTTCTAATGCAGAATTAATGATACGGACTTAAAAAGCAGTTTTATACATCTTAGCGTTCTACAAGTGGGTCAGGGATTATTTTGCTGGCGATTGAAAGATGGGAGGAAGACGAGGTTTTTAAGGAAAGATGGAATCTCTTATTGGAACATAACAGTTAATTGGATAAAAACACGTAATCTTTCAGGCACCCACACCCTCCGTCGGGTTCAAAATAGGAGCCACAAATGTCAAGTGAAGTTGGCTAGGATAGTTGTTAGACTTGGATTTACTGTTGATTTATTTTATCAACCTCTGCTAGAGAAAGGGAGACTTGGGGAGTCTGGATTTCTTGACCGGACAGGAAAAGGCAAACTTGATACTCCGTTTCTTATCCGTCCTTTACATCTAACTGAGGTATTTTAATCCATACGCTAGTCTTTCCTTTTTTTAATTTTCACAGTGCAGCAGATGCACTTCTGAAACGGTGTCAAACTACTTTGTGTCTGGGTAAAGCCGGTAAAGTGGCCAGAGATTGACCCGGTAGCTCTACAGCAGAGTTTTGAAGCTTAGGTGCGGGCTTTTCACTCAATTTAAGGACGCTACCACGTATGCTTATATTGAAGAACTTACTGAGGGGAATTTTTCAGTTTTTGCGGCGCTCCTTGATTTGAAACTTGATACACTACGAACTGGGTAGGAAGATCTCGATTGATGCTCTAATTGTGTCTCCTTATATTGACAAGCGTTACTGTTTTTCACGGAAATATTCGTATCGAGGTAGTGGGGGGACGTAGCAATCCTTCCCCTCTCAGGCAGCTCAGTGCCGCGCTCGGAGGCGCCGGTTTGCCTTGGGTTGCGTGAGAGGGCGCTTTCCAGCCAGCGTTCACACTTCAGGTGTTAAAAGGAGAAACGCTCCCAGCGAAGCCGCTCTAGTGCAGGATTTGGGAAGTTTCCTCTTCCTTCTCGTGCGTGCAGTGTACGGTGGAGTGAGTGCAGTGACTCCTGCAGATGGAGCAGGGCTTTGGATTAGGCTGAGAGACTTGGAGAAACTATTTTAAAGAATCACATTTTTGTTCGGGATGTGTCCCGTATGCAGTGCTTTTGTCCGTCCATTTTTTGCCCATTTGTTTTTCTTAATGACTGAGTGCTAGGGCACTATGCTCAAAGGCTAGCAAGTAAATTTTAGTGTATGCTACCCTTTACTTATGATTCTCTTCCCCCTCCCCGCCTCCACTTTTCTGGAGCAAAATTGTGGTGTGGGTTTTTTTTCGTGCGGTGTGCTTAAGCATGCAGAAACTATATTGAACCTACCACACCAGGCAGCCCGAGTATGTGGTAGTTCATTTGGTGAGGCACTGGCTGAAGAATAAAGTATTGAAATCTGTCTGCGTTTATATTGGTACACTGTGAAAAGTTGATATTCTTATGTAAATATGCTTTGGGCCATGATTCTGGAGATATAAAATAAGCACTTAGATTACTCAGGCTCTGTAGCTGAAAATGCGTATTAGTAGAAGTCACCTTTTGATAAACTACTATTATATCATACATCTGTAGTACTGATGAATTTTGAAGAGTGGTTTAAAGGTTTGTGTAACGAGAACAGAAAATAGACAAATTAGCTATGATAGGGTGAGGACTGTCTCCTTACATTTACGTAACGCTTAGATTTACATAACCCAACAGCGAACTCAAAGACTGAGGCAATAGTTAATAGTAAAAATGATACCTTTTTTTTTTTTTTCTAGGTCACTAGCAAGTGCGGGGAAAGAACTGAAAGACAACTTTTTGCGGGCCCTGGCAGAAAGAGAGGAAGCCAATCGTTCTGGAAAACTTTCAGTGAGTACCTGTGAGAACACAGTTGTCTTAAAAGCTTAAAAATCAATCTCAGTAGGAAAAGAAGGTGTTTTACAGGAAAAATTCAGGCGCAACATTTGAAAAAGATTATTTGCTTTGGCAGACGTTTCTCGAAACCTAGAAAGCTGTTGATGTTAATTTGTTTTTAAATAAGCAAAGTCTATGAAAACACTGCCCAGAAGGCCACAAAGGTAAGTGATGAGCTGAAGGATACAAGAGGAAAAGCATCTCGTGAAGCGTATTTTGATTTTATAAGAAGTCCTAGATTCCCTCGTTGCAGAACTCATTCCCACGTGCGCTTTTAAGAGAGGGAGATGCAGCCTGATTGTTGGGTCAAACTCTTGGAAACTCACGAATGTTGGTGCTATTGGAGTGTCCCCGCTGGGGTTGGGTGGGGTGCTGGATAGGTCGGGTCCAGCGTAGGGAAGTTCCGAACGTGGCCGCGTGCCCGCTGACTCGGCCAGCTCGTGTGCGCCAGCGAGGCCGGCCGGGCGCTGCGCTTGCCGGTGCTTGGCTTGACCGGGATAACGCTGGCAAAGGCCGCTTGGGAACGTCTCCCGCTTTGTCTGTCACTCCTCTCCATTCGTGTAGGTGCGGTTGGGGGACGGTGTTCCCAACGCTTAGAAGTTCCCCTTGTAAGTATAGTTAGATCATTATCATTCGGTTTGAAGGGAGGATGGTCCTATATCCTTGGCTTTTTAGTAGCTTCAGTTTTGCACATGGAACGGTTTGTGCGTGCGTGCTGTACAAGGGGGTCAAGTTTTGAGTTTCACGACTCAAGTTCAATCTCTTTTGGTTTGAACTTCGTAATGCGGCTGAAAATGAGCCCAGAATGGTCATCCTGCCCTTAGTGCTGTGTTTAGATGGAATGGTGCTGTTCTTGCCGTCTTTAGGGGGTAGCAGGAGTCTGGTTTTCTGTCTGTTAGATTGCCTGTCACGTTAGAGAAAAATAATAAGAGTAACTGCAAAGACAGCACTGGGCATGCTGGACGTCAAAAGTGATCGTGATCTTATGTCCTGGTTCTGCTTGCGTAGGAAGTTGATCAGCGTACACTATCTTTGCTTTCCTGCCACTCTCCTAATTGAAATGAAAGCATAACTCCCCTCCTTCACTCCTGTAATTCTGGGGTTGATATTTGTTCTGCTATGGCTAGCTAATTAATCTCTACAATTTGCAGAGGAAATGCTGCCTGAAGTGTGGCTCCACGACATAACGTGAGCAGGTTTTCTCGTGAAGCGTCAAGCACCCTGTGCTTTCAGCGGCCTGACGAATACCCCCGGCACTGCGCTTCCCGGGACGTTCGGGGACTTCCGCCAGGGAAATAGGACACAAAAGGTTACATGTGTGGCAGAAATGAGACAGGGTGGAACGGCGCCGTGATGGTTTAGCCTTGCAAATGGAGGCACTCTGTGACTTAGTGCACGTATTTACTGTACTGTTAAAAAAAAAAAAAAAAAAA